>OZ023156.1:23167709-23547709 GCA_963678695.2 Diplodus puntazzo
TCCCCCTTTATCCTTCATGTTCACCTCTCTTCCTCTCATGTCCTCCCAGACTACACACCCTCCTCCTCCCGGGCTCCTCCTAAATACATTCATCCACTCCTTTCCCCTGCTAAACTACTTCTCAACACACTCCACAACACTTGTTCTTCCTCTTGATCTCCCCCCAAAGACACTTTAACCCTCTTATCTCCTCTGCTGTCTTTTTCCCTCCACCTCCCTCCTCCTTTCATCCCAGAAAAAGCTTGTCCTTTCATCGCCATCTTCCTTCCCCTCCTCTCTCACATCTCGTTTTCGCCTGTTCCTCAGCTGTGCTGAAGGAATTCATCCATGAAAAATGTTTTGACCCTCCATAATTGCCGTTTCCCGCATGTTTCCCATCTTCTTGAGCCACGCGCTTGCTAAACTGATGTGAGAGAGGGATGGGCTCGGACACACATACCCTCATACTGTATGCACAAACACAGCCACCCACCCAGACCTGTACAATTTTTCTACAAATGTATTATTGACACACAGAGACAGACAAATATGACACAGGCAGACACACAGATATCCTCATGGTATGTATGCAGGGATTGGTCAAAAAATATGAACACATCCAAGTCTTTTGGGACTCATTTCATCAATTCATTCAGAACAATCATTTTTTAATTTTGCAATAATCATATTGTCAGGTGATCCTATTATTCAGTTTTTTTTTTTAAAATCGACATGTTGCTGCATGTGTATACACATTTATAGTAACATATCCTCTACGCAGAATATGAGCTCTTGCCCAGTTGCAGACGATACAGTCCCTGACTGTAAACTCAGTCGTTTCAAAAATTCATTTGTGCCTACCTCTATCAAACTTTTAAACATAACTGGTTGAGGCTGAAGGGCTTGTGCAATAGTTTAATGGTGTGATGGGGTTGTGTGCCACATATGTTATGTGCGATGTGTTTTACCAGGGGTGGGTGCAGTATTTGTGATGTGCAATTTATCGTTTTGACTGACACAGCTGGTGCTGGTTTGTTTTCTGTAGTTTATTTTAATGTAACTTGGAAGCATTTATATCAAAGATCAATTTCCCTATGTGGACAATAAAGTATATCATATTGCATCATAACAGATACAATAGACCTTATTCACACAGCAGTCATTTTTCTGTGATGTCAGGCTCAGGGTGGGAAGCAGTGATGCAAACAAAGAAAATCTTTAGATTCATTATTATTATTTGATTGATCAACAAATGGAAAGATTAAAAGAACATATTTGATGACCCATTTCTAACCATGAGATGGCAGCTAAATTAGCATTCAACCACTTCCTTGCTAACAATACCGTTTGATAGTACTACAAGTTACAATAGGAGCAAAGATGGAAACTGATTTTTTAAATATAAGCAAACATCTTTAGTCGCCTGCCTTCACACAGAAAACACCACATGATATATCAGAGTTGGGAAGGAAGTCGGCTAGCTTTACTAAACGTAACATGAATAAAACATCAATACATTACCTCGTCCGTGAGACGTAATGTAAAGGCAACATCAGAGGCAACATGTCACAGGGGAATCATACAAACACATGCATACACACAGATACAATGCAGGCATGCTGCTGGGTAAGTGTAGATACAATTCAGTTCTTCACAAATGCACTTCCTCTCAAACAATGATATATTCATATGTCACATGTCCTTTCACACAGAGTCACTCTTGAAAACACACTCACATGTGTGGAGACCCTCACATGCCGATAACAACAGGCCGACCTAATACTCACAGACACTTTAATTTGGGATGAATGTCAGCACTAATCCGACCTTAAGCTACAACAAATGACTTCCACTCCCTTTCCTCTATTTCCCTTCCCTCAGTCCATCCACCTCTCCTCTACTTTCCCTTTTTTCACCCTGGCTGCTGCTGAGCGTCCATCCTTTTCTATCGCTTTTCTTCCGCCTTCCTGTCATCTCTCAGCTCCTTTCTATCAATCTCCTACTCACTCCATACCTCCTTGTAAATCACCATCTCTTCCTGTTGCCCTTTTTAATCTCAATTATCAGCATCCTCTCCCTCCCTCCATGTTTGTCTCCATCCCAACTCTTCACCGCCATTGTTATTCTCTCCCCTCCTCCCTCTGCAGTGATGTTTCCAGCGTTGTGGAAGAGAAACCTGTAATTTCATTGGCATTGCCTCACATAAACATGCTCTAACCTTGCCTCATGTTCCATCCCATTGCCATGCCCAAGTTCATTTTAGGTTTTCCGTTGCTATGGCAAGCCGGCTGTTGGAATTAGATTGGGGATATGTTGCCAACCGTGACTGAGTCCTTTCCTCTGTAAGGCTGTAACTGAGCCCGGGCAGCTTTTATTGGGGAGCCAAAGGGAAGATGACAGGTGTGCACCAGGGACCTGTTAAGGGCATACCTTGACATTTAGAGATGTAGTGTGGTATTTTCCTTCGACCAGCACATGGGGGTGAGAAGTGAGACATATTCCTTTTTTAGCAGCTCTGTAAGTGTCTTGTTGTCAATATTACTTCTGTCCGCCTTATTAAAAAAGCAATGTGCGTGGTGGGCTAATGAGATAGCCATGCAAAGTAGTTTCAAGGAGGCTCATCATGCTCTTGTTTGTTGTTGTTGTTTTTGTTTGGATTATTTAATCTATTTAATTTTTGATATCGGAAGAACCTCAACTAAACCTTCTTGTGTCTGAGTCTTCTGTGGGAACAGGACAGTTATGAAATAACACACAAGCTGTTTTATGTTTATACTTACAAGAGCTGTGTGGGATTTATACTTATCAGTGAACAGCTCCATAATCATTCTAATATTCCTATAGGGACTGAAGGATTATCTCAATTTTTTTTTTTTTTGTCTGGAAGGAATCATTAATTTGTAGGTTAAGACGTGTGGCAGACGAATACATTCTGATTTGCTTAAAGGAAAATTCTAGTGTTGTAGAACTTTGTCATATTCTCAAGTGTGGCTGACTAAACTGATTCTTAGTCGTGCTGACTTGTCACGTAACACCTCTTTCATTGAAATTCAAGAAAAACTACATAACTCGACGCTAGTAGTGTACACCATAATACTGTCAGTCCAGTAGTTGAAAATAATGTGATATTAACCAAAATTATCAATTAAGACATGAGGTGATAGTTGTCGTTTTTTACCACGAGGGGGGGGGGGGGTATGGGTGAGTAAACGGAAGAGAAAAACACTGGAATGGTGAACTGAGAGCAAGACCCGACACACGAGGGCACGATTTCAAAATAAAACAGGAAACAAGAGAATATAAAAAACTGGGATCCAAGCAATTTCCTAAGGAGAGAATCAGTGATTTCAACATTCCATGCTCCATCTGGTGACTTTAATCACCTCTGATGAGCAGATGTAATAATAATGTGTTTATGAACTCAAAACCATCAAAACCATCAAAACTAATTCAGTTAATTTCCATCAATTAGCCAATTAATTGATTGACATAATCTCTGGTCACTAATATATTTAAAACAGTCAAGAACCTCTAGATATGAGAATGGAAAATAATAGTACAGGAGAGCTTGTAGAGTTTAAATATCTCACTGTGTCAAAACCAACACTGTGAGCTATTAGGGATGACCCCATCTTTAAGGATACCTCAGTCAATTCTCACTGCTCCGGTTACCTGCCTCTCTGCCTCCAGGTTAATGGCTATAGGATGGACTGCTTTTAGCTGCACAGATATTTAAAGGTAACATGAGCACACCTCTGCTCTGCTCCATCATGCAGAAAGAGATTAATTTGATTTTTCAAAGCACGTTTATTAAATCTGTGTGAATCATATCAGTTCACATCAGAAAGAACAAAATAAGATAAAATCTGAAAACAGATAGATCAGACCAGCTGATCTGAGAACAAAAGTTCATTCTCCTGGACGGAGCACAGTACACCACCATGAGTCCATGTCATTGTGAAACGCTCTAGGTCTTGCATTTTTCTGTAATAATTAAAATCAATCAAGATCCTCGCTTTTATCATTCTGCTCAGCAACAGAACAATGTCAGAGTCCACACCGTCCTCCACCTTCCTCTTCCGACTCACGTACACAGCCATCTTTGCTTGGCCCAGAATAAAGTTCATCATTTGGCATTTGTCCTTTTGAGTCTTTTTGTGTCTGAAGCCAAGAATAAAGGTTCTGAGAGAAAAAACCTCTCCTGCCTTCTTGAACAAACAGCCCAACATGAAGAAGGGAGGAGTAAGACGAGTACACTCTGAAAAACAGTGAAATACAGTTTCTACTGCCGCACAAAAAGGACAGGTGTTTGGGACAGCAGAATTCAGGATAGATATAAAAGCATTTACAGCTAAAATCCCATGCAGGAGTCTCCACTGGAGGTCTGCCACCCTCTTGGAGAGTGGGGGTTTGTAGAGACTCCTCCATTCAGGCCGGACCTCCTCGTCCAAGCCCAGGTGAGCTCTCCACGGTAGCTGGGACCGGTGCTGCAGCTTCTGTCTGTTCAGACACTTCACCATCAGCGCAGACAGTGCCTTGCCCTTGGCCTCCTTCAGGTACACCTGACACTGTTGTTCTGCACTGGGGCAAATGATGAGGGAGGGGAACGGGTCATCAGAACAGAGGGCATTTAGACCACGGCTGTACTCTCCCAGCAGGTGACGCTCCTTTCCGGTCAGACACGCTCTCCAGTGACTGAGCAGTCGACCAACGATCCTCTGTGATCTCCACCCCAGACCAGCTGCCAATCCTGCTGTCTCCTTTAGATCGGGCCCAGTATATTCCAGCATGGCCCCAAGCGTAATAATCCCTGCTGTTCTGAGGGCCTCCGCGACTGCTGCTCCTCCCCAGGAGGGGACGCTCAGGAGACCTCCATGACCCAGTGGTTCCTGCAGCAGCCAAAACAGAGATTCGTGCCTAACCCTCTGTCTCCACAGCGGCTTCCACACGCTAAGAATTCCACGGTAGAACACAGGAAGGGAGAAAAAGTTTACAGTCTTAAAATCCATTAAAAACACAGACTACTGTAATCCTAGACCTCCAACACTCTGCAGGATCAGCTGAGCCAGAGGTCTCCACACCAGGTTTTGTGGTCCGTACAGTAGTCTCTGAACAAACTGCAGCCGAAAAGCTGCACACCTGCTGGCCATGTGCACCAGCCCCTTTCCTCTCTCTTCTTTAGGAAGAAACAGCACTGCTTGTGGAAGCCAATGGAGTCTGTCCCAAAAAAAGTCGACTATAATAGCCTGGACCCGTGAGAGCAGATTAGCGGGGGGGTCCACAACTGCCAGCCTGTGCCATAAAAAGGAGGACACCAGGTTATTAATAACAAGGGTTCTACCTCTAAAGGACATACAGGGCAACAGCCACCTCCACCTCTTCAATCTGCCCTCAATGGACTCCAAAACTCCCTCCCAGTTTTTCTTGAGCCACAGCTCATCACCTAAAAACACCCCAAGGTACTTCAATCCCGCTTCCTTCCAACACAACCTTCCAGGTAAAACCAGCCCATTCAGAGAATCTTTTTTAGTTGCAAAAGCTTCACTCTTGTTCCAGTTGACCTTGGATGAAGACAGTTTATTAAAAAGCTCCACATTTCCCTCTAAAACTTTTATGTCCACCTTTGTATTTAAAACCACCATGATATCATCAGCATAGGCCGAAAGTTTTACAGCTGTAGGACACCCAGGAAAGCACACACCTGACAGTTCCTTTCTTAGCTTATGCAGTAGGGGTTCAATGGCCAGAGAGTACAGCATGCCTGACAGTGAGCATCCCTGCCGCACTCCTCTTTGGACAGTAAAAGGCGCAGCCAGACTGCCATTAATTTTCAGTATACTCGCAACGTCACAGTACAAAACCTTGATCCTAGCAATAAAGCCTGGGTTGAACCCAAATGCAGCGAGCGTTTTCCACAGATACTGGTGTTCAACCCGGTCAAAAGCCTTTTCCTGATCTATGGAAATAAGACCAGTCTCTATGCCCAAAGAGCTAGAGATGTCCAAAACATGCCGAATTACAGTGATGTTATCACTAATTAACCTGCCGGGCACACAGTAGGTCTGGTCGACATGAACTACTTCGGCCATCACTTCCTTAAGTCTCAAAGCCAGAGCCTTCGACAGGACCTTATAATCCCCGCAGAGCAAAGAGACTGGCCTCCAGTTCTTCAGGTCCTGAAGGTCTCCTTTCTTTGGGAGTAGCGTAATCACAGCCCTCTTACAGCTCTGAGGTAAAAGTCCATTCCTGAAGCTCTCTTGGAATACTTCCAACATGTCCTCACCCACCACCGGCCAAAAAGTTTTATAAAAGTCAACTGGGATCCCATCGATACCTGGAGCCTTGCCATTAGCCAGGCTCATGAGGGCCACACGCAGCTCATCCTGAGTTATGTCAGCTGACAACAAGGAATCAGATGATTCCCCAACTTGAGGTAAGTCAGCCAGAAAGGCTGAATCCAGCTCTTGATCCTCCACCAACTCAGTTTTAAATAGTTCTTTATAAAAAAGTGTAGCGTGCCTTCGGATCTCAGCGGCTTCAGTGATTGAAGATCCATTGTCCGAGCACAGGCGGTGGATAATCTTCCTCTGGCCATTCTTGCTCTCCAGGCTGAAAAAAAACTTGGAAGGGGCGTCCATCATGGAGGCGTTCATAAAACGTGACCGAACCAAAGCTCCCTGTGCTGTGATGCCCAACAGGTTGGCTATAGCAGCCTTTTTACTTTTAAGGGTTTCAACATGCCCTTGATCTCCTGTGCAGCTCAGTAAGTGCTGTACCTCAGTCTCCAGGTCCTGAAGGGATCTGGTAATGTGCTTGGTGACGTTGCGATTATACTGTTGACAAAATTGTTTTATGACAGTTTTTCCATAGTCCCACCACTTCTGCACTGATGTGAACATGGATTTCTGCTCCCTATGTGAAACCCATAAAAACCTAAAAGCCTCTCTAAAAGAACGGTCTTCTAAAAGAGCTGTATTAAAATGCCAGTAGGCACTGGACCTCTTCACATTCTGGATGAAAAAGCTGCATTGTACCAAGGAGTGATCTGACACACCCACCGGGACGATATGACAGCTTTTAAAAATACTGAAATTATGTTTGAAACAATAAAACTGATCAAGTCTGGCCAGAGACATTGTGTTGTCTCTGCTGTGAGACCAGGTATACTGTCTATTCCTGCCATTAAAACCCCTCCAGACATCCTTCAAGTCGTGTGTCTCTATGAGGCGCCTGAGCCGAGCAGACAAGGCAGGATGGGGCTCTAGGTGATTTCTGTCCAGTGCCGCATCAGCAGTGCAGTTAAAATCGCCCCCCAGGAACAGATACTCATCAGAGACACCACCAATAACATCACATAACAGATTTAAAAAAATCATTCTGTTCGTACTCAACACAGGAGCATATACACACAGGAAGACCATTTTCACATTTTCATAAAAAGCTTTGACCATGAGAACGTGTCCAGCCATGACGTGGTGCAGCTCCACAGAGTGAGGACTGAAAGCTTTGGAGAGAAGGATCCCCACTCCAGCACTGTTGGATTGTTTGTGACTGAGGAAAACCTGTCCTGGCCACTCCCTCCTCCAGTCCCCCTCATTTTTACTGTCACTGTGAGTCGCTTGGACGAACAGCACATCCAGCTTTTTCAGTTCACACAGTTTGAACAGGGACGCCCTCTTTGCATCTGTGCGTGCACCATTAATATTAATGGTTCCAATATTAATGTTCACCATGATAAAAAAGCATACAGCAAAAACAGTGACATAGAAAAATGTGTACATCTTCATGAAATTAATCATCATCTTCGATCAAACCAGCTCTGGCCTTAGTCACCAGTTTCTTATGTCTGTAAATCTCCTGATCAGTGAATGCATCATCTTTTCTGAGTCGATTCACAGACCTGATAAAACCCATTAGATCAGGGAAGAAATGTTCAATTTTCACCGCCCTGTGACCCTTAGTCTCTGCTAGGAACTTCCTGATCTTCTCCACAGAGTATGAAGTGACTCTTTCCTCCTGAGAAACAGTCAGCTCAGCCTCCTCTTCCTCATCAGAGAGACTTTGCAGAATCTTCCTGGTTTTACCTCCCCCCTGTCCTTTATCAGCTGATTTCTTTCTTTTACTCTTGTTTATGCTAAGACACCGTTCATCAAACACATCTTCCATGAACACTTCATTCACCAAGTTATCATTGTTATTATTCAGTGAGTTTCCTGTTTCCCCCCCATCTATTGTCTTTTCCATTGAACTGTTACCATGCCCGTTCACAACCGTATCTGATCCCGAGGCACCCGGGTCCTCCGCTGGCAGCCCCGCGCCCGAGGCACCGGCGTCCTCCGCCGCCCGCCCCGCGCCCGAGGCACCGGCGTCCCCCGCCCGCCGCCCGAGGCACCGGCGTCCTCCGCCGGCAGCCCCGCGCCCGAGGCACCGACGTTCTCTCTCCTGGCCTCGGGACAAGCTCGGATGAGATGCCCCTCAGCCCCACAACCAAAACATTTCATTGTATCAGAGAAGATAAATACAATGTAGTTGAACCCATTAATCTTGAAATTAAGTGTCAGGTTGAGGTGACTGTCAGCGTCTTTGGGGATCATAAAAACTTGTCTTCTGTGACAGACTACATGTTTCAGTCTGGGAGACTTACATCCCAACAGCACCATTTTTATGGGGGACACTATTTGTCCATACCTGGACAGAGCTTTGCGCAGATCATCATTTTTAATGAATGGCGGGGCGTTTGAAATGGTGATCTTTTTTGATGGATTCACTAGCGGATACACCGGAGTGAACGTGTCCCTGAGGACGATGCCAGTCTCGACCACCTGCTCCACTTTATGCACTTCATCCAGAAAGATGACCACAGCACTGTTCATACGAGACGCCGATTTTACGCTGTCAAACCCCACCACCTCTCCTATAGCATAGCCGACCTCCTCTACTGAACAACCGGCCTGCGGTAAAACTTTCACTGCGTGTCGACGAGTGAGCTTCTCCAGCTCCTCTTGACTGCCGACAACGGGCATAGTGCCCGATTGCCCTGAAAACAACTGAAAAAACCACTAACTACTAACAAACACAAACAAAAAAATCACATACACAAAAAAACACTCAAAAAAAGATAGAAATCACAGTCGCTCACTCACCAGGCCCACTCCACACTCACCACGCTCGTGCATGCGCTCAGAGAGAGAGAGAGAGAGAGAGAGAGAGAGAGAGAGAGAGAGAGAGAGAGAGTATGTGTGTGCATTGTTGTCTCCAAAGAATCACATTGAGTCACACGCAATCGTCACCTAGGAGACAAAGATTGTAGGACCATGATCTTTTCTAAACCAAACCAAACAGCCACTGTCTCGTGTTAACCACGTGCCACGTGGGGACGCTAAGGGGAACAGTACCTTGTGTGTCTGTCTAAGATGCAGAGGTGCGTCAGTGGTTGACTACCTGAGTTGAGAATGTGTTGGAATTACACGTTGTTAAAATACATATTATGTATACTAAGATGTGTGTGTGTGTGTGTGAGCACACACGCACACACGCACACACGTGAGTGTAGATATTGTTTATACAGATGGAGATGTGCCCCGTCAGCCAATGTGATATCATTAGTTATACTAATTGGTTCCTCGCTGTTGGGGTATATAAATCCCTCATTCCTCTCTTGTCCTTTTTTTCTTTCGTCCTTCTTATCTCCCTCTCTTTACGTCTCCTCCAACCACTTTTGATTTGACATTTTCTCTCTGTCGTCCTTCTCTTATCCTTCCATCTGACTCCCTCTCTTTCTCCTCAGTCTTTTGCACTCATAGCTATTTTCCACACACTTTTTCACGTCTTCTCCTCGTTTCTAAAATGAAGAGCATGAATAATGGGGATCCAGATGTCTGCTGAGATTATCATCCGGCCTTGGGGTGTGTGAGTGAGTGTATGTGTGAGAGAAGAGAGAGGGAGTAAGAGAGCAGTGCTGTCTTGAACACTGAGGACTGAGGAGTAAATAAATAAGCAGGCGGAGCGGTCAATAGAAAGCAAGATTGTGTAATGATTCTTACTTGATACTGAGCATGTATCAGTCTGAAGATGAGATGGGTGGACTGAAGGAATGCATGGAGAAGTACTGTTAGTGTCAGGAGGGATGGGGGGGGGGGGGGGTAGGAATGTGGGGTAAGGAGGAGAGATGATTGGGAGTGAGAGGAAAACAGAAGTTGCCTGTCTTTGAAGAACAAGAAAATCACTTCCGTCTCAGAGGGTTTCTGTCCATATCTTCTGTCATCTCTCTCTTTAATTTAGTTGTCCATGTTTTACAGGACACTCCCTCATTGTCAATGATAGTTGTCTCAACATTAATAGTACTTTACAACTGTTTCTGCTTCAGCTTCTCTCATATTTGCTCTTCTCTAAATGCTTTCCATCTTCCCATGGCTGGAATAACCCAACTTGCCATTTTGATAAATATCATTACTTTTTTGAAAAGTTGCCTTTGTTTGCCTATCAAGTACATTACACACAGTTATATTTAACTCAGCATTGACCAGTGTCACCATAATGGAATACTATCCAGCCCCAAGTTTGCAACATATCAAGTTATCTAAATTTGGTGGTAATTTAAACACAAATTAACTTCCCTGTTAAGAACAGTATTAAATGAAATTATAAAATGTTTTAAGAACATTATTTGACACAGATCAGGTAAATCTCACCACATTAATGGCCTAGGTTGACATTGGGCATCAGTCCCCACACTAATTTGCAATAAGTCCTACAACCACTGATACACGGTAGGCCTGTGGTCTATCAAGTTTCTCACTTTGCACACTCATTGTTTATCCAGCCTTGCATCCTTCAATATGTCTTATTGTCTTACAAAGGTTATGAGTGTAGCTTTTTGTATCTTCTTTAATGGATGATGTTTTTTTTTTTTGTTTGTCCATAGCAAGTGCTTTTGTGATAAACTTGACTGGGCGGATGATCTGTTAAATATATTGGTCGCCATCAAAAAGCAAACTCTTTGGCCCTCCATCCGTTCATACTGATTGAGACTCTGTTTAAGTGCCTTAAAGGTCGAGTTGCTTCAGAAATTATTTAAGAAGGTTTCCCCCAATATCCTGACATCGAGTCAGTGAAAAGTACACTCATACATTGACGTCAGAACACTGCAAAATTACCGAAGCGATAACTTGACTTGTATGTGCTGATAAACTCTTATAAATAGTGTTATTTCTATCTTTGTACTCATTTTATCTTAATTAGCTGCTTGATTGTATCTCGAGGATGAGATCTTCTTTTCGCCTTCTTCTTAAATATAGCCTCTTGTTTCTAGGAAATTACCCAAAATCTTTGTCAGAGCTTTGTTGAGTGAGTTCAGTTGGTCTGCAGATTTTTCAATTGTTTGAGAACATGATAATAAATATGATATTGCATTGAATTAGTTGGTGTAAAAGTAAGACTTATTTGCAATGAATCTTCTTCTGCCTGCTTTCCCTTGTGTCGTTCCCTGCCTCTTCGTCTTCCCCTCACTCCTCTCCCACTGACTCCCTTGCTTCTCTCCTCACCTATCTTGCCCTCTGCCTCGTTCACTCCCACTCTGCCTCTTCATCAAAGGGGACCCGTTCTAAATAGAAATTCCCTCTCTGTCTCTGTAGATCTTTCTTGATGACAACCCCAGTCGACCACAGAGTGTATATTCATCCCTTACAGCAGTGTGCTCTCTCTTTCCTTGTATGCACAACCCCAGTTTCTTCTCATTTTTTCCCAGACACAACTTTCTCCCCTTTTGTTTTTCTGCTATTTTAGGCGCCAAGACAATCCATATGAGCTCAGTCCCCTACAGCTTTAGCATCCAATCCATGTGTATCCAATTTCATGTCTTCTGTCAAATTGTATTGTTATATTGTGTTTGTTCTTGCCTTTCTTCTTATTTGTTCTCTCTTCTGTTCTCCATTCATTGATCTCAAATCAAAGTTTTCTAAATCATCTCTCTTTTATGTTCACAGATCTTTCTAGACGCCAACACCATCAGGCTGGGTAACATTCCCCTTGGCAGTGCTGTGGACCCCCTGGAGGGTGCACCAGCGGGCACCACCTACACCAAACAGACTGTGTACGAGCTTTGTGCCTGTGCTAACGGCAAACTCTACCTTTCCCCGGCTGAGAAAGGCTCTACCTGCCAAACCACCAGTAACTTTTGTCTCTGGAGCTGAAAGTGGGAGATTGACAGACACCCAGGACATATGGACTACTAGAGTTTGAAGCTAATGCTAGCCAACATACTGAATCAACATCGATTATGGCTCTGTGGAAAGCTAATGCCAGCTAACAGACCGAATCAACATGGATTGTAGCATGGCACGAAGTTCTTGTCTGTTAACCAATCGTATCATATGGATTACAGCCTGGCAGGAAGCTAGCGCTTGCTAACGGACCAAATCAACATGGACTGTGGCTTGGTGTGAAGCTAATGCCAGCTAAAGGACCGACTCAACATGGACCGGAGCTTGGTGAAAAGCTATTTCCAGCTCACCAACCAAATTAATATGGATTGGTCAGTAGCCAATGCTAGTCAAAAGGATGACTTGGCGGGAAGCAAAAACCTGACAAAGGTTAGCTGGTGGGTATGATGCTACGGCCGCTCATGAACATCGAAGGACAGTCTCACTCTGAGGTAGAGTTTAGATCGGGCCCAAAATATCAAGCCCGACCCGACACGAGCCCGTGCACGTTGTGTCCGAGCCCGGCCCGGCCCGGCCCGGCACATCAACTGTAATTATGAGCCCGAACCCGATTTAAACCCGACATTTTTTTAATACGTGGGTTGTTATAACTGACGTTCTCAAACTCCATGTTGCACTAAAACTACACAATCAGTGACGCCGGTAACGCGTTCCTCTAATCTGACCACTCTTTTCAGTAATGAGTAATTTAACGCGGTAATATTTCCAAACCAGAAATCAGATTAAAGTATTCAAGTCACTGTGCGTTACTATTATTTTCGTCATTTTCCTTGTAAAAATATATATTTTGCTTTCTTCTTGCGTCTCGAGGAGTGACGTGATGTGCGGGAGAAGTCACATTTTCAGCACGAGGACAACTCACATGTAACACCACGCAGCGACACGAGCAACATGGAGGGAGGAGAGAGATGCGCGTTTTCTAGCTGGAAACACAGTCATTATTTAGAGTTATTAAAACATACACACACACACAAACACACATACACACACACACAAATGCTTGATCAAGGGCCCGGTCCGGCCCGGCCCGGCCCGGCCCGAGGAAAGTGACGGGAAATATCGACCCGACCCGGCCCGTCAGGGTCGGGCTCGGGCTCGGGCTCGGGCAGAGAATCTAAACTCTACTCTGAGGCTCTCGTTGGCTGTCTTTGCCATTGTTGAATTGCTGCCATGATGGTTTCTGAAAGTCACAAGGATTTAATTTTGGGATGTCCTGAGAACAGCAAACGCATTTACAATAAAAAGTGGGTTGTGAATTTCACTGTATGAGCGAAATGTCCTGGAAGATATACTTCTGCTTTTGTTAGGATAAACAGATACGGTCATGGACTGCAGACTCGCCAGCAAGGAGACAGACAAGAACTCCTGGTTAACCTGTCAGTTGGCTAACAGACATCAATGTGCACCCTGGTTTTGCCCTTTGGGTCGCTAGCAAGTAAATCAGACAATGGTTTAGTCTAATGGGAAGCTGAGGCTAGCTAACGGACCAATCTATACCAGAAAGGCCTTCCCCCTCCTCCTCCTTTAGTCTCTCAACCCAAACGTTGACATGTGACCCACATTAATCTACACCTGATAGTGAAAAGACTCTCTGACCCCACTTTTCATAGGATAACTAATGCAAATAATTGTGCTAACACCTTGCATTCACAAGCTTTTTCCCCATTTATTTTTTACATCTGCTCTTATTTTATTTTATTTTAGATCAAATGTTTTGCTTGTTATCTCCTGGTATCTTGTTGTTTTTCATTTAAACATCTCTGAAAACATATATCTGTCTATATTTTGCAGCTTTATCTTTTCGTTATGCTTTAGTTATTTTGGTCCGTGTGTGCATCTACGTACACCGAACTGGTAACAACAAGGTTATTCTGCCTATCCACTCTTACAGTCTGGTTTCAAAAAGAGAAAATATTTTTTTGTCTGCTTTCTTCCACTGGACTGTTTTGTTTTTTTAAATCTCTTTTACTAACCATCACAGCTGCACCAGATGCAGCGTCTCTCACCACCTGTTCTGACATCTTTTGGTGTCCGTTTTTTTGTTTTTTTTTCAGGAGTCATTCTTTCCCGGAATATGATCCTTTTTTTGTCAGAGACAGAAAAAAAGTGAAATAAAACAAAGAAGAGGACAGCGAGTTAAGTCTTTCGGATAAGTGAGGGCTCAGGTGGGTGCTATAGCAGATTGAACATATTTTGGCACAGAGCCAAACCTTCAACCAGGCAGAGGCCACATTCAGATGATGGCCAGACCAAATATGGTCTTGTTATGGAGTATTATACATGCTTATCTTCCGTTCCTTGTCTGCCACTCTTCTTTTTACTCTTTTTGTGTGACTTTTCTGCATTTCTTGTTTTTCTCAGTCATGTGTGTCATTGAGACGATTCTGCTATTTGCTCTCACTCTCCTTATTCTTCCTTCTTTGCTGCAGTACTTTTAATTTCATTATATCTTACTCAGCCTGCTCAACACCTCTCTATAATCTATCCAGCAGTTAAAATTCGAAACATTTCTTATTTTCTTATCTTGTGCTTCATCTCATACCCATCACTCACGAAAAGCCTTTGTTGTCTTGACATCTTATTTGTTTTTCCTTCACTCTTTAATCTCCTTTGGCCATCCTAAAGTTAAATATCAGGAAAAAATGTCCCCCAACCCCACACTATACCCCCTTTCAAAAGTCGTGGAACCTAAATCAGAAAAGTAAAGTGTCCAGAATATTATTTTGGGGGTTATCTTTTATGTATTCAATCAGTCTCAGATGGGGGGATCAGTGTGAATGGCCTCCACTTGGCTAACCTAGCGCCCAACCTCTGCCATGGCTGGAAATAATAGGAAAACAGCAAATTTGTGTGGCAGAAATCCCCCTGGCGGAAAATGATGAATGGATTTTGGTTGTATGTGTATGGACTCAACTGGATAAAGGCCCTGAGGCGTACTTTCTTTTTTAAAACAAAGTGATACACAGGTGCCTTTGCTGCTGTTGGTAAAAGCACATCACAGTCTGAACGTTCACACTACCCTCAGTGGACCATCTGCAAGTGTCTCTGGAAAAATCTATGTATTTATCAATCTACCTATCTAACTATTTAGTTTCCTGTCTTTTTCCTCCCCTTCTCTCCTGGTTTTGTAGAACTCTCAGTATATCCAGCTGAAAAAAAGAACAATTCAATCCTGGTTTAAAGTTTAATTTTTCTGATGTGTTCCCTATGGTTTTATTCTTGATAATAAAAAAGCACAAATTATGCCATGTATATAACAATACCTATCAAATACAAAATAAAATAATATTGTTTTTGAAGAGAATCTTTGGAGTCTTTGTAACTATCATTTTAATGTAACAATCACTACTGGTTTTCCTACATCTCAGTAGCTAAATGGCTATCTAGCTAGTTACATTGATATTGCTGATTTGTTCATTACAGTCTTGCATTTTGACATATGTCAGTGTTGTATTGCCCCCTTTGATGGCATATGATGTCAAAAGGCCCTTTGGTAAGTGGAAAATAAAGGATTGTGCATCTTTCAAAACAGTGATATCGAAAAGCATGACTTCCTGGTGACAGGATGGTTGACAGAGACAAGACACGACAGTCCTTCAAGTTCCCTTTGATACAGTTATCAGTCACTATTATCCCCTGATGTTTCTTTGCTTCTCTTTGACTGCTTCCTGTACAGTTTCAGTGATATGTACCCAACTACATCAGCATTATGCACTGCCCCATGATCGCAACGCTGCCAGTAACAACTATTAACCTTAACAAAAATCTGCCCTAAAGACCCTAGAATGCATGCATCGATTGCCATGACTTATAATTTCAGATCGCTCCTGGCCATAGAAAGGAGAGATGAAACGTCTTTGACTTTAATAGGTGGATGACTAAAGACAAGCACACATAAGTATTTGCCAAATAACAAATAGTCTGAAGGAGTGGTACAAGAGTTTTATTTGGCTTATACAAGGGTTATGAAACTCCCCTATGTTATTTCTCTCTGAATTGGCTGCTTTACTCTCATCAAGGCATTCTTAATGACAGGTTTCAGCTCAGCCTCTCATTGTTGTCTGCAGCAGACTTGACCTGATGGAAAAGAAAAGGTGATGATTTACCACATCACAAAACCTCCTGCTGCCTTCCTATCACTGTTTCTCCTTCCTCGTGACTTTGGATCTTCATCATATTTCTCCGCTCTCTATACTCAATCTACTAGTGATAATACATTGATTAATACCAATCTAAACTCTTCCCCTAGAAGAAAATGTATTGACTGTAATACCAAATATATCAATCTCTCTTTTGAACACTGTTTATGTTGATTTAGCCACTTTTCATTCTCCCGTTTTTTCTCTTTCTGCCTACTTCTGTGACAAATGCTGCCATTTATTTCCATGTCCATCTCCTCTCACCGCTGACATTTTACCCTCTTACTAGTTTTGAAAAGAAGTGTTGAAGCTTTGCAAGATCAGTAACTAGCCATGAAATGGAACATCTTTATAAACACACACACACACACTCACGCAAAGGGACAGACCAAAATACCCACTGTGCATATACTTTCCAGTAAGGGTACTGCACAGCACACAGGAGTCAGCACTTTATTTATTGTCAATTCAAATGTGCCCATTGACCCAGAAGCCTGTTGACAGTAATGGTATAACTTTATAAAAGTGAGCACCAGCTGTATTTCCCCCCTTTACTGTAGCATGCAGACTTTCTCTGTGCTTAGCACTCGTCCTTATTTAATTTCACATTATTTTATTTTACAGTGTTCAAACTAATTTTTCTTTAGCAAGTTCCTGCAGTTTGCCGACAGTGATCTCTTCATTTACATGCAGAAATAGTTTAGTGAAGTTTTTACTTTCACCCTAAGTCTAAAGACATTCTGCATGACAAAGTAAACGATATCCTAATGTTTGCTTTGTTCAAGTGTGGATCACTTTTCACCAGGGTCACCTCGTGTCCCAAACACAAAAGGTGTGAGAGAATGAGCATAAATTATACTCTAGCGTGAGCCTGCCATGTTCATTCTGACACTGACCTGATCCCATTCAGGTATTTTCTTGACCAACCTCATTATGAATGAATGAATGAATGAATAGTTTTATTTCGGTTACAATATACAATACTTAAATTATGTGCAATCAACTGACAAAATATTACCATACATGCTTTCACTAAACATTTTCTCACAACAAACTTTTACACAAACTCTGTAACCAAAAAAGGAATAGGCTGAAGCCAAGGCTAATTTTTGCCTATTCTGTACGATCCATAAAATAACCCAGAATATCAGTAATGCAAGGAAGAAAAAGAAAACACAACAAAAATTGACTCTAAATTATCGGCATCATGGACTGCTGAAGTCTCAAACCTCTCATCACTGATACAAAATTGACCCAGTCTGAGGTCAATATAGCATCGATACAATACTGGGTTATTTCAATCCAGTACAAATAGATAGAAAGCCATTTTTATCCAGCACCCCAACAATAGTGTAAGAATACACACTTTCAGACCCTATTGGTACAAGGTTAAGTTGATCTGATACTGAAAAATGGCAGCCCAGTCGCCCAGATATGATGTCAGCAATGATCCACCTAAAATCCACACAGAAAGAAGGGGGGCTGAGGACGTGAAACAAAACCCACCTGTGGTTCCTCAGGTTTTGCAGCAGACTTTATAAAGCCCCCCACACACCGCCCAGACGTCCAACTGCCTTATCCGACCACTCTCCGACCACTCTGTTGCCTCTCGTCTGACCCGTTCGGCACAAAAGTTGCATTGAAACACACCGCTTCGACGTGCTGCCTACTCCACAGTAGCGTGTTCGTTCTGCGCTTGCACGAGATGCAATAAGCGGCTGGCGCTTGTGTTGAGAGTTGTAAACGAGACGCTTATGCATGCAACTCTCTTTACTTGCGATTAAAACGAAACTTGACTATTTCAGATAAAAACAGCTGCATACTAAACATGCAGCGAGGCATTACCAAACGAACACAACTTAATTCGTCCTGAACGGACATAATAACAGCCAGTCTCGTGCCAGCATGAAAACGGGGAATGACGGAACGGAGTCCATAGAAAAACAAAGCGCACACAGTATTCCGCCCTCCCACACACCACGCTGATTCGCTAGCACACCACCAATCAGAACGGCCATTCAGCTGGCACACAACCAATCAGAGAATCCAATGGCTCAGATGTCTGACAGCCCTCCTCCTCAGACTTTGCATGCTGAGTCGGAGCAGACAACATCCGAACGGCTCTGAAAGCTTCCGATGCAGCTGAACACACCGAACAGAAATGTTCCCGACCTCGTCCGAGTCTCTCCAAACGCTTCAGACGTCCAACGGTTGGGCCGCTGTGTTCCTGCCTCAAGTCTCCAACGAAAAATCAGTCTCTTCTACTCACATATAATAAAGTAAAACCCACTGAATTTCCCATCGCAACTAGAGAACACTGAGAATACTAATTGAATCCATGGACCCTGTAATTTGCACATTCAATCTTGCAAATTTTGAAACCAATGAATTGGCAAATTGGATAAGAAACACAGCATCCATCTATAATATCTTAAAGCTTTACTTTACTTTTTTGCTTTACTGCAAAATCCATAGAGAGCTCATCTATCATGTCAACTTGAACAAACGAGACTCAGCCTCTTTTGTGAGTTTGCAACGATGCAGCCTAATTCCTTAGTTAGCAAGGTGGACAATGAGGCCGTAATGATTCATTAATACACAGGAGAAAAACTCAGGCTCCAAACCATTAAGAGCCACTTGAGTGGCAGGAAGGTTTACGGTAAAGAGGTAGCTAACGAGAATTCGCAGAAAAAGTGTGATGGCTCATTAAAGGATTGTTGTGTATTTATAGAATTGTCCTGAGTTTTTATTGGTTAAAGTTAGTTATTTCCTATTTCTCAGACCATGCTGAGACCATGCTGATTATACTGAGGTGGAAGCATAAACCTCAGAGAACTAAAACCTGGAAATGTTAAATGAAAATATCTGCTACTAGAGAAACATTATACATAATAATTTAGGAGAAATACCATTATAAATGATAACCCATAAAGCCATATCAGATCAGTAAGTCTATCTGTCTTTTTCTTATGCTATGGCCTGTTAAGATATTTGTACACATTGATGCTATCTGTCAAATTTACCAGTTTTACATGTTATATTTATTTTAGGGCTGTCAAAGTTAACGCGTTAATAACGCGTTAACGCAACGTCCTCTTAACGCCGTTAATTTTTTTAACGCGCGATTAACGCTCAGTATATTAAAAAAAAGCGCATTGTATGATTTACGGCCGTCGGCAGCACCCGTAGTCTTGATACAGAGGGTGGCAGAAGAAATAGAATAAGAAAGGGAATCAGAAGAAGAAGAAGAAGCAGGGTTGGCGGTTCGTTAAAAACATGGCAGACTGAAAAGCAGCACTCGCTGCAAGCTCCTCATCTCTGCTGTCACTCACGGTGGCGGACATTTGTTTCGCCATCGCCCTGATCATTTTGCGGGACACTCTCTCGTGGCATGCCCGTTTGCTGATAACTCATCCCCGCATGTTTATCTCAGGCTCCTCGCTAGCCTTCTTCCTCCCTCCAGCAGGCAGCCTGCCGCTGCTGCTGTCCTCCTTGGACAGACGCTGAAGCTCCATTTCTCTCACTCTCTTGGGGTCAACAGAGAAACGTCCAACGGCTGCTTCTCCCGAGTTTTCCTCTGAATATATCACGACAGAAGGTTTGAATTTCAAGTCGTACTTTTTATTGTTTTGCTGCACCGGAGCCATGGCGATCATCAGTGTGATATTGACTGACAGAAAGCAGCACACTGCGTGAAAAAGGCGAAGAAGAAAAACGTGCAGTCTCAGTGGACACCACTTGCAAGCCAAACACACGGCAGATGCAGAGAGCCCGACGCCCCCCCTCGCCAAAAGCAGACAACCCTGGATTTATTTCCCTGCATGATTTGAAGTGTTGAATAAACATTTTCATAATGCAAGCATATTTGCCCTTTCTTATGTTGTTAAAAGTATTAAGAACATGAAAAAAATACACTAGGGTACATTTAGAACAGAAAAAAATGTGCCAAAAAAAATTGCGATTAATTTGCGATTAATCGCGAGTTAACTATGGACAAAATGCGATTAATCGCGATTAAAAAAATTGATCGTTTGACAGCCCTAATTTATTTATAACCTGAAGCATATTCTTGATTTTTCATGAAAGACACTTTTCAACTATGAAATACTAACTCAAGTGTTACAAACGGATGGAAACAACCTGGTTGTGATACAAAACAGCAATATGATAAAACCTTGACGCTCACCACACTCAACTCTCAAGTCATCTGACTGAAACATATAGCAGCCACCATCAACATCTTCACTTTCATTTTGTCAGTGGAATCAATGTGAGCAACTGGCTGCGCATTTGGAGAGCATCCCAGTGAATAATACAAGATAGTGAAACAGAACAGGAACATCATGTAGGAAATCGAGCCTGAGCACAAAATCTGATTTGATATAGGACAGCTGGACGGAGAGACAGCACAATGGAGAGCATTAGTAAAAAAGTGATCAGGATTGTGTTTACATTAGTGTATAATCACCTTGAAATAAGAACTTTCCTTACCTAAAAATGAGCCTTTTATATCAACCCAGGAAGCAAATCGTCTTCCACAGCATCCGCCATGTTTCTACGGTAGCCCAGAATAGCCAAACACAACAATGGCTTTAAAGAAGGCCTTTCATTTTTAGTGGCCATTTGTGTAAACCTCTGGTGGGATGAGCTGACAACATCATGTGGCGACACTCTGTATTGAGCCGTAAAAAGAAGTTGGTGTCTTGAAAACCGTGTGCATGCTCAGTAGCAGCATAACTTGTGGGAAAAAGGGGATTTTAATTTTGTCAGGGTTGCCAAGACAGCTGCCCAATGGCAAGGCTTGTCTATAAAGGCTTGGCTTCTACTACATGTTTGGAAGAAGAGGTTAAGGTGAGGGGTATTCAGTTGGTTGCAATCTGCTACTTCACTTATAGATGAAACTAAATCCGACACACTGTGCCTTGAAGAGGAGAAAACAAATAGTTTGAATAAAATATTCTCATATGAAGAGCATTATGCTATAATGTTGACAGCCATCAGATATTACAATGGTAATATATATGTGTAGGAAACAAAGGCAAACCCTGGTATATGGGTCAATGTGCTCCTGAAGACACCATTAACATAATTACATAAATCGTTGTAAAACTTTGATTATGCACAATGATGTCCCGCTCCAGCTTACACAAAGCTCAAAAGCCTCCTGAGGACATAATTGAGGACTGCCGGAGCCTAAAACTCCAAAAATCAATGGACCAATGATGTAACTGCATCACTCAGTCAGGGACAGACTTTGGCATAACAAGTAAGTGAGAGCTAAAAGATGAGCTGGGGTGAAGCCTTCCTCAGCCATCACTATGAAATGGATTTCTTCCCCTGAGATTAAACAATCAACAATTAAGATCAGGGGGATGGTGATTAAAATGGAAACACAACGATTTTTGGGGCTTATAATTAAGTTCTCATCTATTTTCCATTTGCAAGGTAAAATTACTGCTCATGAAATTACATCAGTAGATAAATAAGGAAGCAAAGAGCTCTGATTGGCCGACCAGGGGTTTACCTGGCCACTGAGCCTTATCAGAAAATATGGCCTTCAGGTGCCTTACCACCTTCACTTTTCTTAGTGTGAACAACAATATATACAACATAAATGAAACATTACTATCAGACATGTTGTCCACTTTACTATGATGCTGTGACAGTGGTTGACCTACTGTGTTGCTGTGTCAAGTGGCAGCAGTAAATCTGAGCTGCCCCGACAAACCTCGCTTTATCTAAGACACTACTGCACTTGCGCACACACAAATATAAAGAAGAGGCCCCTGCATTGTCAGTGGAATGATGAAAGTGTGTATTTGAACGACAAGCACTGTCAAAGCCGGCAGAGGACAGAGATAATATTCCCTCATTTCCTCCTCGCACGTTGAGACACATTACCGAGGAGAGCAGAATGGTTCGGTTAATCACAATGCACGAGGGAAGAAAGGAGGGGAGAGAGGGGGATGAAATGGAAAGAGGTGGAATGACGGTGGAGAGGTAGAAGTGAGATAAGGCGCCCTGTCTCCATGAATGGCCAACACATTTTTGGTCATTTCATAACCAGAGGCACAATTGTGAAATGGGTTGAGGTGGGAGGACTGAATTATCCGTTGGTGCTGTGAGGGCTGGCGTCAGTCACGGCCGCTTCAATCAGTTTCTCTTGGCCTTCATAAATATACCTACCTGCCATAGCCATAGCATACTGAAAGCAGCTGACTTAATACATAAAGGGAGAGGAGATATTGCTCAGATGCTATCGAGGTTGTAGGCCTGCTTATATTCCTTTAAAAGTGAAAACTCTCCGGGGGGTTTACGAAAGCATATATGCCATGTCCTCTACATCCATCAGCTGCTCTGCCTTAATCACGTTTTGGCTCATGGTAGTTTTGTGTTTGATGTAAGCAAGCACGCAATAAGGCTACAATATTGCTGCAAATAGGAAAAAGTAATAATCTGTTTATGATTAAAACAAACAATGACTCTCCAAAATAAATAAAATAAAAGTTTAAAATGGCCTGGTGATCTGTGTGATCTATTACTACAACCCCAGGATGTTACAGTCCTGGTCTTGTACTCACTGCTGACGTGCAGTCCCTAAACTCTCTAAACTGTGTAGAATATCTGTTCATACCCACTGACTGAGAAAATAAAGAAAACACAGTCAACTGTTCTGCCCGCAGGAAGTCAATGAGTGAAATCACTCTTTGTGTTACTTCTCCATTTTTATGTGTTGCTGCTTCATCATCAGTAGGGTATCCAAAGACAACACACATGTTCTGCACATTACAACCAACTGTTTTTTATATCGACTTATTGCACTAACTCAAAAACAAAGTAGTTTATACAGTTTTGATGTTGCCACCACTCTTTGAACAAGAGCTGAACTTTGCTGAAAATTTTGAATTTGGTAGCTTTAAAGGCAGTTAAATGCTGATGAATGCACAATGAAGGATATGTAAAACTCACAAAGGCATTATTTTTGCTTTAGTTCCAGTGAAGGCATAGTTAACTGCTAATAAATACATTATACAGTATCTTAATCTCAATAAAGCAACAAAATATGCAGCAACATAATGAGTGAGTTCAATAAATGTTTTGGTAATGCTATTATCAACAATTAAATCTTATTACTGCTTTGAAAGGTCTGATAATCTAACAAGTGTTTGTGTGTTTGTGCGTGCGTGTGTGCGTGTGTGTATGTGGTCAAAGTAAAGGAGGAGCATCAGCTTTTAAAAGAGTGAAAGGAAGGGGAAGTTGAGAACTAAAGACTGTGGCTGGATTGACCTGATAATTCTACACATGCATTCTTGTCCATTGCCTCACATTGTAACTATGATTCATATCTACGTGTGCTCTTCTCTTCTCTCAGGTAAGTCTGTCATTTTTAAATTCTCTGTATTTTTACCCACGGTAGCTTGTTTATGAAATGCTGCTGAAAGTTTCTTTAGGCTCATACTTTGTGAAAAAAGGGAATTTTTGCCATACAAAATAAAAAAGATTAATACTTCTTTTAATGTGTGTTCATGCGTTACGTTACACACTTGTTACATTATGACAATGACAAACGATGTTTCCCTTATTTCCACTTGCAGCTCTGAGTATTGTGGAGATGAAGCCTCTCAACATAAATGGACGTGTTGGTGAAAGTGTGGAAATCAAATGCTCAGACTGGGACAGTTGGACTGATGTAAACTATAATGATAAGTACTTTTGTAAGAGTCCATGCACAGAAGACAAACACATCATCATCAAAGCAGCATTTAAAAACTATATTTCTAAGGGTCGAATGCAGTTATATAACATTGCAGAAGGTTTATTTGTGACCTTCACTAATCTCCAAAAGTCAGACTCTGGTACATATTATTGTGGAGCTGAGGAGATTGGCCTTGATTCATATATAACGGTGAATCTTGAAGTTACAGATGGTGAGTGAATGCTTTTCATAAAAAATAAAAATAAAATACAATTTCCTTTCCAAAAGTAAAAACTATCTAAAAAGTTGATGGACTAATAAATACTGTCTGTTATTCTCAGCCGAGTCTTCTAGTCCCAAGACAATGGCAAAAACAATCATCATTCACTCGACGCCCTCATTTGATGTTACAAACAGCTCGACTATGTCTTCAGATGGCTCAGATGTTTTTAATGACACGTCTGTGTCATACACCATCCATTCTACTACAACTACTACATCAGCAACACAAGGAGCTGGTATGATGTGCACTCATCAGAACTTAGATACGGCATGTTTTACATGGTCTGTTTTACTATGTTCAAATATATACTGCAATGGTAATTGAAGTTGCAGTGCATCATATGAATGAGTCAAGGGCATAGCAGTAACATAAGTGTAGTGTTGAAATAGAACATGATTAAAACCGTTGAATGCTAGATTGATGGATGAGTATATTCAACTTACAAACTGCAGTAACTACTTTAAATTTTGAAAGAATATAAAAATTGTTCATGTAAATTAGTTCATATTAATACAACAAACGTATGTTCAGATAAACAGCCAGCCAGTATTAGATTTACCAGCTTCATTTCTGCCACCTTAGGTTTTTTTAATACTTAGACTTTTGACATTGTCTTCAATTCCGTTTGCATCCAGGGTTCACATCAAGTTTCAGTTTTCAGGATTCTAAAAGGTTAATTTATAGCAAAGAGGATGTGAGCAGCACGACAAAGTGTGATGTCACTTTTTTCATCTGTCTTTCTCCTTTCCTTGCCAGGAAGTGTGCCATATTTGATTACTGGTGTCATTGTTATACCGACCATACTGATGGTCCTACTGATACTCATGAGGAAGATGAGGAGGAAACGTCTGAGTAAGACACGCAAACCACCACACACATTTCATATATACACTATTGCAACATCAATAGTCTCCACTTGACCTATTAAAAATTGTTTATACTGTATGTTTTAGGAGTAGCAGAAGACACACAAGAGGTGAGTTGCCTTTCAACTAGGTCTGAAACCACACACATTCGAAAGGATTGTTGGTGCACAACAACAACACCAGTAATGTTCCCCTTCTGTAAGATAATGAAAGAAGATGATGCTCAGAAAATCTATGTAGCTATGTACGCCCCTACAGACACAACTGTCAACCTGACAGGAAGTGGACGTCCCCAAGACCACTGAGACTTTAAAAAAGATTAGAATTATAACTGCATAAATTGTGACCTGACACAGCACTTTTATTATACCACGGATTTTCTGGTGCCTGGTCGCATCTGAGAAGGTCTCAAGTTAAACAAGTAAACTAAATCATCGTTATTAACTGTTAAATGTGAAGTGCAGTGTGGCGTGTTGGTGTTATATTGAAAATCCTGACCCTTTGTGCAGCCTGGGTGGAGGAATTGGGGGTTTCTAACCATCATGCAGTATTTATGTTCACTGATATGCTGAATTCTGCAGTGAGGGGAAAAAAAACCACATGTGTTCCTGTTGACGCTGAAGCTTTCACACTCTGGCTCGCACTGAACCACTTTGGAGGAAACAATTTAGACCTGCGTCAGTGCCCATTATATGTATGCCCTAACTTAGTTTTCATTCTTTATCACCCTCATGGTTTTCATTGTTTTCTGCTTCGTCATTTGTCTCCCTTTGTATCACACCAGCTACGAGCCTTACTGCCATTTTAGGTCACTTTGAAAATGTGGGGCCTTTGTAGACATATTGAACTGATGCACTGTCCTTCAATCTAAATTACATTTTAATAGAATTATTTTCTTTTACCCGGTTTGATCTGGTACGAGTGAAATAACCCAAATCAAACGTTACGAACAGAACCCTGCAGGTCCCGATGGAGTCTACCAATCGATCCACCCGTTGACGATGGATGAAGAACAAGTCTACAGCACTCTCGAAACCACCAGCAGGGTACGTCACTCCACACAGCTTTGTTATAACTTTAAATGATCACTGCTGCAAGAGCTACTGAAACACTACCATATGAAATAATGCTTGAATGATTAAAAGATGACCTGACCTTATTGCTTTATTTCACCAAATGTATAATGATGTCTTTTTTTCACTGTGGTGTGCAGCTACTTAACTTAAAACTATTTTGGTTCTCTTAACAAAGAGTTGTGGCTACTTTGTACATACAGTATGTTGTGTACATGTGTTTTTACAGAAAGTGTGCTCACATAGTGCTGTTCCTGATGGAGTCTACCAATCCCTCGCTCCACTTACGAAGGATGACGACCAAGTTTACGACAATCTCAAACCCGCCTATAGGGTGAAACCCTCCACACAGCTATGTCACAACTTTGAATGAGCAGGAGCTATTGTACCACGATCAGAATGGAGAATGCTGAAAAATTCAACATTGAAAAATGACTTAAGCTATTGTTTCGTTTTACTAAATTGAAATCATCATATATTTTCCTTTCTGGCTGCAGCTAATAATCCCAATACCAATTCTGGCAAAAACTAAACGCAAAAAAAACAAATATCTATTTGATTTGATACTTGCCCGTTAAAATATAGCAAATGTTTTGCCCTAACAGAGCAAGTCCTAGAGGGGTATGAAACACTTCCCCAATCTCCAGAGCTGTGTCGCAGCTTTGATTGATTTACCTGATTACTATGATTGGTCTAAACTGTTCTACATTATTTGAAATATTGAGCCGATGATCGCTACTGAATATTTATCCTATACATAATATTCTCTGTCTATTCCATAAGATTAAAAGAAGTCAACGTCTGTGGACAGAAACAGAGTGTGACAGAAACTCATAAATATGGATTCATTTCATGTATTTGAATTCATGCTGTAGGACAAAAATGATTCAAAACAGTGGAATTATGGGGCTCATCTGACATTTGGGGCCAAAAAGTCAGGCAAGTAATTGATTGAATTTTAAAATTAAAAGCATATTTTTTTAGTGTTAAGGTTAGAACTGACTTTGTAATGTGTTTGACAAAGTGATCAGATTAATTTCAATGCAATCCTTGTTTGTGTTCAGTTTTACTCTAATAATCCTGTAATATTTCTAAAAACTGCAGCAAAAAACTTTATTTTGCTTTCAATTTGAATTAAATACCACAGAGACACTCAGAGATGAAGTCAAGTGTGACTTTTTTTTAAGCTGCAACGTATTTTATAAAGTTGGTGCATGCTAGACAAGCTACAGTAATATACTTCAGTTGCATGCAGGGCCGGACTGGGAGACTTTATCAGGCCAGGAGTCAGTCATGTAACCAGGCCACTCTGGCCTTGCCCACACACGCACATTCACACCCACACCCACATGCATGGGCACGCATGCACGCATGCACTGAGAGACACATATATGCAATGTATAATACAGTCGAGACCATAGTTCCTAATAAGCAATCACATAATATTGACTTATATTTTAATATAGGCTCTAATTATCAAACCGGGGAATACTAATGAACCCCAACCTAAATCTAAGGTTGGAATACATAGCTTTCATGTTTGGGCTGGGATATATAACAGCAAGTCAGCAACAGACAGCAAAATTCAACAACACTAGCGCTTAATAGAATAATGCTGTAGTGCCAAGACAGCTTTTATTACAAATGAGAGCCATTTATGTCAAATGGCAGTGCCTGGTGGTGTTCATATGTCTGCAACTTGTTGCATGTTGGTGCTCTACTGTAGAAATGATTCTGTACCGTCTGCCAACTGCTCTGCACTGGCTTCTCCTGAAGCACCAGCAAGACTGTCATCACCATCACCACCTTTGAAGAGCAAACATATGCTTATATTGTTTTTCCATACACTATAGTTCATACAGTAAGATAGTGTAGCCTATGTCTCACTTGATTTGCACTTGTATTCATGTACATAATAATGGAATGATTATATCCCATTTGTTGCACAAATAAATAATTTCAAAAACAGTAAATTAAAAAAAAAAGTGGCTTGTAAATCAGTGATTTTAAAATCCCAATCCCAATAATTTCAAGGCCAGGGCCTAGTAGGCTACATATTTACACTGTGTAAAAGTGTATAGCCTCAAGGACCCTTAGAACCAGTGTTTTTTTAACATAACTTACTTGCAGACGCATCCTTTTCTTTAATGGCATCATGGCTGGGGGGGGTTAGGGTTAGGGGGTTAGGGGGGCTGAATAAATTGGTCAATTTGAGGCATTTGGCCGTGTCATCCTCCAGCGCCTTTCTTTTTTTCTCTCTCTCTCTCTCGGCACCGCCTTTTCTCTTTTTTTGACCCGGGTTGGGGTCCATCATCTAATCGTCGAAGCCTCGTCGCCTCTCCCGGTCCGCTCACTACACACACACACACACACACACACACACACACACACACACCGCAGCAGGTACCAGACACACGTCACACACCCCTTCCTTCTCACTCTGTCTGTGTGGTTGATGCGGAGTGTTGGGCGGTTGTTAATCAAAACAAACCAATCGTCTTGTGTTCCTCACATGCTACTGGCCTGAGTGGCCTCTGATTGGCCTGGCCTGCCTCTCTGACTTAGAAAAAAAAGTCAGATAGCCGCGACGCCGGCTGACCGGCAGCCTGTTAAAAAAAAGAGAGAGAGAGAGAGAGAGAGAGAGACGCAGGTCAGCAGGCCAATCATAGGCCGGCGCTTCGGGAATACTCCCGGTTCTCCCTATGGCCAGTCCGGGCCTTGTTGCATGTAGTCAAGCACACAGGGTTGTTGTGCCGTTGTGGTTTTTAAGTGTCAAGTTCACGCGCGCACACATTGTCGTCTCTGATCATATATTAGGGTTTGCTTTGTTATCTGTTCCAAATAAGAATAAATAATCTCTTCCCATATAATGTTTTTGATTTGTCATTTTGTATGCACCAATATAGATTTGCATATGATGCCATATGCTGTGTGTGTGTGTGAGTGCGTGCATGCGTGTGTGTGTGTGTGTGTGTGTATGTGTGGCATTGGCATTGGCATAGGGGAAACATTTCCCACTCATGATCAGTTAATGGCTTGATGTGTCCCCAACTTGGAAAAAACTTATTTTAGGGTCAGTGGTTCAGGCTAGGGTAAAGGTTAGGTCTCCAGAAAACAATTTCTGAATAAGCCTGAATAATAAGTCCCCAAAAGTAACATGTGTGTGTGGGGGGGGGTTTGTGTGTGTGTGTGTGTGTGTGTGTGTGTGTGTGTGTGTGTGTGTATGGCGTTAGAATCGTTTCAAAAAGCGTGCGCACATATCAACTGAGCGTGTCACTCGCGCCTGCTTTGACGCCTGTGCAGCAAGCCGCGCCTGACGTGTAATGTAGTTTCCTCATTGACTTATAATGGCCCCCCGTTTACGCGCACGTTCACGCGTGATGACTGCTGCACGCCGGTAATCACACGACGCGTAGTGACTACGCGTAACATTCATGCGTCTTTATGCAAACGCACGTGTTAACGCTCGCATGAAGATGATTGAACATTTTTGTCACGCGCTTACGCGTACGCGGAAATGACGTGTGCAAACTCTGTCACACGTAACAAGAAGCTGCGTACGTATGAAGCAGCGTGTGCACGTCTGTCTGTCACTGTTTGACAAATGTTGTTAGGCGTTCACACGTGCGTGCGGTCGCAGATTCTGATGCTTCGCGGCCGGAAGTTGATCTGCACCGTGCGCAGCAGTCCGCACATGAACGTGTGGCGTAGTTGTTCTGTGTTCCATTTTCATCCAGTAGATGGTGCAATCGATCCAATGCGAGATACAGACATATAGGCTTTTGCATGACAAGTTCATGATTGTTATAGGTGTCATAATTTTGGATTGTTATGAGATACCTGTTCGTGTACATAAATATGAAAGATGCATTTGCATTTTGTTGAAAACCAACTTCAATCCTCGTTTTTTTACCCCTGCTCATTCCTGGTTTCTTGCCCTAAAGAGATTTTAACACTTGGTCACAATGTATCAAATTATATGTTTCTGATTGGACCAAAGTGTCAGTTGGACTTCAGAAGGGCCGGAACTCAAACACTACTAGAACGGCCGTAAGCGGTCATTTGGACCGCTAGTTAATACTAACTCTATATTCTTATATTCTTTCATGTAGCTAAATACCCAAATTGAGTGATGAATGCATTCATTGTCATGATATTTTTTTTAAATAAACGAAAAAACACCAAAATGTAGCCTACAATTTCACAAAATTAATTAGCTATACATTTAACAATATTCATATCATCGCACAGTAAACTGCAATTATTTCATGTATTTACACACGATTTTAATAGAGTAAAATCAGAACACGAAAATTAACAATTAAAAGTAATTAAACACTTAATAATATATGATAAAAAATAATGATAATCAATAAAGCTGGAAACGAGCTGATCTAAAACAAATAAATATCCGTTGTGATCACTGGTCACAGTCCGCAGATTACCTCCGCTTAAAATGAAAAGGCCAACTACGTGAGGCGTGCGTGTACGCGGACTGGTGTGCGCGCTGCAGATCAACTTCCGGTTGCGAAGCATCAGAATCAGCGACCGCACGCACGTGTGAACGCCTAACAACATTTGTCAAACAGTGACAGACAGACGTGCACACGCTGCTTCATACGTACGCAGCATTTTGTAACGCATGAAATACAATCTGCACGTAACAACGCACGCACGCACGCACGTATAACAAAATAATCGTGCGTGCGTATGTGTGTTGCTGCATGCCTCTCTGGTTGTTTTGAAACGATTTTGACGCCATAGTGAGTGTGTGTGTGTGTGTGTGTGTGTGTGTGTGTGTGTGTGTGTTCAAAGTGAAGGAGGAGCTTCAGCCTTTAAAAGTGTGAGAGGAAGGGGAAGTTACATAGACTGTAAAGACTGTGGCTGGATTGACCTGATAATTCTACACTTACATTCTTGTCCTTTGCCTCACATTGTCACTATGATTAAAATCTACGTGTACTCCTCTCTTCTCTCAGGTAAGTCTGTCATTTTTAAATTCTCTGTATTCTCACCTACTGTAGCTTGTTTATAAATGGTGTAGCTGTTGGAAGGTTTCTTTGAGTCATTTAGTCTCGTACTTTTTGAAAAAAGGGAATTTTTGTCGTTACAAATAGAAAATATAAATTTTTTAAAAATGTTTGTATTTGTTCATGCATTACATTACACACTTGTTACATTTTTACAATGACAAACGTTGTTTCCTTTATTTCCACTTGCAGCTCTGAGTATTGTGGAGATGAAGCCTCTCAACATAAATGGACGTGTTGGTGAAAGTGTGGAAATCAAATGCTCAGACTGGGACAGTTGGACTAATGTAAACTATAATGATAAGTACTTCTGTAAGAGTCCATGCACAGAAGACAAACACATCATTATCAAAGCAGCATTTAAAAAGAGTGATTGTAATGGTCGAATACGGTTAATTAACATTGCAGAAGGTTTATTTGTGACCTTCACTGATCTCCAAAAGTCAGACTCGGGTACATATTATTGCGGAGCTGAGAAGTATGGCCGTGATTCTTTCATAAAGGTGAATCTTAAAGTTACAGATGGTGAGTGAATGCTTTTCATAAAAAAATAAATAAAATACAATTCCCATTGCAAAAGTAAAAACTATTCATAAAGTTGTTGGACTAATAAATACTGTGTCTGTTATTCTCAGCCGAGTCTTCTAGTCCCAAGACAACAGCAAAAACAATCATCATTCACTCGACGCCCTCATTTGCTGTTACAAACAGCTCGACTATGTCTTCAGATGGCTCAGATGTTATTACTGATACGTCTGTGTCATACACCATCCATTCTACTACAACTACTACATCAGCAACACAAGGAGCTGGTATGATGTGCACTCAGCTTAACTTTATTACTAGATCTTGCTGATATGCTGAAGTATTTTCGTTACTGTCCAGTCTAAAGCATGTACATCCAAATTTGGTGTTTTAAAATTTTTTTAAATAAAATGGAGGGAGGGAATATGTCTTCATGAGTTAAGACAATTCTCCTATTTCTTAACTCACCTGAAACATGTGTTGCCACAAAGCTGAAAACATTTTCTTAGCTCGTGAAAAGTTGACATTTTGGAGAGAAGTCGTTTTGACTGGACAGCGACAATGTATTGTAATTTAAGTTGTTGTGCATAGTAAAGATAAGAACAGGGCCGAGAAGTATGAGCATCAATGAGGTCAGTCTTTGCAGTTCCTGTGAAAAGCAAGTCTCAAGTTGCTAAAAGTTCAATTTATAGCAAAGAGGATGTGAGCAGCACAGCCGAGTGTGGTGTCACTTTTTTTCATCTGTCTTTCTCCTTTTCATGCCAGGAAGTGTGCCACATTTGATTACCAGTGCCACTGTTATACTGACCATACTGATGGTCCTGCTGATGCTCATGAGGAAGATGAGGAAGAAACATCTGAGTAAGACACACAAACAGCCACACACGTTGCATATATTCACTATTGCAACATCAAAAGTCTCCTCTTGACCTACTGACAATTGTTTCTCCTGTATGTTTTAGAAGTAGAAGAAGACGCACGAGAGGTGAGTTTCCTTTTATTTTAGGTTTTGGTTTCTGTTGGCTCTCAACCACAAACATGAAGTACTAACAAATACATTCCCTTAGCTTGTGTGACGTTCAGCCATTAAATCTCGGACTCTGCTGTTTAGGTCATGTTTCTTATTTTAATACTGTTTAGGACACCTCACAATGTCAGGCTCAGGATAAATAAACACAAAGAACACCTAGTGTTTGAAAAAACAGAAATACTATAAAGCATTTAACTAATTGTGCAATAAAAATAGGCATTAATAATTAGTTTATAAAATGATTTAGTAATCTATCAATGAATAGTCTAAGTTATAAAGTAATTCATTATTTGATATTTTAATGGAAGGAATTTTTAAATATGAATATAAATATAATTCAAATGTGAGTAAGTAAAGTACATCATTTAAAAACGCATTAATGAATTCATGAATTGAATTTGAATTATGCTTATATTTATTGTACAATTAGTTGCATTCTTTATTAATATTTCTGTGACACTTGTGGTCCTCCTCTTTTACTGGCTGGACACATTGTCTGTTAATGAAAGCAGGGTTCTGCAGCTGCATTTGGGATTAATCTGTTGCAATCTCGAGGCAGAAAGTAAAACCACACTTGTACATATGATAAAAAAACATGCATAAAACCATGAGCAATAACAGAACACAGCAATAATCAAACACAAAAATAATATAAAACTACATGTATGTAAAATCATGCATGTAAACATAGCAAACACTAACTTTTCAAAAACAAAATTTTGAAAAACATGCACAAAAATGAAATATAATGATAATGTTTAAATCTCTTTAATGTCCCTTGTTGCCTTATTTCTATTCTGTTTAACTCTCAACTTAATTTTTTTTCTCTCTTTGTTTAAAAAAAAATATATATTTGCAGGATGTTGAATATGACAAAATCAGACCTGAACACCAACAAACTGTGAGCCGACCAGCGGGGGTTTCTACCCTCAACAACTCTGTAGACCCAGAAAGTCTCTATGCTAATTGTTACTACCATCAAGACATTGAGTTAGCAGCTGAGTGCGGGGCATGTGCAGAGAGCACAGTCACAGATTCCCAGTGTGTCTTGGTGTACTCTGTTGCTCAACTACCCAAAGAGCAAATTGAACCCACTGGGCAATCTGAATCAAATCAAAGCTATGAAAATGACTGTCTCTATTCCATGGCACAGCTACCACAGGCAAGCTGAATGTGGCTGCTGTGATCGAAATGGATGAAAAGGAACTTTCTTGATCATACTGATTTCATTTTAATGGAAATGCAGAGATGTAATGTAATATAAAATGACTTTCTCTATGAACTGAACAGGCCTTCTCTCTCGTTCACTGATAGAAGACAGTGCTGAATGAGTACACAGTATTGTAACCAGTGTAGTTAAGCTAAAAGAACAGATAACAGAGCCATTGGTTGTGTCATTTTTGAACACGGTGATGTTCAGTGATAGAGTTTGATAATAGTCTTTACTTGAAGCCTCTAACGGCAGGATCTGAACGTGGTCTCTTGCTGTCGAGTCTTAAGTTTCTGTGACTGCTAATAAATTTTTTTTACACTCGGCATTGCCCTACTGCAAGTGAACTAGAGCCTTAGAAACAAGCTCTGTCTGCTTTCTCCAGTAGCTCAGTTGGTAGAACATGCGACCCATGTACAGAAGCTTTGTCCTCGCTGCACCAGTCCAGGGTTCAAGTCCAACCTTGCGTACGTGTGCTGTGTATCATCTGCCCTCTCTCTCACCCTGTTTCCTGTCATCTCGTAAGCTGTTCTATCAAGGAAACCCTGAAAAGGAAATGAGATGTTTTGATCTATGATCTATGATTAATTTTATTGTATAGACTGCTACTGTATGAAACTTTCTGAAGCCAGATTTGAGGTCCAGAACTCTGTCAAAGTATCTTTGGGCAAGACAAAGACAAGGCATTAGATTAAAAGGATGTCAGCTATTTCCATTGCTTGTTTTGTGGCACTATGGTGTTGTGAAACTAGCATCACGTTAGCTGCAGACATACAGAGACTGCACAAAGAGGCATTCTTACTGTCCATGATCTCTGTTAACAAACTGAAATCTGTTCGTGACCCTGCTGGTGATTCAGTCTGTAGTATAAAGCTGGAAGAAAAATACAGGAGTTTATAGTGTTTTATAAAATGAAATATCTTATGCACTTGTCCTTGGAATATTGTTTTTTGAGTCTTATCCTTCGAGTACTTTACATCCTCAGCGGCACATCCTTCTTTCAGTCTACTTCCTTTTTTAAATGTGCCTAATGCTGCTTTTGCTTGCCCAAACACACACACACACACACACACACACACACACACACACACACACACACACACACACACACACACATCATAGTTTTCAACATAGCCTTTTATTCCCTTGAGCCTTACCCTAACTACTGTTTACCACTGCCCAACCCTTAGCCTTAACTAAACCCTATTCCGAACCCTAACCTTAACCCAAGTATATAACCTAAGATGTTATTATATTGTATGTACTTGAGAAACAACCACTTATATTCACTGGCTGGAGTCTCAGCCTAACCATAACCACTAGTTTCATCATCCTTAAACTTCCCTTAACCCTGACCTAACCGTAGCTTAGCCTAAATTTAAACCAAATGTTAACCCAAAAGATGAATGATTTACCGTAGTGGGGACTTGCATTTTGTCCCCACAACTCGGGTAATACATGCACACACACACACACACACACACATACACACACACACACACAAAACGCTTGACACCGCACTTTCAGGTCAATAATTGTGGTTTCTCTGCCTTTGCTACCATGCATCAAGTAGATCAGCGACTGAGCTTCTTCTGTATCAGACCACTCAGACCTGCTTCCCCAAAGAGCCACTGTGCAGCCCACAACTGCCCTACTTTCACGAGTCATACCGGGTGCCTAAATGTAGATCTATAACTGTTCATATGTGAGGCATTTTAAGCCAACTTCTGCTTCTAATGTAAATTTAAAAGTTTGTGTATGGCTATGAACTTTTACTCATATAAGAGTTGGCCCTTTCTTAAACTGGTGTATTTTTATTTCATGATTTGTTCACTTGATACAGTTATTTTGGCATCCTCCGAGAGCTGAAACTTAGATTATGTGACCTGTTACCCTTATTCAGAAACATGTGGAACTAAAAGTGATTTTTTGCATGTTTTGTTTTATAATCTCTGTGAAACACTGTAGTTTGTATCTCTGTATGACAGGTGCTACACAAATAAACTTATCAAATAACCTTTTCAAAGAATATTTAAGTTTATATATACATATATATATATACATATATATATATACATATATATATATATATATATATATATATATATATATATATATATATATATATATACATATATATATATATATACATATATATATATATATACTTGATAAAACTCTTGATTTGGGTGGAACGTTTATTAAATCTGAGAGTGATCTCAGTTGGGTACTGTGATCTCACTGTCATGCTTTGTATCATACACATTGTGCACATCAGTGAGGCCTACAGTTTGTGATAAATAAAAAGAATTAAATGTAAATTCCCTGCATTAATTCTATACTTCATGTAGAGGGTTGGATGAGAACATTGATGCCACTCTCATACATCTGAGAGTTTGTGGCATGAAACGGTAACAGTAATACTGAAAGTGCTGCTAGCTTCCAGAAACGGACTTCTTTCATGATACTGATCTCTATTGGTTTGCCACACATCTGGTTCCTTTTATAGTTTACTTCGACAGTTGGCCGAGTTTTGGTGTAACTATGTTTCCTTCTTGTCTGTTCTCATGGGGATGCTCTACATCGCTCATAGATGCTAAACAAACAGACCCTGAGTAGCAGCCGGTCGTCGTAGTGGTAGTATAAAATAATAATAAGAGCATGCCCAGCTCAGTTTACTTTCGAGCATTGTCCTTGGGTGTAAAGAGTTGAAGAGCCAAGCGAGGAAAAGAACTACAACCAGGTGACTCAAGCTAATATGAAGGATCATGGGCTTACAGGAGACAGAACAGGTCATCACAACAATGTTTTCAACGAATATGGTGCATATTAATTAACTTTTTTTAAGGAGATGCTGTAGTGGCAGGGAGAAGAGCAGCTCTGCATTTGCCAGTCTGAGCTCTACTTGACTATTATTTTTAGGTCTGTCTAGGTCATATTTTCACCTGAGTGGACATTACCCCTACATAGTGATAAGTGTAACTTTGTGATTCCAGTCACAGTGAGCTTTTAGCATTTAAAATCATCATTTGCTAATTTTGCAGTATACACTACTGGTTTCCTGGCTTTGTGGCAAACTCAATTTAACTCAGTGTGAAGTTGGATATTGACTTCGAAGATTTACATTTTATACTTATTGGACGAGAAAATAAAACTCTCCTTGGCCTCGGTGACGAGCAGAATGCTCCTGCTGTGCTTTCGTGGCCGTTGCAGCCTTCAGCCTCACTGCCAGCTATCATAATTCCTCAGAAAAGCTGATATCTTATTGTTGCTCATGCTCCGGACATGAAGACATTTTATGAAAACTGGGTACTAACACTTTTGGCAAGTGAAGCTGCCTTTAGTTTAGTCCAAAATGTTTCTATTTGTTGCCATCTGTTGACATTTAAATAATATGACCACCTGTTTCACATGACCTAATTACAACTGGGATAATGCAACGACAGAATGATCTCCATAAAAACTGAGCATATGCCATTTGTGAAGGCCAGGGAATCTGGACAAAGGCTTGGAAAATGTCCAGCATGTTGACCTTGGGTTAAAAATGTAACTTTGGTCCATCTACATAGGGTTAGGCAAATATTTTGGTCATGGTTTGTCGACATTACTGTCTTGGCTTTTTGTCATCATTGGCACAATCACAACTGTACAAACAAGTCATTTAAGTATTGAAACAAGACCCTGCGGTCAGTTCAAGTTTAGGAAGTCTCAAAATGGGTGAAAAGTGTCCAGTGGATTATCAGAAGAAGTATAACGTCAGAGCAAGATTCAAAGACATTAGGTACATGTCTGTTTACATGCTTGATACTCATTTTCAATTTACATACAAAATGCCTGAGTAGAACGCTAGAAATTTTTAAAAAGACTCAATATGTATTTCCATCAGAGCCTGGCAGTTGTAGAAAAGTTAGTGTATTGACAAAAGGAAAATTCAACAATGCGCAAAGGACTCGGACTTGGCAAATAAATGATGATGTTTATGAAACATGTGATATTATGTAATCAAATACATGTACCAAATAGAAATGCCATATTTTCATCATAATTTCTACATTGTTTCCATCCGACTGCATAATTAGCACCAGCAGTGGTTTATCTCTAGGAACCTAATCAGCTGCTATTTTATTTTGTTAATATATTGGATTTGGATATTGCATTCAGTTCATTTTGTGTCAGTTAACTTTGATCAAAGTAGAAGCTAAATTTAATAATGATAATTTAATCTCTTTTGATAATGCTGTATTGTGCTACATGTAATATGGGAAGGTGACAAAAGTAGTTAGACAGCAGAAGTTTGACACAAAATAAGGATTTTCTTTTATAAGAATATCACATATCTTATATTTCTACTAAGTAACAGCACCAGCATTCACTTAGAGATTAAAAGGCCCTCTGTGTTGTTAGTCATTACATTAGTCATACTGGTATTACTACACAAGTAGTTTGACACATTTAGCTCAATGGGCAAACTGCAACCTTTATCAAAATACATGCATGGTTCTTATACTGATGGCTTGATGGAGGATTAGAATTAGGTAAGGAATCAAATCAAGAGACAGGAGAATGCTGAGGTAACTTTCTCATTCCACATTCTCTCTATTCAATTTGTCTCTCTCACACACAAACACACAAAAATGCGCACAAGCGCGCGCACACACACACACACACACACACACACACACACACACACACAGCCAGCAGAAGTCACCTTGGCAGCGGGAATGCCCTCCAGTCGCTGTTCTCGTCAGGCTCAGAGAGCGGGAGCAGCTTGATGCCGTTGTTATTGTTGTTACTGTTGTTGTGTACATCGGCCACCAGGGGAAGAGTGCAGTGGCCTGGGGTATCTGCTCTGTTGTCAATGACAGTCAATGACACTCTGCTGCTAAGTGAAAAGGATTAGCCAACTCGCTCTCGCCCCCTCTCTCTCTCACACACACACACACACGCACACAGACACATGCGCACGCACTCAGACAAACACTTTCACCGCACTGGTTTTGCAGAAAGTTTCTAGAAAGCGTAGAGGTAGTATGAAGTACATGGGAAAGCTGACAAATGATGGACAGAGAGAGATGGAGACAGCTTGTGGACAAACAGTATTACTGCGTACTGGTCTCAGATCAGAATGTGCACACACACAAAAGACTTCACACAGGTAGTTCCACACTTTCGTCATATCATATCATATCATATCATATCATATCATATCATATCACATCATATCATATCATATCATATCATATCATATCATATCATATCATGTATATGCTGGGAATATCCAGAGTAACTGGATCTGATACAAATCTTTAAGTTTTCTGCCCTAATGAGTGCAACAGATTAACTGAGTGTGAGAGGTGGCTATATAGTATGGTACAGTCTGTGCATGCCCAGACAAAAAGGGTCTAATCAGGCAACATACGTGGCAACTCTTGTGTGGGTGGCTTTTGCGTCCCTTAAACCTTTTCAAATGATGGATGGAGGATAGTCTCAAATTTTCAACACCTCATACCATCATTTCTTACCGCATTGGTCAACTTGTTGACACTGCGGTTCAAAGTCAGCACTAAAGTCTGAACAGCTGCACGCTGGTGGCAGGTGGTCAATTTTTCCACACTGCAAATGAAATATTGCTTTTCCCTGAGTGGTGTGTTTGATGTGTGATTGACATGTCCGTTCATTAGCTACTTAGACCTCCGGGAAAGGGGACTCAAAGACCTCTGTGTAACGAGGTATAAGGGATATACCAGGAAAAGATTTTCTCTGTTAATTTGCAACCTCAACTATTCCACAGTGCTCACCGCAGAGACTACTAGCTGCTTCGAGATCCAAGCTATAATCCAAGGGCGATCTTGACTTTGCCCTCGTTGCTCTTCAACTTTGGAGCTGCTTAACTCACAGTCTTAAGTCAGCATGTATTTTTTTAAAATCACCTTAAAATCCATGTGTTTCTGTTAGCATTTTCCTCTCTTTAATTCTGTCTGTATTGTAATATAAATTAAGTTTTCATACTGGTGACAAGGTGAAAAAATCTCCTGAAGTTGAAAGCTATATACAGAATTTGGGGAGATGAAGTTATGCTTGCTTCATTAAGATAATTACAGATTGGACAAGAACTTGCAGTGTTTGTGCTGAGCTCTGTTAGAAGCATCAAATGTAAAGCTCACAGGCACAGCACTGGTGAAGAAAATCATTTGACATTCGCGGGACATTTTTCTGTATTTTATTACCTCATAACTAGTAATATTGATTGGATTAATCTATAATCTATATCTGTAAGTACAAAATGTTCTTTAGCCCCACCTCAAGGCAGCTACTGAATGTTACCGAGTTGTTCCATCTTTCCATTAGAAGAGAGAGTGAGGATTCTATAACAGTACTGTATAGAGGTGTGTGTGCGTGCGTGTGTCAATGTCAATGGCAATCCCAAAGGCAGACAGTTCTTACCATCCTTCTCTCATGAGATGGTACTAAAATATGCTACTATGCTAAAAAAAAAAAGGTGACTAAATAGAACCACACTGCAAACTTTATGCGTATGCCAATTCTATTATTTAAAATGATTGAGCTGAAGAAAAATAAAGCTCACTGAATGCATTAAAATGTCACTTCAAGAAAAAAAACATTTTTAGGTTGCTCCAGCTATCTACGCTGTTGCTCATGATAATATTGTCCTAACAGTTGTTAAATATTCCAACACGTGTGTGACTGAGCAGCCTAACAATCGAATTTATGACATTTGATAAACTTATTACCAAATCTATCCGTTGTAGCAATCCGTCACACCGCCTGGTTCAACTCCATAAACCCTAACACTTTGTGCACATTCCTGTCTTCCCCTTTATTTGAGTTTAAAATCTCTTTTACAATGAGACCTAGGCGAGACAGGGCCAAAAATCAAGGACACAGCAAGACAGCAACAACATCACATCAACATAGCAGCAGTAAGTACAAAATTACATTTCATAATACAGTGCGTAGACAAGGCAACAATATTTAGGCATGTGTGATGCAACCACAGCTGGTAGTGACCACTTCCATTATTCTGCATTTGAACTGGTGTAAAAGTGTGCTCACTTTCCATTTAAAGTGGTTTAGATAAATATATACGGTTCAGATCTGCGTACAACCTACACATCTGTCTTACTACATGTGTTTCTTTCCCTGTTGGACTTAATTCCACAACGTTGTCCAATTCAAAAGTCTCAGTAAATAACTTATTGTGTAACCTGCGGGACTGAAAGAATTTTTCTTCAGCAAATTAATTTTATTTCTCAACAAATAAACACTTTACTTAAAGTCTTTATTTTGCTTTTAAAAGAGACAAAGTCAGACTACCTGACTTTTAGGAGATACACTTTGCCTTTAATCAGTGAGTGTACAGTAAGATCTTTACTGTTATCATTCATTGAGCTATAATGCTGCCATTTGTGTACTTTAGTCAGCATTTGCATGTAGCAGAATTAGGGCAAATTATAGGCAAACCCTCCTCTGAAGCTAAGATTGTGTGGGATTGCCAACGGCGCTGAGTCTAATGAGACACACAATAGAGGTAATAGCGGACCAGAAAGGTTCCTATCTACATTAATCACAAAGGAATACTCAATACTGTTGTAGCGTACTTTCAATGGAATAGGACTTTAGCCAATTAAAAACCTTTCCAATCTCTATTCCGAAATCAAATTGACCAGGTTACGAGCACACCTAGGGTTCTAAAGTGCCTTAAGCTAATTAGTTTTTACCCCCTGCCCATGCCTTTAAAGTCAAAGCTAACAATTACAATCCTGTCGCCCTGGGTTGCACTTCTGATGTTAGCCAATTACAGCTACTTTCAAAGTTATATCATCCAATTACCTTCCCTTGCCACCCTGGATTCCGTGGACCCATTAGCCAATTATACATCCCACACAATGGGTTTCTCTGGCACGCACTAGCACAATGCCAGGATCTGTGAATCGACATCATGAAAACGTGTCACTCCTGCAGTCTTTTTTCAGAAGTCCAAACCCTATTATTAGCAGCTATCAAAGCCCAAATGTGGTTCCCTCCAACTCAAGCCGAGGCGACAGCTGCCCCTGTGCAGCATTCTCTCATGATAATATGGCACTTACTCACCTTCACTGGAGCTAGATAATGATAACCTAGAGATGGCTGCTTTCAGGTGTCTGTATTAGTAATGGGGAGAGTTTCAGAGCCTGAGGTTACTCGTGTCTGTGTTGGAGCCATTGACCCACCATCAAATTAAGTGTGTGATCACATGACCTTTGCGAAATGCCTAAAACTAGGGTTGTGTGGTGCAGAGAAGTCACTTTTTGGTTTGTATGAGTCATGGATTAGTGTAAGACAAAGGCATGCATATAGGTTTATTTTCAATGGACAATACTACAAGCGTTCAAAGTCAAACAATGTCCTTTTGCTGGAGGCTGAAGTACCATTTTGTCAAATGACAACTTTGGTTTACTATATTGATAAAAAAAAAAAAAACTAATGACCTATTAAACATTGACGTACTGAACTTAAGGGACAGTTACCAAAAGGTAATGGGTCATAAAAGACTTTAAAAATGGCACGTATCTACTAAAAATTGAAGACACAAAATGAACATGTGCAGACATATCAGCGCATGTCAGATGTCATATCAGATAAACTAAGGTTAAACTATCGTGATATTGGCATTTTGTTTCTGAGTGCAACACCAATGTCAAAAATGCCAGCTCTATAACAATTTGTTGGACATAACATAAACCACATACAAAACTCATTATGTCATAACAATGTTGTATGTTGAAAAACGTCTTACTCTTCTACTCTTCGAACTCTTCCAACTCTGTGATCCTACCCTCCTAATGAAGTTACGAAGTACAGAAACAAGTGAAATGGGGAATGGGATTTGTCCAGTGTGGAGGGATAATTGCTGGTGACATGGACTTTTTTCCGACCTTAGATGATATATAAGTATGTACTTTCTGGTGCTTGGCTATTACTGACAAGGGAAAGTATGCACTTAACAACTGTTATTACTAACTGAGTGCTTTTTACTTATCACTGTCAAAACAGAACATTTTTTTACAAGTCAGTATTTACCTCTTCAGCTCATCTGTGGCTGTTTCTGAAGTGATGACTCCCAGAAAAGCTGCTATATTAAAAATGAAAAAAAAAAATGCTGACAGAAAAGTACTGAGATATCAGTGGAAACAGCAGGGGTTCCTCTAAAGCTGGATACCAAATAAATGCACTCGAGAGAGAAGGCAGTGCTGGAGTGTTTGTGAATGATGTTTGTCTTTTACATATATTTCTATTCATATATCTCACAGACTCGAGTGTAAAGGCAGAAAATCACAAACCCTAAAACTAATAAGCTCAGTAGCCGTCTGTGTATGCTAAAAGTGAGAAAAACTGTGTGAACAGCCGATGTTGTCAGCACCCTGCTGTGACTGTGAACGGATTGATCAATAACGGATGTGAGACTCATGGAGCGTTAGTTACATTTTAATGACTTGGACTGTTGCCTCTTAATTGTACGTGTTGTTTGCAGTAATGAATTATCCCCGCAACACAAGCTGTGCTGAGATAAAGGACTAATGCTACAACAACAGAGAAACATAAAGGCGGCTTTAATATGAAAACTTCAGGTGCATTTGCATATAACAAATGAAATCCTGCCTAATGTTCTCCATGTAGATGTTTGTATGTACAGCTGTTGCTACACTCCAATAACACCTCGACTGCCAAAAAAACCTTCGCCTGAAATTACATTGCTCAAACAGCATGAGATTTATTTACCTTTATACATTTTATCCGAGGTTGCTTTAGAGTGCAGTGTGATAAAAATGTATAATTTCACCATCAAATGACGTAAATAAATGGAATCAGAAGCTAGTGGCAATGACGATGTGGAGGCATCTATGAAGAGCGCGGGTAGACCACCAGTAGCAGTTACAGTTATTCCGTCCGCGCTCCTCACTGTTTCCCACTTTCCTCGTGTCTCCTGTCTCACTTGCTGCATTACAAAACCCACACCACAATACTATTTAATAGGGCAAAGATGTATTATGGCACAATGTAACACCCATATTTATTCCATATTTATTATCTGTATTTAAAATCGACGTTTAATAGAACAAAACAAAACAAAACAAAAAAAAACTGCTGTTAATTTTGCACTATATCATGTAAATATGTACATATCTATTTCTTCCCTTTTTAATTTTATTGCTTATTTTTGCTATTGTTTCTGTTCTTGTAATGTGTTTCTGTTTTTGTAATATTCTGTCGCTGCTGTGACAAACAAATTTCCCCGTCTGCGGGACATTAAAGGATTTCTGATTCTGATTCTGATTCTGAATGCAGGCTGTATATCTCAAATGCAGTATGCCACAAATGCTACTACATCTGGTCTCATTTTTTTTGCAGACCCACAATCCTCTGCCAGATGAGGACATTTTGCTGGCACAGAAGTGAGAGGCTTTGAATACAGGTAATAAGGAGAGAAGTTTACGTAAGAACATTTACACTGTCACTTACAGTGACTTTCAATGTGCCACTTCTCCGGGTTCCATCACCTCCCTCTCCTTCACCTAAATGTAAAGGATGCCACGATAGGGCCTAATCGACAAAGACTCTCATTATAAAAAGGAAGTCTCCCCTGATTGAAAATAGGTGAAAGTGTTTAAAAGGAACAAAAGTAATCCCAAATACATTTCAGTTCATGGTAAAGCTTAAGTATTAATAATGATCTACAAGGTAAAAAGTATTGCATTTAAAAGTAAATGATCACACACACACTAGGAAACCCCAAGCCACTTTTGATATTTAAAAGAACAGGTTAGCCACCTCTCATTATAGTCAAACACGCTAGAGAGGCGCTACATAAAAATAAAGAAATACAATGTAATTTTGTACTTTCAAAGCCTGCAGGACGGTGTTCAGTTCTATTGATTACACTGAATCCATACCTCTCATACCTGATGAAGACCTCACTAATAAGCACTTTGTATCCATTCACCCCATATCTTCAAGTTAAAAGCCACATAACTTCCTGTCATTAATTCTTATTTAATGAATTAATAAGTCCTGTAAGGTCCTGACATTTATTGGATTAATCTACTCGGTTAGTAGTCACACTGGTTTTAGTCTGTGCAACGAATGATGAAATTCACACCGAAGTGCTTTTTATCCAGCATAAGACAACTACATCATGGATGTTGTTCTGGATCTATATGCTCTTTTGTATTAAAACTGATATTTCCCAGTTACAAATACAAATACAAAAAGGCAAACAGAAATAAATAGACCCAACACAACATGGCTCATGGGGGCCGTGTTCTGCTCCCTTTTGCTTTGATTCTTTGTTGCGTTCTTCTAATTTAGCCAGTTAAAACCATTGACCCCTCTGGTAAAATGTCATTTTGGTTGGAAAATTGAATTACCTGTCCACTCTTCCACTGTACTGCTGCTTTCATTTTCCAAACCGCAGACTCGGTGCTGGGCTCGCTCCGTGACTCACACCAGGGGTCACAAGTTAAATCGTGACACCAACCTTTACTTTTCCCCTTTCATCATTTCTCTCGCCAGGAGGTCACATAAAAGACAAAATAAGGATTGTTGGTTAAGCAAACAGCACCCAGGGTGCCTGCTTTTGGTGGGAGTTTCATCCCTTTGAGGCATCACAGCAGCAGAATAAAGGTGATATTAAAACAGTTTCTTCTTATTCAATTACTCACCTTCCATGGGGTTTGTTTGTTCCTCTGTTCATGGGCTTTAATGCAGTTATAATTGGCTCCGTGGCACTTGAAACTCACTTACTACCTATTGCAATTGAATACCAATTATGTGAGCACGCGTATGGATGCGTAATGACTTTAAGGTATATCCTGTGGAGTTTAAATCAATTTTGTTGGCTCTGTAAAAGGGTTTGTGATGCATTTCAAGTACATCCTCTGGTGATTGAATAGCCATTTGTGTTTTCATCTTTGCTTCATTAGCAGTCATCTTGCTTTCAGTCAATACTATCGACCAGAGGCACACAGAGAACATCCTTTCCAATAAAGACGAAAATGTTTGCCTTTATCCGTGTGCATCCTTAATCCTGTAAGGCATGCTTCAGTCGAAAGAGTCCTTATCATTAAAAAACTGTTGAATCTTTTTAAATGCAAGCTGCTGTGTCCACCAGCATTGTTTGTCTCTGCTGGACAATAAATGAGTGAATGTTTTTATTTTATTCATTTATTTATTTTGAGAATGCCTGAAAATGTGTTAAATCATTCAGATTTGTTGCTCTGAATTTCAAATCCAGATTGCGTTTTTGGCAGCGACAACATTCCTGAACCAGAAAATGGGATACAATTTCTGGTAGTCACAGTTACTTTAGGCAATGCACTTGAGCAAATGTACCAGTGCTTTCTTCAGATGCACTTGATGTGCTTGAGTAATTTTATGAGCGCTAATCTTCTGTTTTGGTAATTACGTAAATGGGAAATCTTGCTTGTTCAGGTTTTAAAACACTTCTCCTTGCTCTCGAAAGTCTCCACATTTTTCATTGAGTGAGGGGTGAAAAATGTTTTTAGTTTCCTTTAAATGTTTTTGGTCTTACATATGTATTGCACTGCTATCGTTTCATAATCATGTCGAGTTTTACCTGTAGAGGACCTGCCACTAAAGAGCCAGGGCCCCAAAACAGAGGGAAAGGAGAGTCATTGTTTCCAAGGTAGACAGATTGCTGCATGTGTGTATATTGCCATATCATCTTAAAAGGTCAATGTTGTCTTGTTTCTGCAGACCCCCCAAGCTTATAGCTGTAATAAGCTCATCGGGGCTGCGACTAGTGATCATTAATCTGCCATTTATTCACATGATTATTTGTTTGTCAATAACTTGTTAAACATTTTAACTCATCACATTTTAACAGAGCTTCAATCAAATTTATATTTATTGTTTTTGATATAAATTAGGGCTGTCAAAGTTAACGCGTTAATAACGTAAGAACATTTACACTGTTAATAACGCGTTAACACAACATCCTCTTAACGCCGTTAATTTTTTTAAAGCGCGATTAACGCTCAGTATATTAAAAAAAAAAAAAAACGCGCATTGTATGATTTACGGCCGTCGGCGGCACCCGTAGTCTTGATACAGAGGGTGGCAGAAGAATAAGAAAGGGAATCAGAAGAAGAAGAAGCAGGGTTGGCGGTTGGTTAAAAACACGGCGGACTGAAAAGCAGCACTCGCTGCAAACTCCTCATCTCTGCTGTCACTCACGGTGGCGGACATTTGTTTCGCCATCGCCCTGATCATTTTGCGGGACACTCTCTCGTGGCGTGCCCGTTTGCTGATAACTCATCCCCGCATGTTTATCTCAGGCTCCTCGCTAGCCTTCTTCCTCCCTCCAGCAGGCAGCCTGGCCCTGCTGCTGTCCTCCTCGGACAGACGCTGAAGCTCAGTCTCTCTCACTCTCTTGGGGTCAACAGAGAAACGTCTAGCGGCTGCTTCTCCCGAGTTTTCCTCTGAATATATCACGACAGAGGGTTTGAATTTCAAGTCGTACTTTTTATTGTTTTGCTGCACCGGAGCCATGGCGATCATCAGTGTGATACTGACTGAAAGAAAGCAGCACACTGCGTGAAAAAGGCGAAGAAGAAAAACGTGCAGTCTCAGTGGACACCACTTGCAAGCCAAACACACGGCAGATGCAGAGAGCCCGACGCCCCCCCTCGCCAAAAGCAGACAACCTTGGATTGCATGATTTGAAGTGTTGAATAAACATTTTCATAATGCAAGCATATTTGACCTTTCTTATATTGTTAAAAGTATTAAGAACATGAAAAAATACATTAAGGTACATTTAGAACAGAAAAAAATGTGCAAAAAAAATTGCGATTAATTTGAGATTAATCGCGAGTTAACTATGGACAAAATGCGATTAATCGCGATTAAAAAAATTGATCGTTTGACAGCCCTAATATAAATATAACTGATAACATAAATGCAGATCAGGATTCATTGGAAAGGTGTGAGAGAAGAGTGACAGCACAAGATGACAGGACAAAGAGAAAAAGGGATCCAAGGTGGTAAAAGCTCTAACAGAGGCAGGAAGTGATAGAGAAATGATGGTAATGGAAAGCGTTGCTACACCAAGAGCACTCATTAACCTGTCCCCTCCTATCCAAGCCTGAGCATTCAGCATTTTACGATGAAGCAAAACGATGGGCTGAAAAATGGAAGAAAAGAAAGAGAAAGCCCTTCATTTAGTCCCCCATCCTGATCTCATGAGGAGGAGAAATTGGAAACACGGCTCTTGGGACCTTGTGGAAATTAAATACTGAATTCAATGGGCAGGCCGACTCAATCACACCACGCTTTTGTAAAATGACTTGGGAATTGAATCCCTTGTCGCTTAGCTGGGGATGTTATTGCTCTTGTAGCTATTTCTGTTTAACTAGGTCCGGGCACAGGCCAGGTCAACCTCACACGCACGCATAAGCCCAACACACATGCACACACACACATGCATATTTATTTAGATAAAGATACATTTAATATCACACAAATGCATCGGCACACATGTACGTAAAAAAAAACCTGTCAGCAGTGAGCATTTAATTAGATTTTTTTTTTCTTTTAAAAGAATGAGAAAAGCCGATGGCAAAGCAAGCATTTTTCAAAATGAAAAAGTAACAGGTCATTAATTAATTTTCTGATATTTAATTTAATTTATCAGCTAGAGTGAATATGTGAGATCTTCTACATCGTCTACATTGTCAGATTATCCATTATTTCCTACCTACTTTAACAATGTATTATCCAAAGTACTTGCATAAAGAAACATTCATCCAAATGAAATAAGTTCACTCTTAATCAGAACTTTAAAACAGGGAACGTTCAGGAGGAAACCAGTGTTCCATCAATCAATGAGCCTGAATAAACAAACAGCAACACCTACAGCTGAGTCAGTCAATCATGCACAACACAAAATATACCTTCTGCCCCAAAAAAAGTCTAATTAACTTAATGAAGCAACGTATTGTTTTCAAACTAGTTAGGATGACAAACTCACCCTTGTGACCCAAACGTCTTGTCAAATAAGTACAAACTAATTCATTCAGTTTCGTTATCAGGCAGTGCTGGGTTATGAATATGTCAGAGACAATAATATGCAGATTGGTATTTAACGCCCATGTCTGCCACGTCCGACTGAGGCTGGAGATGTACTGTCTGTTGAACAACACGTTCAGGCAGACGGACAGGCTGCGCGGTGATCATAGTTGTTCACAATTACCTGTAAGCTACGCGGAGGATACCACTAGCTTTTTGTTCAATTGTCGTACCTGCTGTTGCCTGTGAACCTGGCCTGTCGAAACCCGGCTTTCCGGCCATGACAAATACGGGACGGACACAATAGTTGACTGAGACTTTAAGTGTTTATTAAGCTGATAGCAGAGAATTGATTACTTTCTGAGGACTTGAACAAACGACGCAGGATATGTGAGCCAGCCGTCATGTACAGCCAAACGTGTTGTCAAAAGCAAGTTTATTTTCAGCTTGTTGATTGGGACACACAGAAAGAGCTTCTGGCATAAAATAAATTTTTATTACACTTACAAGTATTACATATACACAGAGGTATTATTGACAGCATGAGAGTAAAAAAACAGAAAAGTAACGGATGAGTATCACAGGAAGAAGACTTTTTCGGTATAAGAAAACAAAAATGTAAAGTATCGACCATCAACTCATATTCATTCAGCGCAGTGTAAAATAGTGCACACACCAACAGACACACACACCTAAAAGCAGGCTTTAGAGACATCAGTGTCAGTGGTGGTTGATGTTCCTGGATGACATATTTTGTGATGCCGTTGGGTCCAAAAGAGGTGGGAGGTTTTTACATGTAGCTGCAACTTTGTGGCTTGGCGCTCAGTGATGTGGCTGAGCAAGAGTGATTGTCATCTATTGTTGTTTTTATGTGTTTGTTCCATGCTGAATATGTGAAATGGTTGCCTTGAAGGTAAAGTATTCCCCCTGTTAAAATGTTTGCTTCCAGTTCTGTGCGTTTGTATTTGTATACATTTGTATACTCTGTGTGCCTGACGGAACAAAAGGAGCCGCGCTGCTGCTTTAAATCCAGAGAAATTTGTGTGCAACAAAGGAAAAAACATCAATTTGGAACTTCAGCATATAGTAGCACACATTTATAGTACTATTATAAATGGCATTAGGGCCAGTATCAAAATGTATTACATCATAGATTATGCCATTTATATCATATCATATTATTAGTTATATGTTCCCGCTTAAAGCCCTCCACTCATTTATTAAGGCATGTATAACAATTATCTAATGCGTGTCTTAAAATGGCACCCACTCCTAGATGACATTAAAAATGACAGAATAATTGATTATGTGAATATTTGTTCCTTTCCAAGTTGAAAAGCTGGACACAAGATGGCTCCAACTTGAAGTTTATTCTCTGTGTTTGTGTGCTGGAGGCTTCAAGTTTCCACATTGCACCTGAGTATGATGCACATTGGACCGGGATTGGCTTCCAAACTGTTGTGATGTCACAAATCATGCACATAACTCCGCTTCATTTTCAATAACCACGGAGAAAATAAACACTTTCAGCAGATGGATGTGAAAAAAACCTTTTTGTGTCAAACTCTGCACATTATCAATTCTACAGAGTGAAGGTCGAACATCAGACTGTAGGAAGAAGAAATTTTGAAATTTCTCACCCTAGCTACTTAATTCTGTAATTCTTTTCCAACTGTTTTGTTTTATTAGCATTAGTCCTTGAGAGAGAGTGCTACAGAAAAAAACAGTGTTCTCAGTGAGGAAAAGAATAATCAACTCTAGTTTGTTTCCTTTTCTTGTTCACAAGTGTTGGCAACAGAAACAGCAGCTCTGCAGACAAACTCTAACCCAAAGGTGGCAGCACAGGGAATTTGTGTTACAGATTGAGTTTTCCTGTTGGTCTCTAGGATTGTGTGAGTTCACCTGTGTGTCTGAGTGTGTGTGTGTGTGTGTGTGTGTGTGTGTGTGTGTGTGTGTGTGTGTGTGTGTGTGTGTGTGTGTGTGTGTGTGTGTGTGTGTGTGTGTGCGTGCATGCTCTCACCCGGATGTGTGCGTCCTCTTTCCCGAGTAAGTCACCCTGCCCGTCTGGGGATTTGATCAACGTGGACACCATATGGTGAGGCTAATGATTAATGTTTATCACACACAGCAAGTATGAACGCACACGCAGACAAGCAGACATTGAACCTCACCGCCTTGAACATGCACGTGTTCAGGAACACCAATACACAAAGAATTCCCTTTCACCTGCAGCGTCAAGCGAGTCCACATGAAATGTGCTTTCATTCAGTTTGTGAAATGCTGACTCCAAACTGTGGGGACAAAAATGCAAAAACACTGTCGTACTGAGCCATTATTCTGTTGATGCACTGTTGGCGAGAACGCATTGTCGAAGGAGAAGCCAGGGGTTATTCGCCACATTTTGAAATACCTTTGATTATACCAGCAGCCACTGCAGGAGTTTGTTTATCTTGCACATTATGTACTGGCACCTCATCGCATTCTCCAAAGCCAGCAGGCACACTTTGTTTCCTGTACAGAGTTTGCTTTTTGTTCCTGCCTTCACCTCACACACACTAAAGAGGCGGACAAGAGACTCTAATTAGCCTGTACTTGGGAATGGGATTGCGACTGTTATGTTATGTGATGACTGGCAGCGAGTCAAGCCTTCCCTCTCATGAATGTACTGTGTGCTGGGATAGGATCCAATATATCCTTGGTAGTTTGAAAAGTAATTCATGTGTGATGATAATTAATAAATGAGTGGCATGGAGGTGCATTGAATCAGGGGCTTAGTCTGGTATTTCCATCAAAGGTTAAACTAGAGGGTCCAGAGAAATTATATATTATTCTTTTATGCTGTCAGTGCAGTGCAGTCAGTGAGCAAATCATCTGAAAACAACTTGTTGGTGTTTCTAAATTCAGCCCACAGTTATTGGCTGTTAAGGCTTTTTGTAACACTACCTCTTGATATTTTCTTCAAAAGGAAATGTTCTTTCTATTCACACCTCAGCATCCACCTGCTTGAGAAGCGTGGACCCTTCAACACACAGTGAGAACACACTTCATTTGCCATTTAAAATTGGCACTGTTTTACTCCGCCAAGGTTGTTTTCCAAGTTCTGAAACTGACATGAATGACCTCCTTAACCCCATCCACCTCCTCATCTACACTCCTTCATTTCTACCTGACTGCACCTGCAGAGTTATTAAACCCACACGTCCACATGCTCACACACATTCTCATATTAAGGGGCGAAGACAGGTTGCCTTCAGTTTGCATGTGTTCTATGCTAAGCTGAAAATTGCATTTGTTGATGTTCTGGGATTTTCTTATTCAGGATTTACTGGAAAGCAGTGGGGTTTTCTAAACAAGCCAGAGAGGATTTGGGGCTGTGGAGGGACAGTGTATGTGTGTGTGTGTGTGTGTGTGTGTGTGTGTGTGTGTGTGTGTGTGTGTGTGTGTGTGTGTGTGTGTCTGTGGCTGTGGGTGCGTGTGCATTTCAAGCTGCATGTGCAATGATGTGCGTATGTTTACCTTGCTAAGTTGAATCTCTTTGGGTTTGTCTTTTAATGTGTGTTTTGTCGGTGTGAGAGTGCATTTTTGTGTCATTGTGTTAATGTGTGTGTGTGACAGTGTGTGTGTGTGTGCATGTGTGTGTTTGCGTGTGTGTGTGTGTGTGTGTGTGAGAGAGAGAGAGAGAGAGAGAAAATTACAGTGTATATTGTGTGCCTAAGCGTGTGTGCCAGCGTATCTTTTTATATGTGTTGGCAAATGGCACAAACAAACAACGGCAGCAGAGAATTTGGCCTCGTCACGCACCAATTTCCCCAATGTCGGCACACTTCGAACTCCCATAATCCTCTGTTAACATTCCCTAACACTGTCAGCAGGGGCTGCGAAAGCATTGGTTTAAATCCTGCTAGTTATTGTGATTTCTATGGTCACACAGCACAGCAGTTTGTACATTTATCCCTAAATATATTATTTATTTGGCCATTTCAATTTAGTGCATTGTCATCTTTTTCTAAGGTTTAACCAATAAACTTTTTATACCTCTGATAAACCTAAATATATATAAATATATACCCATTATATTTAATCCTTGCAATATGCAAAGCGAGTAAAAACACAGCATCCCATCTTTGGTGGAATCAGGGTTGTATCTTTCTGGCTTTCTGGATAGCTAGATATGAAACAGCTGGCTTGTTAGTGTCAGATATTCAATAAGAGCTGTCTAGTTATTATCCATCAAATTGTTTTCCCAACCCATGTTCTGTGTAGACGAGAGACAATGTAAGACACATACAGACCGCTTAAGGCATTTTGAATAGAAAAGTCTGTAGCACCAGCAATGGCAGTTGAGTGACACATATTCTGCTTAAGATGGCTGCTGAGTGGTAAGACTTGCCCCACCCCTACTCTGCCTCTAATTGACTAACCCTAACCAAAACCAACCAAGTCAACAAAGGCAATGAACATTAACCAACCAGAGGAGGAGAAGGGCGGGTCTTTGTTGAATGCAATGGGGAAAACACAATGCTTTCTATGATATCAACCAAACTTGAGATGGGTTAACCATTGTATACCTCAGAGATAAGATGTATGTGTCACCATGGAAAAGGGTATAATTTGGCAAAAAAAAATTCAAGCAGCAGATAAATACAACTTTCCTACTTTGTAATGCAAGACACGCATGACAGGTCTTGTTATAAAGGATGTAATGTCACCATCTTCTAAATCTATGGAAGCAATCTCTGCATCAGGGGTCCCGGCTGTGATTGACACACACACACACACACACACACACAAAACCACACACACATATATCCACACATTCACACAGCACACAAAGATAGTCAGTGAGTGTTAAATAATGTAAAATGTAATCAGACCCATGCTGATAGTGAGGTTCACTTGTATGCATGATTTATTCACACATCTCCCTCTGTCTTTTGATGGAGTTACGTAAGATGAGAGACAGCAAAGGAGTGGAAGAGAAGGAGGAAGAACTGGTGGCAGGAGAAAACGAGGTAAGAGGAAGAGTTCTCAATGGAGGAGACGCAGATACGGAGGACTGACGAATTGCCTTTCAATTACAGTGGCCTAATATCTCTCTGGAGGACATGAATTAAATGGAAATCGACGTATGGGACTGGAACTGGAACAAATCCAAAAATATTCAGACACACATTTACACTATACACTTTGAACATGTTTATACCTGGTATTAAAATGTGACTCGATATGCATTTCAAGTGACCACTTGTGATCAGATCTCACTTCCCTGCACTATATGCAAATAAAAAACCTATATGGAAGAAACTTGCTGTGTCTAAATTCAGGGTCTGCATCCTTCGAAGGACCCGTCCTTTGCAGTCTTTGAAGGCGAGTCCTTAGGAGGGACCTTGTTAACCACGTCAACCGTTGTTAAATGGGACGGTCTGGCCTTTGGAGCATTTCCTGGTTGCGTCACCAGATGTTTTAACCTTATGTCACGATTTCTGCTGCCCAGGCGTGCGACAGTGACGATCTACGCCACGCGATGTCACCATTTTCTCTCTTTCTTTCTTCTTTTTAGGGCGCGCAAAGAATCTTGGAATATGTGAAGCCACGAAGGATAGTAGCAGTGCATCCTCCAAAAACAGGGAAAAGAAGGCCGCATTTGTGGGCTGCATTTGGACGAGCCTTCGTATTGGGACAGCCTTTGCGCAGCGTTGTGACGTAATTGGCCTTCAAAGGAGGCAGACCCTGAATTGAGACACAGCAAAAGACTCATTGTTTTTTACACAGAAAGATTATAACTCAATGTATAATATAAGCTGATTTTACAGGAGGGCCCGAATAATTAAGAATTTATCATAGACAATGTTTCACTAAGTTAATTCATTTTCCTAACGCAGCAACTCTGACAAAAGTAGCCTATATTAAAAACTGTGTACTGTATTTGGAGAATGTGACATTTGTACAGTCATTGAACTGAATTAAATTAAAAAATTTCCACAAATTACCGTCTCATCCTTTCTTTAAAGCTCTCCCTATCCCTACGGGTTGGGAAAACAATTATCATCCAAATTTTGCTGAATGTCCGAAAGTAAAGAACTCAACACAGAACTGCGCATCAGCAAGGGAAAATGCAGAGATATAGCAAGTATGGTATAACAAAATTTCCAAATTCTGTCTCTTATTGACACTATCTGTGTTGAGGATGTGTGTATTTGTGTGTATTTTGTGTGTGTATACACCTGAACTCATTATCAGTGAAGATGATTGACAGTCAGCTGCCTGAAGAGGATGATAAGACCCACTTCTCATTTTTACCATCTCTCATTCTCGCTGTCTTCATTTTTCTGTCCATACTTTTTCTTTCTCCTTCACCGCCCCGTCTCTTGCCATACTGACACGGCTATGTAGTACATGATCTGATAAATACATGGACTGCTGCACCAGCACTGGCAGTTGTTGTTTATCATGGTTGTAAAACTTTGAAAAAATACAGTGTGGTGTTTTTATCAGCTGCTGGGGGGATAAAGACGGGACTGATATCTGACAAGAGTCCACGGCTGCAATCGGAAAATAGTGGTTATGCACTCTATACGTCCTGAAAACCGTGTGTCTTTTTTATGCCTAAACTCTTTTTATAGTGTGCTTCCTGGGCAGACGGCGAGTGGCTGCAACACATTGGGATATTTGTCCACTGTAGAAGCAGGGCAGGTGAAGCAATATCAGTATTTATTTTGGAGATAAAACATCCATTAGCCATTATTGAGTTTTCTTTTTAGTGTCATTCCAGTAATTTCAGTTTAAATAAGTTTGGACCTTTCCACACAGGTTTTATACCTGAAAATGCACAAAACACGTGATAGAAATGTCACCGACAGTCATGTTGAATATAAGACAAAACAGGCTCAAACCTCAGTGTGTACCTTTAGTTCATTGAGCCTTGTGCTATACACTGTACATGTGATTTATGCTCAGTGTGATTCATTGCTTCAGGCAGTCAGTTGCTTCATAATCCTGGTTCTTCTGGCTCATTCACAGGAGGAGAGGTTGAAGGATTACATGTGCTCCTTTGCTCATCTCCAGTTTGATCTGTTCAGCCCTCCTGCCTCTTTACTCTATGACTAATTGTTGTACTGTTTTTTTGTCTCTTTGTAAACTGCCAACAGATACTTGAGCCCTTGATCTCAGACCGTAGGAGGCCCTCCGCTTTGACCGGTTCATAGAAAATCCATTTGAGGGGCGTGAACAAAATCGGGAAGCATGAAATCCAAGTGAATGTGCATGTTTTGTTCTGTTTCTCATAAGAGGCATACGTTGTGTGTATGTTTGGATATAAAATTGAACCAATGTCACCACAGCTTTAGTGTCATTCTGTTGCAATTTGGTTTATCGTTTCAAATCATGTCAAAGATAAGCTTTAATCAAGAAATCATTTTCATTCATTATCTCTATTTTTCCATTTGTAGTAAATAGTTTACTAACTTGTGTTTCTCACACTGTGTGTTATCTGCGAATTTCTCTCAAGGTGGCTCAATAAAGGAACATCTTATCTTATCTTAAGTTTCACCTGTGTTCAAACACAGTGTAGAGCGTTCTGTAGATGGGTGTCGGCTGATTATTGCTGAAACGTGTGTGATAAGCAGTATCCCATGCTGTGTTACAGTTTACGTAAAAAGGACCCTCAAATGCTAGACACATAGAGGCAGGCAGCTAACAGAACAAAAAGTGAGATTTATTGCTGGTAGTCAAGGTCAAAACCCAAAAAAGAAGCAACAGAGGACAGGCAAAGAAAAGTCCAAAGAAAAAATAAAGAGAAATACAAAAACTGAGGACAAACCGAGGATCAAACACAGGACACGCAGACAAACCAACAAAGAGTGAGGGGAAACATGGCTTAAATACACAGGAATTATTAACCAATGGTACACAGGCGTATACAGAAAAAGAACAGAAAAACAGACAAAGACAGGAGGTGGAAAGTAAAATGAAACACATGAGAATGTAAATTACAAAATAAAACAGGAAATGACCAAACCAATAATCCAAACCTGACTTACTAACCTTACAGATATATTGTTTATTTGAGTAGTAATATCTTTCGGTGTCTTGGAACTTGTGACCTTTGTTGCATGCTGTGCCCCTCTCTTTCGCCTAGGCCAAAACAAATCTTGGGAAAAAGGATTGGACTTATGTCAATAGTCAATATTATAGCTGGAAAGGAGGAAGTAAAGGAAGGGTAGTATGAAGAGCTAAAATTCCACATAGGGAGGAGTTTGGGGGTTGGTATTCTGGTTTAACAAGCACATACTGGTTGTGTCCAATGTGAAAAACCAGAAGTCAGTGATGTGTTGTTTAATCTCATCAACACAGTGAAGTTACATCACGTCTGTTACAGCCATAGCTCTGTGGATGTGTCTGAGTGATGGCTCGCACCTGATCCCCCTCACTATTTAGGCTTGGACGTTTTAAGACCCAAATAGAAATTCAGACAGGTGCCAGTGGACCAAGCAGCAGGAGTTCTGCTGAGTGATAGCTGAAATCTCTTTTTTGGTATACATACTCTTGATCTGCAAATGTTTTTCTCCTGGGGGAGGGTGTTTAAATTTTGGTTTTGGAGATTGCCTTTAGTCCTGGTTAACTCTATTTTTCAGTTATAGGCAGACCTCTCTCTTCATTTTGAAGAACTTCTGTTCTTACCCCGATAACAATGTAATTTGCTACTCTGTTCATCCCCTGGCCATTCTAGGGATGTAACAATGCACATAATGAAAACTCAGTTACTTACAGTACATAACGCATGTATATTTGTAACTAGAGTTACAGACGAAGTAGTGATTTTAATCCAAACCACAGTATTTTCTAAACAGAATCCAACTTAGACTGTATGAAAACAGTTCCAGTATTCCTGTCTGGCAACAGTCATATACTGTAAGTATTTTTTGTATTTTGGTAGTCACTGGCGATCGACCTATTCAGTCGTTTTGACATGAGGATGTCATTAAAAGTAATAGCTTTTTCTACATATACCAATGACCTTTGTCACCACGTTAGTCTTTGCTGCCACTCGTCATCTGAATCTGCTGCTCTTCCCTCGATCTTTTAGTCATTCCTTGACCTCATCTGCTTTGAAATGCAAATGTTTCCCTCTGTAGATATTCAGGTGAAACACTGCCCGTTCCCCTGAAATCCTTTGTGTACATCAACAGTGGCAGCCTGTCCATTTGAAGGCAAGCAAGAGTACAAATTATGGAGAGCGTAGCGTTACTGCAGGCCACCATCAGTGTACAATAGCAGCAAGGCAAATGGATTCCTCCAAGACCCAGGTAGGCGTTTGTCTCTTTATCCTCACATGCAGAGGCATTTTCGAGACCACATTTCTTTCCATCACCTTGACTTGTGCATTGTGTGGACTCTGACAGGTCAATGCTTCCAGTCACATCTGTTTTTCAATTGGAATGATAATGCAGCCTTGACTTGTACTTCATGTTGCTGTCTTTTCTCTCCATTTAGCACAAGAAAAGCAAACTAGAGTTACTTTGTCACCTTAAAGGGAAAGAAGAAAGCAATAATCAATAGTACGAATGAAGGATAACCTTCCGCTTGCTGCTGCCATTAAAATCTTTCTTATTAAGGTTTGGAACTTGTCTGTTTTCTAAGTGATCCCTTTGCTGGGTTTTGTCCTTTTCTTTCTTCCCCCTTTTCCCTTTTGGTTGCAATGCTTAAGGTTTACATTTCAGTACTGAACCAGAGAGCGGGAGCATCTGGCATATTGTTTTTCATAGTACCACGGACTGACATAACAAGGATAGATTACAGCAGTAGCACAGATGAATAATAAGAGATGTACTCCAGAAAACACAACAGTTTCAACAGCGCTCTGAGTTAGAGATGCATTTTTACTTCACAGTTTTTGTTTTCTCTTCTCCGCATGGGTTTTTTTTTTGAAGAGACGTTGCATCACGCTGTAAATAAGATGGATGAGAACAGTTTTAAAGATGGATTATGGCAGAGAACCACAGTGTTCACAAATACATTGCCATGGGGGGATTTAGGCAGATGGTAAAATTCAATAAACAGCAGTATACCACCGTGCTAGTATGATGGAGATGAGTTGCAGGAAGCAAGCCTATACTAATATTACTACTTTTACTACTGTTCAGACTACTAATAACAATAATGACCTTTGTCCTCATGTCTAGACGACCCACCGTGGAAAGTCACGGAAAAGTTTAGTAGATGTAAACAGTGTGTCAGCTGAACTGTAACAAAAATGTCCTCAGGTACTTCACAGTTGTTACTGCCTGAGAAAATGTATCGCTGCTGTCAGCAGAGTGTATTTTTTTGTTTCTATTTTTTTTTGTTTCTTGTGGAGCAAATCAACTCCTGTCATCTTTTTTTAAAGCACCGAAGGAATGTGTTTGTTATGATCATGACATATTTTCATTGTTCAGATGTAACATTTTGTGAATGAAATTAGCATTATAAACCACACATTGAGGTGGTTTTAGTGGATGGTATTTTTTTTTTTTTTTTTAAAAACACATCTTAATTAGTTACTGTAACTAAATTTCCTTATAATATGGACGATGACTTGTTCACTTCATTGTTATAGTTTTGTGCACAGTATTTGTAACTATTAGTGCTGATACTTTTTTTTAATTAGTGTCTCAACCTGTATGTCACTGTTGCAACCTATTTCAAGGTATATATGATAATCTGTCTGGGACATGCATACATGTCAGAGACTCAGAAGTAAGATACTTGTGATGAATCTCACCTGTGTCAAGGACCTCTCTTCTCCATTTTATCAACTATGACTCAGGTGGTGTATGAGAAACAAAATTTACAAGGACGGCTTCATGAATAATCAACCTGCTGCGTCCTTTTTAATTACAGTTTTCATTTGTGCCAGCACCAGGGATGTATCATGTGGAATTTATGACAAAAAAGGGATAAACATATCTTTCAAATTAAAATTGACTGAGGGATGAGGTGTAAGCGGCTCCTTTGCGGAGACGAATCCCTCCCCACAGTAATGCAGTGGATTTGGTTTTAATTACAACCTTGTACACATGCGCACACACACACACACACACACACACACACACACACACACACACACTAAACATTGTCTGTGTGCAGTATAGATTAGGAACACACTTCCCTTTTACACAGGAGTAAACACAGACACACAAAAAGCAACTTTTGGCTCTATTTGCAAAGCAACAGACGAGAGGCCAGACATGCATAAGGACAGAAACATGCATTTTGGCATTTGAATCGACAAACAGAGTGAGTGGGTAATATATATAATAAATAGTAAGAGACATTGCTGCATAGTCCTTGTCCATGGATCATGGCGAGCTTTTAAAGGCACTAACGCTTAACAGTTGCTCTATGTACTTGAAATTGATTGAAGACATAAAAAGAGAATCCATGAGCATCGCTTCTACTCTGAAAGCCAAGTAGTTTTGTCACTGTAATATGATTAGAGGATTTTAATGCCCTTGGTTTATTTAAAAGAATTTCTCATAACAGAGTGAGCAGAAATTAATACATGCAATGGCTGAGGACACTAATCTCTATTTCTTGACACTAATTGCACCCTGATACTGAAACCTTCAGTGTTCTGGATCCTTTGGTAATCCTTGGAAGAAAACATTGGGTCCTATGGCTGTAACTGCAGAACTTGTCTTATCATGGCACAATTGGTGCATCTCACACATATTATTATCTAAGGTTAGATTTTTCCACATACTTGCCAGCTGCACATTCCGTGGAATTCTCTGTTCCAGTGTCAACCCTCTCTGATATTAAACCAGAGAAAAGACATGATTTAAGCACTTATTAATTTAAACCTCCTGCAAGCCACTAGAGCTTCAAGTCGCTTTTCAATATTTAACAAAGACAGCAATCTTTCTCTTACCTTGAAGTAATAATTTTTATCAGAAGAGAAAGATCTTCATTGACTCATTTCATATTTACACGACATATCGGATAAATAACAAGCAAACTGACCTTAAAGTTCAACACAGTTTCATACTGTTTACTAAATATTTGGCGGACCCTGCCAACTTTCTAGCTTCAAACAGTGTTCTGGGGACTTTATTTTTCTCCGAGAACAGTTTGTTTACTAAAGTTTGAATTTCTTCTCCAAAACTACAAATTGACCCTTTAACATAGTGTTTGATTCATCCGTTCTGGTTCGAAAACTAATGACCGCATATAGCCATAGATCAAGCAAGTACAACATCACAACTCATAACCTAGAAAGCCTGCTAGTATTAGCCTACTTACTTACTCACTTTTCTTTAGCGATGCTGTCGTCAGCAACTTAAATCTAGACTGAAATGTACTTTTTGTCCAATCCTCTTGCTCATTGTCTCTTTTATTATGCTTAGCTTCCTCCATCAGCATCAACCCCTTTGTCCCTTTCATGACATTGGTAAAGGCTGCTGAGCCCAGTTCTGTGACCCACTTGGTCGGCTCTGCCCTTTCTGGCACCTTTTCCCCCTCCGCCTCCAGCCTGAAAATGTCCTCCTCCCAGTGGTCCAAAGCTCCTTTGATAACAGAGTCAGCTAGCTGCATGGTTAAGAGAGCTAACTTGCACTGCATGTCGCAGAAGTTAAATGTTGCTTTCAGGAAACTCACAGAGAGTTGCGTCATCAGAGGAAAAAAACAGACATTTTCTCAGTAATAATGATCCAGGTTCACCAAAATCAGTGACATTTTGTGCTGTGTGTGACATCCGGTTGCAAAGTCTCACATACTTTGGTCCTACACACTCACCGAAGATGCATTGTCCAAAATTGTCCAGACTAAGTGGCTGAAACAGAGACGTCAATAATCCTGTTACATGTCGGCGTAACATAACAATGATTTTCAAGGTATAATTCTAAATGAAAAAGTAACATAATGATGCTTTAACGAGGTGCTGTGAGTGCCAAAACATAACAATATAGTGGGTTAATATCGTGGGGCAAAAGTTCCAGCAAAGTGCTAATTTTCAGTTAAGAAAAGATGTGATCTCCATGTAATTATCCATCTTGTTGCTTATTGCAGATCTCTGACTTGTCTCACAAAAAACAGGCGTTGCAATGTGCTCGTCTTTGTTGCTTTGTTAATTTGTGTTTGTGTTGCACACCACCTGTAAATTACATCACTTTGTCTGGGATTGATTTTTGATTTATAAGACCAAGGTTAAGATCATTCTCTGTGCAGTCCTTTTGCAAATCTCTTTGATGAAAGGAATTTTTATTGACATGTGCCCTGAAAGCTGCTTCTGCATCAGTGTTGCACTTTGTTAAAGTGAAACTCTTGCCAAAATGCAACCTAGGGTCTTTTTGTGAATGTACCCGAGTCAAATGTTCGTTTAAAAGCATAATTATGACGAAAGTGCCACTTTTAATACTGACCGTATTTTTCGTTTTCGGGTCAAAATCATTTTCAATGAAGTACTACAGGTAATGCTATGTTAGCATCAAAATCACTATTTTTAAAGCATTAAGAAGGCTCGATACAACATGACACTTAACTCGTAGTATCACCATGAACTTGAGCATTGTGAACATTGTTTGTGTACACAGAGTTTACTAAAAGAGTTTTTGAACCACTCACGTTACCAGTTGCTTGTTCCGCTCACCACCGTCCTGCCAGTCGAGAATCTCGGAATGCAACTGTAACCCACACACTTAAAAGTGTTTGGTCACGAAAGGGTTAACTCCCCGTAAGTTGTTTTATTTTGAAGCTGTCGGCACCTGTACTGACGTCAGAGCCGATCCTCCGCTCGTTAAGCTGACGGAAAAACCCGACAAGTGTTTACAAGAAGAGAAACCCTACGAATGTGCTTTGTGAAACAGAGAGCTCAGAGAAAACTGTTAAAAAGAGGAGAAAAGTGTGTGAGAGGAGGTGCAGCGTCGCCGAGCGGAGCGTGTTCGCTTGCATTGACGGATCAGGATTATTGTTGAACTGCTTTGGAAACTCCGGTGAGTGAAGGCATTATTTAGATGTAGCTGTCGGCTAGCATAGCCGTCGTCGAGCATGGCCGTCTGCTAGCATGGCTGTCGACTAGCAAGACCATCGGCTAGCTAACTAGTCACATTTAGTATCGTTTAGCACGGTAGAATTTGAGTTAAAGCCAGTCGGAGTATTTTGGAAGTTATGCTGGACATTACTGAGTATTGTATTGCTATATTGTGTTTATGAGTTCATCATTTTGTGTGAAAGCACTGTTAAAAATGTTTAACGGTTAAAAACATGTTAATGTGTTATTTAAAATTCTGCAATTTCATTGTGAATGTGGATGTGAAGAAATTCATGGTTAAATACTGTTAAAAAAAATGGTAAATTCATGGGGAGATTATCTCTATAAGTTAAAAAACTAAGTGAAGAAATCTTGATTTATTGAACATGATATCATTTCATTATGATGATGTAACTTTTTATTGAAGATGATGGAGTAATCTGATTTGTTGTTCTGCACAATATGTGTAGACTGGTTTTTGGTGACCCCGGATCCACTGAGAGAAGTTTGAGATTGATGGCGAGCAAAGCCCACCAGGAGAACTCTGAGGAATTCTGTTAGTAGACTGGCCAGCTACTACAGGGTCCTCACAGTCAGATCGTCGTGGAACGCAACAGGATTTCCCAGATAAGCACATGAACACATACACTAATACCTATCCGGATAGTGCACAGTAGGGACATAAAACCAACAACACAAGGAACAGTACCAGTACAACAAGAACTGAATGAAAGAGACTGGATCGAGAGACAATTATTTCTTTTTTCCAGAAAGTTTTATTTTTGTATTTTTATTTTATTTAAACCAAAAGAGAGCTCTATTTTATTTGGGGTTATGTTTTTTGGGATTCACTGTAAATGTGATCTTATTTGTGTTTTTTTTGTGCTGAAATAAAACTGTCAGTTGTACCCATATTCTCTATTACTCCTAAGAACCTAGGTCTCAGTAAGCACAGATCCAGAACAGGTGCTACATAAAATTGGCGAGCTAGCCAGGAGGAGTAGCTGTTGAAATTTTGAACACAATCTGACAGTTTTATCACAGTTCATGCAGTATGAATGTCATAAAGGCACAGAGTATCAAGGTACCAAACTCAGTCTTAGTACATGGGTTAACAGGAACAGATGTAGATGAGGAACTAGTTGAGTTCTTGCAGAAATATGGTTCCATTTCCAGAGTAGTACCTGTTGACAGTACTGACCCCGACTTCAAGAACACAACCATAGTTGAGTTTCAGTTTGGCACAGCTATTGAAGCACTTCAGGGTGAGTTACCATGTCAAAGACCTACCTCTGACCCTAGTATCACCCACAACGTCCACCTTTTGTCGCCTATCTATAGCTCTAAGCTGACTTCTGACCTTACTCAGTCCTACTTAACTGAATTGAAGGGAAAGAGCCCCATTCCAAATATGGAAGTTGAATATGACAGTTGGCGGAGCAATGTAGAGTTTTACCTTGCAGATCCCTCTGTCACAGAAAGACAGGTGGTTCGAAAGATCATAGAGAGTCTCTTACCCCCTGCTGCCAATATTGTCAAACATCTGGGCCCTCTTTCAAAGCCAGGTGATTTCTTGACTCTCCTTGACTCAGCCTATGGGACTGTGGACGATGTTGATGAGCTATTTGCAAAGTTTCTCAGCACCAATCAGAATGCAGGCGAAAAACCCTCTGCCTATTTACATCGCTTACAGACTACATTGAACAAAGTTGTAAAAGGTGGTGGTGTTCCTGCCGCAGACTTTGATCGTCAACTGCTGAAACAATTCTGCAGAGGGTGTTGGGACAATAACTTAATCATTAGCCTTCAGTTGGAACAAAAGAAATCCCAACCTCCCACATTCTCCGAACTGTTGTTGCGGCTACGAACAGAGGAGGACAAACAAGCTGCAAAATGTAGCCGCATGAAGCAGCACCTTGGTTTCTCAAAATTAAAGGTGCAGTCCAATCCCTTAAGTGTGTACTCAGATATCGACATGACAGCTAGCACTGATGACACGACACACACATCGACCAAGAAACTACAAAAGCAAATAGCTCAACTTCAGAGTCAGCTCACATCCCTCAAAGCTTCCATAGATGAACCCACTACCAAAAAGTCACAGACAAAAGCACCACAGCCAAAGAAAGGTAAATTAAAAGAGACAGATAACCAAACCCCAGTGGGTGAAAGTGTAAGCAAGAGTAGCAGGAGGCCTCGTCCCTGGTATTGCTTTAACTGTGGTGAGGACGGCCATATTGCTACCACATGTACCAATGAGCCCAAGCCTGATGTTGTCGAATCCAAACGAAAAGAACTAAAAGCAAAGCAAAGGGCCTGGGATGAGCAAAACAAGGCTGATTTAAACTAAGTTCTGTTTCAGTTGAGGGACAGACTGGAACGAAAAACACTGAAAGTCCCACACGTAAAGCTTTTCTGAAAACCTCATCATACAAACCCAAATTAAAGCACCAGGAAAAATTTCCAAAAGGGCTGATTGGCGGGAAATGCACAGCTAATGTTATTGTAGCTGGAGTAAAGTGCAATTCCTTGTTGGACACTGGGTCACAAGTGACCACGATGTCAGCGTCATTCTATAATGAGAACCTATCAGACAGACCTATCCAGCCTATCAGTGATTTTGATGTTGAGGGTGCAAATGGACAAGCAGTACCTTACCTGGGTTGTGTAGAGGTCAGCCTTGAATTCCCAAAAGAGTTCATTGACACACAGCCAGAGATCACCACATTAGCTTTAGTTGTTCCTGATCTGCGCTCCAACAGTGATTTGCCAGTACTGATTGGCACAAATGTTCTTGATCTGCTGTACAGTGAGCATTGTCAGGACAGAGATACAACTAACATTTCCTCTGTCTATAGTTATAGGCAAGTTCTCAAAACTCTCAAACTCAGGCACACAGCAACAACCACTGGAAGGATTGGCCTGTTGACATTAAAGAATAACAAACAACATGTCATTCAAGCACGTGATAGGGTCAGCCTTGAAGGCTCCATTAAAGCCAGAAACCCCATTTGTGAGAAATGGGCAATATTGGAGCAACCAAGTTCATCCGCCTTACCGGGGGGAATCTTTGTTGACTGCTGCCTTATTGCGTTGCCTGACCATGGTCCTCATACAGTTCCTGTGTGGGTCAGAAATGAGACAGAGCATGATATAACTCTTCCAACCAACTGTGTTCTTGCTGAGCTGCATGTAGTTGATCAAGTTCTTACCCCTCAGACCTCTTCTGGGTCAGACTCTGTTACTGCAGCATGCTCTAGTGCATCTACTCAATCCTCCAGTCAGCCAAAAGAGGATGAGTTGACATTCGACTTTGGTGATTCACCTCTGCCTGAGGAATGGAAGGACAGAGTGACACAACGTCTCCGTGCTTACTCTGATGTGTTTTCATGTCATGATCTTGATTTTGGTCATGCTACAAGAGTCAAGCACAAAATAAAGCTCAAGGATGAGGTGCCATTTAAACAACGATCGAGACCCATTCACCCTAATGACTATGAGGCGGTGAAGAAGCATCTTCAAATGCTTTTGGAAGCTGGGGTGATAAGAGAGTCAGAATCCCCCTATTCTTCACCCATTGTGGTAGTTAAGAAGAAAAGCGGTGATGTTCGCCTGTGTGTTGACTACCGCAAACTTAACACACAGACCATAAGGGATGCCTATGCGCTCCCAAACCTTGAAGAGACTTTTTCAGCCCTTTCAGGTTCAAAATGGTTTTCAGTAATGGACTTAAAGTCCGGTTACTATCAGATTGAGATGGAGGAGGAGGACAAGCCCAAAACTGCTTTTGTCTGTCCTCTGGGTTTTTATGAGTTTAACCGAATGCCACAAGGGATAACCAACGCACCCAGCACCTTTCAGAGGCTAATGGAGCGGTGCATGGGAGACATTAACCTCAAGGAAGTTCTGGTATTCCTTGATGACCTAATCGTGTTCTCAGATTCCCTAGAGGAGCATGAGAAAAGGCTGCAACATGTTCTCCTGCGGTTGAGGGAGAACGGCTTAAAGCTGTCTCCATCAAAATGCAGATTCTTCCAGACATCTGTGCGGTATTTGGGCCATATTGTCTCAAGGGAAGGGGTTGAGACCGATCCTGAAAAAACTGCCGCTACAAAGACCTGGCCCGTACCGCAGAACCTGAAACAGCTCCGGTCATTCTTAGGATTTGCCGGCTATTATCGCCGCTTCATTAAAGATTTTTCTAAGATTGTGAAGCCTTTGAATGACCTCACAGGAGGTTATCCACCCCTGAGGAAATGTCAAAAGACAGTTAATTGTGCTGGCAAGTATTTCAATCCCAGAGCACCTTTTGCAGAGAGGTGGACCTCTGCTTGCCAAGCAGTTTTTGAGTGTATCAAAGAGAAGCTGACTTCCTCTCCTGTACTGGCGTTTGCAAACCCAAAGATCCCCTATGTCCTCCATACGGATGCCAGCTCAACCGGTCTAGGCGCTGCTCTATACCAGGAGCAGGAAGGGAAAATGCGGGTAATTGCTTATGCCAGCCGGGGATTGACACCAAGTGAGAGCAGATATCCAGCTCACAAGTTGGAATTTCTTGCCTTGAAATGGTCGATAGTTGAAAAATTTCACGATTACCTCTATGGTAACACCTTTACAGTGGTGACGGATAATAATCCGCTAACATATGTACTCACCTCAGCTAAGCTGGATGCAGCAAGCCATCGTTGGTTAGCCGCCCTATCCACCTTTGACTTCCACATCAGATACAGGGCTGGGAAAGCTAACCAGGATGCTGATGGGTTGTCGCGGCGGCCTCATGATGAGTTGGCTGCAGACCATGAGTCTCTTGAGGAGGCAGAGCGCATCCAACAGCTCACCTCACGCTTCCTGTTATCATCTCCATCCGACCACTGCTTAGACTCAAACACTGTTGCAGCTGTGTGTCACAAGCATCTTCTTGGGGAGACAGACAACCAGTTGCCTTCCATTACATTGGTTGAGTCTCTGGCTATTCATGCTGATGCCGTACCTGATGTGTATGGTAGCGAGGAGACATTTGGTCAAGTGACAGTGCCTTTGTTCTCTGAAGCTGACCTCAGAGAACAGCAGGAAGCCGATCCAAGCATAAGTAATGTGATCAAGTTGCTGAAATCAGGTGTTGATGTACCACGTAACACCAAGGTTGACTCACCTGATCTCAGGTTGATGCTGAAAGAGTGGAAACGCTTTGAGATGAGAGATGGTCTTCTTACCAGGGCACGGCAGTGTCAGGGCCAGACAGTCTATCAGCTTGTTCTCCCAGCAGCGTTAAGGCCAACAGTTTTCAAGCTCCTCCATGATGACATGGGGCACATGGGGTGGGAGCGTACTCATGATTTGATAAGGTCAAGATTTTATTGGCCAAGAATGGCTGCAGATATTGAGACCAAGATAAAGACCTGTGGTCGGTGTGTGAGAAGGAAATCCCAGCCTGAAAAGGCAGCATCCCTGGTCAATATCAGAACATCACGACCAATGGAATTGGTCTGTATGGACTTCTTGTCCTTGGAGCCAGATAGCAAGAATACAAAGGACATTTTAGTCATAACAGATCACTTCACAAAATATGCTGTTGCCTTACCTACACGAGATCAAAAAGCTACTACAGTTGCAAAATGTCTGTGGGATCACTTCTTGGTACACTATGGGTACCCGGAGCGCCTTCATAGCGACCAGGGCAGGGATTTTGAATCTCGTGTCATCAAGGAGCTCTGCGCTATGACTGGTATCCGGAAGGTGAGAACGAGCCCATATCACCCGAGGGGCAACCCAGTTGAGCGGTTCAACCGTACCCTCCTCAACATGCTTGGCACATTGACGGAGGAACAGAAGGTTCATTGGCGTGATTTTGTGAAACCTCTTGCTCACGCATACAACTGCACCAAAAATGAGGTCACTGGGTTCAGCCCTTACGAGCTGATGTTTGGGCGACAGCCCCGGCTACCAGTCGATTTAGCTTTTGGGTTATCAGTAAAAGATAAGGAACCAGTGCCTCACTCTCAGTATGTCCGCCATCTTAAAGCTCGTCTGGGGGAAAGTTATCGGCTTGCTCAAGAGAACTCAGCAAAACTGGCTGAGCGAAACAAAAAGCAGTTTGATAAGCATGTCAGAGAAGCTACTCTCCAAGTTGGTGATCGAGTTTTAGTCAGGAATCTTCGTCTGCGAAACAAACACAAATTGGCAGACAAATGGGAGTCCACTGTGTACCGTGTTTTGAAACAGATGGAGAACCTACCTGTATACACAGTTCGTCCAGAGGGTGGAGATGGTCCTGCCCGCACCCTTCATCGCGATCTTTTGCTTCCTTGTGGTCATTTGTCTGAAGCTGACAATGAATGTGCATCAGAAAAGCCAAAACCTCCCCAACGGCCGAAAACTAGGCAAAGCTCTCCTCAGTTACAGCAGCCTGATTATTCTGACTCTGAGGATGAGTATGTAGGTTTTCAGGGAGACCCACCTGTTCATACAGAGACATTCATGAAGGTGTATGATAAAAACAGTCACTTAGAACCCCATATTGTATCTGATGAGCATGATGAGCCCCAGACCTCTACCACCCCATTACCTCTTACTGTAGGTGATACTCAGACCATGCCAGATGAGGTAATGGAGACTGGTCCTGACACTGACGAAATGGACGGTGAACAGGGGTCTGATAACGTAGTAGAGCCATCTGGTGAGGAGGTTGCAGGCAATACTGACACAGACGATATGCATGTGTTGGTTCCGGACATGGACCATGACCATTCAAACACTGACTTACCTGACCAACAGACTGTGGAAGACACTGAAACAGTTAAGACAAGCAGTGAGAACACAGATATGAGGAAATCAGACAGGATAAGGCGAGCACCGGGTCGTTTTCAATACCCACAGCTAGGTAAACCTCTGATTTCCTTTGCTCAGAGTTTTCTCGAGGGTTTTAATCAAGCACTTGATTCATTTAGTAGCTGTTCTGATCACCCAATTTATGTTGTTTAAGTCTGAGTATTAAGCACATGACGGGACTCATGCTAGTTAAAGGGGGGAGGGTGTAACCCACACACTTAAAAGTGTTTGGTCACGAAAGGGTCAACTCCCCGTAAGTTGTTTTATTTTGAAGCTTTCGGCACCTGTACTGACGTCAGAGCCGATCCTCCGCTCGTTAAGCTGACGGAAAAACCCGACAAGTGTTTACAAGAAGAGAAACCCTACGAATGTGCTTTGTGAAACAGAGAGCTCAGAGAAAACTGTTAAAAAGAGGAGAAAAGTGTGTGAGAGGAGGTGCAGCGTCGCCGAGCGGAGCGTGTTCGCTTGCATTGACGGATCAGGATTATTGTTGAACTGCTTTGGAAACTCCGGTGAGTGAAGGCATTATTTAGATGTAGCTGTCGGCTAGCATAGCCGTCGTCGAGCATGGCCGTCTGCTAGCATGGCTGTCGACTAGCAAGACCATCGGCTAGCTAACTAGTCACATTTAGTATCGTTTAGCACGGTAGAATTTGAGTTAAAGCCAGTCGGAGTATTTTGGAAGTTATGCTGGACATTACTGAGTATTGTATTGCTATATTGTGTTTATGAGTTCATCATTTTGTGTGAAAGCACTGTTAAAAATGTTTAACGGTTAAAAACATGTTAATGTGTTATTTAAAATTCTGCAATTTCATTGTGAATGTGGATGTGAAGAAATTCATGGTTAAATACTGTTAAAAAAAATGGTAAATTCATGGGGAGATTATCTCTATAAGTTAAAAAACTAAGTGAAGAAATCTTGATTTATTGAACATGATATCATTTCATTATGATGATGTAACTTTTTATTGAAGATGATGGAGTAATCTGATTTGTTGTTCTGCACAATATGTGTAGACTGGTTTTTGGTGACCCCGGATCCACTGAGAGAAGTTTGAGATTGATGGCGAGCAAAGCCCACCAGGAGAACTCTGAGGAATTCTGTTAGTAGACTGGCCAGCTACTACAGGGTCCTCACAGTCAGATCGTCGTGGAACGCAACAGGATTTCCCAGATAAGCACGTGAACACATACACTAATACCTATCCGGATAGTGCACAGTAGGGACATAAAACCAACAACACAAGGAACAGTACCAGTACAACAAGCACTGAACGAAAGAGACTGGATCGAGAGACAATTATTTCTTTTTTCCAGAAAGTTTTATTTTTGTATTTTTATTTTATTTAAACCAAAAGAGAGCTCTATTTTATTTGGGGTTATGTTTTTTGGGATTCACTGTAAATGTGATCTTATTTGTGTTTTTTTTGTGCTGAAATAAAACTGTCAGTTGTACCCATATTCTCTATTACTCCTAAGAACCTAGGTCTCAGTAAGCACAGATCCAGAACAGGTGCTACACAACGTAACATGGAGCTGAGTTAAGGTGGACCGCTCCTAAAGGTTAGTTCCATATAAATGCACGGATAATTTGCTGTTTTATTATTAGCGAAATACAAATTGGCCTTGAAGTTGAAAAATGAGCCTCATATAAGAAACAATACTAAAATCAAAAGCCGGAAAAGTCACGTGAGATCTCTCGTGGATAGTTGTTGCCAGAAGACAGTAACGTTCTACCTTAACTGTCCTCCATGTTACGTCGCATTCGGAGATCGATACTTCTCGGAAAACACAACTGCTAACGTGAGTTGTTCAAAAACGTTCTTTTTAGTAAACTCTGTGTTCTCATTGCTCGTGTTCTTGTGTAGAGACCCTGGTGATACTACGAGCAAAGTTTCATGTTGTGTCGAGCCTTCTTAGTGTTTCAAAAATAGCGATTTTGATGCTATCGTAGTATTGCCCCTAGCACTCCATTGAAAATGAGCTTGACCCGAAAACAAAAGTACAGTCAACCTTACGCTTGACTCGGGTATATTCTCAAAAAGACCCTAGGTTGACCCTAGATTTTGGCGAGAGTATCACTTTGAAGTTTGATCAGTACACACCAATAGAAGGTAACTCTAAAAGAAGTAGTGTACCTTAGACATTTTGACTGTGTAATGATGGGAAAATAAAATAATTCTATAACAGTATAACACGTCGTATTGTACAGTGGTATTTTTCAAACCTTTCCTTCTGGGAACACATTTTCCGCTAACATGGTTTACGCTGTTTGAGGCCACCAAGGAGGCAGCACATGGTCTGATGATGATAGAAACATTTGCACATGGACACATTTCTGTCCATATTCTCCCCTATATGTGAAGCACCATAGCTCACTTTCAAAACCTGCATATACGCTGCAAATTGTACATCGGTCAGTCTGCGTCGACCTTTAAATCATTTAACAAAGACAATCAGTCTTCATTGATTATCGATACACCCTGGTGTTGTAATAACTTGTTGCTTTAACCGCAGTCCTCCATTTGCTCAGTTTTTCGCCTGTATCATGTTCTTCGCCCGAGGGGATCATTAATGTTTCATCTCATCTCGAAGCTCACACTGTTTCATTTGGAACACTTACTTCGCAGGGAGTTGGCAGCGTGACACACACAGTGAGTTAAGATGTAGATTCGTCCAGAATATTTTCAGAGCCCAGTGAAAAACCCAGCTATGATGAAAACTGCTAATTGTAGTCGCAGCCTTGCGGTTTTGTTTTCAGATAGGCAACACTCAACAGATTGCATTTGAACATGAAGACGTACTGTAAGAGAGAACGATGTGACTAAACTGTACACAAAATACTTAGAGGAAATACTTTTCTCTTAATAATAATAATTTCTCCTCCTCTATTTTTCTGCGTATGTTTACAGGGGCCAGTGACATTTCAGTAGGCGGGAAATGAAATATCTGGAAATGCGTAACCATGTTTTTACTCTGAGGTTCAGCCGAATAAAGCTGGCATTATTCATCTTTCTTGTTGTTGTTAACAAATCCCAAGGCCTTCCATCTCTCACTACTTTCTGACTTCACCTCCCTGTCCGTGGCACTCAGCCCCAAAAACACTGCTTTCAACTGGAAAAATACATGTCTTCAAGGATTTATGGATGTTTGTTTGTTTCTTTATTTTGTCAATAATTTAAGAAAGCTGCAGTATTTTTACACAAACAGGGGTAAAAAGTACATTTATTTGAGACTATTTTGGGTGTTCTAGTGTTTGTGGGAATGACTCATCATGGACGACAGCTCATGGTAATCAAGGGACACATTAAACCATGCGACAGTGTGGCTCACTGATGTTTTAATTAAATGTAATTGTTTAATTTCAAGACAACAATCAAGGTCGTTAGCAACAGAGGAATATGTTGTATCAGGCTTCAGCTACACGGACACTTTTAGATAGGATTAATTCATTGTTGGTTTTGGTTCCTGCTCTGGATTCATTACCAATGAGAAATAATTTCCAGCATTATTTTGTAAAGAATTGACATTCCAAACATTGATACTGAAAATTAAAGGAAATCTGTAACATTCAGAAAGCTCAGCTTGAAACACGTTTTACTGATTTTCAGCAATGAATGAAGGTGTGCGTAATTCTTCTCACCTAAGAGAGGGGGTTACCATTGGGGTTGTTCCACTCCTCCCCAATGAAGATGACAAGGTAGATCAAGCAAACCTCCCCCAAAGTTTTTTTTTTTTTTTTTTCTGACTTTCACTTCCTTTTTTCTGTTTTCTTTTGCTTAAAGAAACAGAAACAAAAGCTTTCTGATGTGGTTATTCCCTCTACATTCAGCATTGTTCTCTGTTTGAGGAAACTCCTTCAGAAATACCTGCAGGCGGGTGTGAAAAGACAGAGGCTGAAAAGAAAGAACGCCAGGAGAGCTTTATATAACAGGCTCAGACGGTATCCAAACAAATCAAAAAGGCAGAAGGGGGCTTTTATTGTGAAGCTGACAGTTGTGTTCCCTAAAGTGGGTGATGGTGTTACAACCTGATGGCGTGAGATTGGACACAGGAGACACATGCAAGCTTGCAGGTGCGCACATATATGTGTAGAGAAGCACACACTCACACACACAATTGCAGACACACTTGAAAAAGCGCAGCCAGAGAGAGAGAGATGAAACGATTCTGTCATCCTTGTTGTGTGTATCCATGTATACAAGTGGGTGTATGTCACATATGTGTGCGTGTCAAGAAATGGGACTCCTGTGTCAGCTGCCCTGCACAGTGTGTCACAACAGATCCTGATCCAGATCCATCACAGAGAGCTCTTTCCCATCATCAGTCACAGTCTTTGATAGCTCTGCCTCCTCCAGGGTTACACTGTAGAGTGTCATTTGAAAGGCTGAGAGGGTCGTTTGCTGCTGGCTGCCCTCTATCAAAGAATATGCATCAAACGGGGGAAACGGAGAAGAGGATGGCTGCCGGTTTGCAAAATGATAGGATGAAATCACATCTTCTCTTTAGCCCCTTTTACACAGGCTGTTCAAGGCACGTATGATGCCTTGTAATTCCGCCTCATCATTGTGTATAAAAGGTATACAGAAGATGGAATAGGAGCGGCATTGCTGTTCTGCCTTTAAGCCGACAATAGAGGCAGATGCAGGGCCGAATCACCATGGATGCGTGTTACTCGTGCTGTTGTGTTACATGCCATGCCTCCTTGATGCTGACATGCTATCCAAAATCACCTGCTGGGGCAGCAGTGGGCTCAGTCTAAAAAGCAAAGCTGTTAAAATGGTATGAAATTTAAATCTTTTAGGTTTGGCCCATTTCCTGATGGTATGTGTGAAATTCTTCCTTTATGTATTTTGACTTGGTGCCTCATTTACCTGTAGCATCTGCACAAACAAACTAAACCGGCAGAGTGAAACCACCCATATCAGAATAAAGCACTTAGGTGCACTACAAGAGAAGGAAGCCTTAGAAATATTACTTTCAGGAAAACAGCATGCCCAACCTGTCATGGATCATTTTCAGAGACAAGACCAGCCATAATGCCGTCATTTACCCCTAAAAGCACTCTCCTTTAAAACCCACTGCCTCAAGGCCTACAGGAATACAAGGCACATGCAAACAAACAACAAAGCTGGAGATATACAAGACGATTCACAGAGACTTTACAGCAGAACTGGCCCTCCAGACCCTCAGCAGTGTGCATTCAGAACCAACAGATCTGAAGAGGATGCCATATCCACCGCCTTCCACAGTCTTCATGCAGCAGGAGAATAATACCAGCTAGATCAGGTGAAGAATGATGATTGTCTGTTCTCCCACCACAGCTGTCTCTCAGAAAACACAAAGAGACCATAAGTCACTGAAGTCCTTAATTCAGCAGTTTGAAAGTAGGCCATTAGAGTGTGTGTGTGTGTGTGTGTGTGTGTGTGTGTGTGTGTGTGTGTGTGTGTGTGTGTGTGTTTGTGTGTGTGTGTGCGTTTGTGTGTGTGTGTGCAGAGCCGTGTCTGTCTGTGGAGACAGGCATCTTATTCCATCTTTGTGTGCTTGTGGTTGTGTGCGTGTGCATTTGTGCTGCGTGTGTGTTGCTAAAAGAGAAAGCTGTGTGGTTTAAAAACCTTATAGTCTCTCCTGGTTGTTACATCACCTCCTGCCTTAGATCGACCAAATACTGACGGTGTTAATTATGCACACATGTATGCAGATGTGTCTGTGTGAGCAGGAGAGAGTAGGAGTTAGAAATTGTTCAAAGGATTTTTTTGTTGTGTGGAAATCTTCGCTGTGTGTGTGTGTGAGTGTGCCCTTCTCATCTCCCCCTCTTCCTACATGCAGCATCTAATCCCCTGGATTGCTGTTTAATTTAGTGTATTGATCGTTGACAGAGGCGGTTGTGTGTGTCTGTCACTATGCTTCTGTCAATCAGCGAGACTGTGCGTGTAGGTGTTTGCTTTTTGTCTGTTTGTCTATGCAGAAGGGGCGACATCTAATAAGCAACTTGCATTTGACTTGCATAAAATAGAAAAAATTAAAACGGATGATGCAGTTTCAATGCAGGGACCCTGAAATCTCTGGAAATAGTTTGGCGAGTTCATTGCGTCCGCATTAATTCATGTGTGTGCCTGTGTTGGTGAGTGTGGGTTTACTGCATACTGCAGCAAAAACTGGAAATAAGATGCAAATATAACTCAGAAAACAGAAAACACTCACTCAGTAACTGCATAAATGGACTGACTTTTTATTGTGTTTTATTTTTCCACAGTGCTTTGATTGGGTGAATTAGAGGCGAACTGCAGACACACACATACAGTTTGTAATGGAGTATTTTTATATTATATAGTATGTGTAGTATATACACTATATTGCCAAAAGTATTCACTCACCCATCCAAATAATTGAAATCAGGTGTTTCAATCACTTCCATGGCCACAGGTGTATAAAAGGAAGCACCTAGGCATGCAGACTGTTTCTACAAACATTTGTGAAAGAATGGGTCGCTCTCAGGAGCTCAGTGAATTCCAGCGTGTTACTGTGATAGGATGCCACCTGTGCAACAAGTCCAGTCATGAAATTTCCTCGCTCCTAAATATTCCACAGTCAACTGTCAGTGGTATTATAACAAAGTGGAAGCGATTGGGAACGACAGCAACTCAGCCACGAAGTGGTAGGCCACGTAAAATGATGGATCAGGGTCTGAGGATGCTGAGGCACATAGTGTGTCTGTGTATATATATTATATATATATATATATATTACATATATATATATATATATATATATATATATATATATATATATATATATATATATATATTAAATCGAAATCTACCGAAATTAAGTCACAATCTCAAACTTCGTATTAAAAAATGGAATCGTCGATGCTGCCACACCCCCATGTCACATCCAGTCGGCTTGCCAAGCGGGAAAAAACACACGTGTTGAAGTGCTGCGAGTCAACCTCCTCTGACTTCGCTACTAGCTAAGCCAGTAGCGATTAGCTACAGCCATAGAAACGACAGCATGGTGCTACACTATTCCTGTTCGGCTCCCGGACCGAGGTTGGGAAGCACAGCGGAGATGATTTCCTCCAGGGCCGAAGTTTATGTTTACCTTCTGGATGAACCACTTTCACGTGTTAAGCTGGTCGGGAAATAATACCAGGGAGCTTTGCTGTATCTTGAGGAGCCGTCGCCTTTATTCACAGCCAAACTGCAGACTATATTGTACACTTTATTGATGTCGCTACTACTACTACTCCTTTCGCTTCTCCTTCCTCTCCTATTCATTCACTGTCCGCTCGTAGACACGCACCCTCATTCTCTTTCGCCCACTCACACCTTACGCACCTTACGCACACACACCTCCCGCACCGCCCTATTCCTGAAAGGGGCTACGCCACTCTTACGACAATGGCAATCTGCAGGAAACCCATAGACAGAACTTGAACCCTCTCCTCTTTCACCAAAGTCGCAGTTGTGGAAGTATTTTGGATTTCCAGTGAGTTATGTTGACAAAGTTCACGTTGTCGACAAAAAAGCCACAGTTTGCAAGCTCTGCAGAAACTAGATGGCAGGTTATTTTGTTTAAGTTTCCAACTGACTGAAGATGTAAGTTATTGTTACATTATGTTGTTAAACATAAATGTTTTAAATTTGACAATGTAGTGTGGTACATTGTGAACAAAGGTTAGATATTATATTGCATAAAAGTCTAGTCTAAAAATGGCATAGCAACCTGTGCTTTAAAAAAATAAATGTAAAAATCGAGAATCGAATCGAACCATGACCTTAGAATCGAAAATGTAATCAAATCGAGGATTTGGAGAATCGTGACACCCCTAATCTATATATATTTTATTCATATTGCATTTCTCAAGATTTACTAGAAAGGATGTGGAGGTCAGAGTTTGTGTCCTGTAATGTTTATTTATTTTTTAAGCTTAACCGCAATCGTTTCCCGACCGTAGCCAACACTAGCCATGCGTTCAACATCCTGTATTTATTTGTGGTAACCATGATATTTCCCTAACCTCAGCCATATTGTTGTTACCACAAGCAAATAAAGTGAGAAATGTAAAAACTGCTATTTTATGATGAGATAATCATTTCCACTGAGTTTTTCAACACCAACTTTCCTGTCTGGTGGTAGTGTTTGCTGACATCAAAACTGCTCCTGCTCCTAGTTCTCTATCCTCGGCCTCTTTATTCACTTGAACCAGAGGACTATAGACACAAAGATATCAGACACTTTTCAGATATCTGTGATATTCAGTGAGTTGGAGCACCTAACACCTTTGCAGGGAAAGACAAGTTCAAAAGGAAACTTAAAAGTTGAAAATAATTGAGAATGAGCATCACCGCTGGTGTATATCAGAGTGTGATGTTTTATTCTTCACATTTTTTTGAAGAAGCAAAGAAAAATAGAAAGAGAAAGGGGCAAAGAAAGAATCAGGATGCAGATTTTCTGGAATCATTCTGGCAGTGTCAGACTGTGTTGCCTGGTGACCAATTTTGATATCGCTCATTAAAAAATAAAACATGTATTCAAAATTTTATGTTCTCTCTGTTTTCAAACCGTGGTGTTTTACTGCCTTTTAAAGAGCAATAAGCCATTCATAGCCAAACTTTCACAGTTTTAATAATTCGTCTCAGCTCTTCTTAAATCACTGTGCAACACGGGGTTGGGTGGCTTACTGCTTAAATATATGCTTATTTTTTTTTGCTCAGCCTTAAAATACATGCTTGGATTGGATCTATGGGTGGGAGGTGAGAATATTTCATATTAGCCTTCTTTTCCCTCTCAGCCTGCCTTTCTCTGTTTAGCTATGCTTTTAGCTGCTGCAGACAGAAAGTGACTGACACCTTCTGGCTGTCTGCTCGGACTTCTTAACCTTGATAACTCAGTTAGCCTGGATCTGGATCGGTAATATACATTCCTATTTAATGAATCAAGTTCTGTTTTGGAGAAATACGGCTTGTTTGTTAAGGTAGTCAAAGAGTTCGTGTCTCATCACTGTTGTTTACTTTGTCTATCAGCCTGTCAGTAGAATCCTGTCGCAACCTAAATACGCCTCAGGGTTGAGGCCAGGGATCATTTGCTCATGCATTTGTTATGGGGTTTTGTGAAATATACCACATATGTTTTGACTTTTGTTGAGTCGCTTTTTCTTGATAATGCCCACATGTGTCTGGTGTCAGCCAGTTCTTGGATTGGCCACAAGTTGATTCCTGTGAGTCACATCAGTCCTAGTTAGCGTAAATGCCAGTCAGGTGGCAGCTGCATCTTATTCTGAACAGGGGTGTTTGCCAAAATGGTGATCTTTGCAAGTTGAAATAACAACTCTGGACTGGCAGTGGCACTCCCATTCCCTCTATCCAGGATTTCTCTAATAATCCTCCAAATGTATTTCACGTTCAGGTCACATTGGAGGTTACGTACTCCCAAGTTTTGCCTTGAATTTTGATTTTTCTGTAAGCTTTGACCAAGTATTTGATAACAGAATATTGCCTAAAATGTTGAGTCTTCACATCAGCCACAGACATGAGTCATATCACTTAAAGTTATGAGAGTGAAAATAGTTAATTTGCCCCATATAATGATTTTTAAAAAAATGTTTAACTTTTAACTATTTTAAACCTTGCCTAAACCTAATCAAACTGTGAGCAACCGTCCAAAAGTCATAACATGCCATGATGTGTGAGTTATGTGAACTATGCATTTACTGCTTACTTGACCACGGAGCCCTTCACGTCAAAAACTGAAACTAAAGCATCAGGTAGAGTATCATAGCAAGTGGGGCGTCATAGTTTAAAGCTTAAGGCCACTAACCAAGCCGTCAAATTTGAGGAGTTGGAAGTGAGAACGTGTTAGGCAGATCCTATTTTGCATAGATACCCATGGGTTAGGAATATGCAGACTGCAATTTTGTTTAGTGTTTAGGTTTAGCCTTCCACTGCTATTTTGTGAATACTAAACCAACATCCTTGGATTGGTTGCTTGGTAACTGAAAGCTATTCATTTGCCCAATCCAAACTCTGAAGTCTTTTCTGCTTGGTTATTTTGTTGAAGTGACAAAATAAAGAAATGTGGAAAAATATCACTGGCTGCATTTCAGTGTGACCACAAAATAACACAAAGACATAAAGTTCAGAAGCAGTCGGGAAAGTGAGTGGAGACACAGATGGGGAAAATGAGAGAGGCTGACACAGAGAAAGAGATACAGAGACTCATTGAATGCTATTAAAAGTTTAGAGAGGCTGACAGAATGAAACAATCCAGAAATGAGAATGTAATGAAGACATTTGGCACTTGTCATTTTTATCCTTCTGCATCTCACTCTCCCATTTTCTATTCGTCTCTCTTATTCCCTGCTCTCTGTTCGCGCACACTCGCATGACAGCACACGAGCATGTATTCACTTAAAGTATGAACAACAAGCGTAAATTATTCACTTAAAAACACACAATGCAAAATGAAAATAATTGGTGCCCGATCCACTGACAAAAAAACAAATAAACCTGTCTTTATTCTGACACATACAGTGCTACAGCTCACAGACACAGACAAATTTAGACTCTTTGTAATAGTGATTCAAAATTGCACACATGCACGCACACAATTAAATGTATACATATGAAAGCTTTCACATGGTTGCATTACACGTGCAAACAAACACACAAGAGCAAGGAGTTCTTACAAAGGGGATGGTTTTCAGTTTAATAACCACTGTACAAAATTGTCTTGGTTTTTTTTTTTTTTTTTTTTTTAAAAGTGCGATAATGAGACCACATCACACAGTCACACAAACACAGAAACATACACTAACACCGTGTTTACTCATTTTATCAGCCTCAGTTTGGTGAGGTAATAAGAGCCTGTTTATATGAAAACACCCCTCAGAGATGTAAAAACAGAATAATCTTTTACACTGTAACAGGTGCGCGTAAGCACACACTTACTGCATATGAATATTGTTAACACAGAGAGAGAGAGAGAGACAGACACACACACACACACACACACTGAATTTGCGCTCTGCAGCAGAAATGATCAAAACCCCTGCTGAGTTTTGTAACGAAGAGGAAATGATTGGGAACAAAGTGCCTCTGAAGAAGAGAGAGCGGCAGGTGAAGACAAAAACAAAGTGTGCAGTACAAAAAACTGTTCTGGCTAAAGTACTGACCACATTGTCCCTGCTGATACATTTTGCAGCTTTTCCTGAAACATTTCCATCAAGAGACTTTGTACTGGGATCCAACAACTGATGTCATGTTGACCTGTACAACACTTTGGTTGTAAAAAGAATGTTATCAAAGGCACATATAAAGTAAAAGTGAAGGTATTAAAAGAAATATTACTTTGGTAAAAGTGAATGTCACCCATACAGATTGTACGTGAGAAAAAGTCTTGATCTCAAACTGATCTCAAATGTAATTAGGTATCAAAAGTCATTTTCTACCATTTAAGTAAAAGTAAATGAGAGATATATTTACATGTATGTTTATACTGTATAGTATGGATCCACCAATGTTTGGCCTGGGCAATTATCAGAATAGATATTTAGCTTCGTCCTCCTAGCTTCTTTTGGTTTTTAAAGTCGAATGCTGATGAAATGAATTGATTAACAGTGGGCTACTTTGGCTCTGATGCATTCAATCTGCAAAGTAACTAGCAACTAAAGAAACAAAGTCAAAGTTGAGTACAAGTACCTCAAAATCATACTGAAGTAAATGTACTTAGTTACATACCGTTACTGTTATTAAACAGCACTGTAAAAACACAATGTACTGTAAATTGAAAATAGTGATTTAATGTAGTGTAAAGTAAATGTTATTCAATTTCCTATGACAAAAGTTTTAATTTTCATAGGAGACATTTTGACGTGTCACATTAGACAATGCACTGGCATAGACAATAAAATGGATTACAGATGAATCCCATTTAGCTGCTTCAGTTTCAGGGACCCGGCATCAGTGGTGGAATTTTCATTTTATGCAACTTTGTACTTCTCAGAGGGAAATATCGTACTCTTTACTCCGGTACATTTGTCTGACAGCACAATCTGAATACTTCTCCAACCACTGCACTGTATTGTGTTCGCTGGCTCACTGTTAAGTCTTTCTGGGACATCGAACAGCACAGTCATAATTACTGTTAAACATCCTCTGTTAGCATCAGCTGAAAACACCTATGATACTATATATACTTCAGTCTCTAAACCTCTACAGTCATGGCTGCTCTTTTGTCTCAGTGATTAATTAAACAGCCGGGGAAGCAATGTGATAATAGGGCTTCAGTGTATTGACCATATTATTGACAGTGTGAAAACCACAGCATTATGGATGCCTCCCCACAGCACAGTTCAATATGTGCCTTTTAGCGTGCTTGTTAAGTAACAACACTGAACCTGTGGGCTTCATTAAAAGCCACCCTGCCGGGGTTTGGGATACACGATTAGTGCCAGTGGTGCTGCTGGTACATGTAAATGAAAATATGCCTTACCTGTCCTACCATATAAAGGCATGGAGAGGTGACACACAACTTTACACAGTATGCATGTACACTTTTCACTCTGCAAAAACTTCCTCACCACTGTTCCTCCCCTGCACTTCCTATGGTGTTTTTCTTTCTCCCTTTAGTCTGAATGTTAGATGTAACATTTCAAACAGGGGCGTCCTCTTTTTTTAAGACTTATCATTACAATCGTTCAGCCTTGGAAGCCGCAAAGTAGGAGATGCATCATTTCCTCTCTGATCAAAGAGCTTGGTTTTTCATTCTTTAAAGTACTAAAAGTTATTATACATTATGATAATCCCGAATGTCAGCACTGACTAATATATTGCTGCAATCCACTGTAAGAATTTGAAATTAAAAAAAGAAAAGAAAAGAACAAGAACTCACTGACACAAAAAAGTACAATGAAACTCAGTCATCCAAGGCGGAATTCCAACTCGGAAACTCACTGACTTCACAGATGACATCACAGCAGTATCGTGATGCACAAAGTGAATATTTGCCTTTTATCTTTTCCTCACTTTTAACCTCATGTTGTGTTGTGAAACCTGCAGTTACAATGACTGTGTGGCTGCCATTTTCATTTAATTGATTTACTCTTGGTGAAGGTCTTTGCAAACTTGCAGTACGAGCCTACACCTCCTGTCTTTTTGTAAGTGCCTGAATCTGTTAAATCAGCTGCTGTAGTTGCTTGTGAAGTTCACAGACTTTCCACACAAACATCCGCTTGCTGCGGGCGTCCTTGTTTTCCAAAGCATATGCACTGGGACACATTTAAATTGGAAGTCGGGAGTACCAACTCAGAAATGTCAACTTCCAACTTGCAATGGATTGCAGCATATGCTTTACTTACATACCAGTATAGTCCAGGCCACCATGCACCTTCACAGGTTTTTTCATCTTTCTGGACTGATTAGTCCTCAGGGCAGAGTAGTGGATGTGTGCTGCGGGTGCGATGTGTACTTGTGATTGATTGACAGAGATTTACAGCTCATGCTGGTTTTGTTTCTCCTGCTATAAGGCAGGAAAACTTTGACTATTCTAAGCCTTTTTAAAATGACATGAGCAGGAGCATTAATGATGGCTCCAGTTTGTTCAGGTGTTCCTGTTTCACAACTTTCTGTATATCGTACAGTACATGGCTCAATACTGGGATCCACTTTTAATTATGAATGTTGACATTTGGTATGTGTTTGTCCACACAAACATATTATTTTTTTGTTCGTGTGTGGCCTGAGTTTATCTGTATAGTTTATATCTGTTGTATAAACAGCTCAACACCTTTGTCACAGCAGCATAGCAATAAAAGTAAGGGTGTATGTTATAACACGAATAATGGCTGCAGTCCATTTAAGTGTTCTAGTTCTTGGGCCCTGTTGTGGTGCATCCTGGCTCACTGGTACACTTAATGCAGTGTATTTCAATCCTGGTCCCTGTGGCCCTCTGCCATGCATGTTCCAGATGGTTCCCTGCTCCAACACACCTGATTCAAATCATTGTCATCAAGCTCTGCTGAACCCTGATAAAGACCCGTTCATCTGAGTCAGGTAAAGAGAAATTTCTAAAACACGCATGGCGGTTGGCCACAGGGACCGGGATTGAAAAACACTGGCTTAATGGGACACTCTCAAATGGAATAGCGCCACCAGTCGCACCTGTGCTTTCCCCGTTATGTCTCAATGACAAAAGTCTGTTTCACTGTATTGCTGAACACATGTCTGCACTGGTTAAGTGTGTGGTTTTACAGGCCCTGCACAGCCACACAGGTGTTTACAGTTATTCTGGCTGATTAGGCCTCTGCTCAAATTAAAGTTGGGTAGAACTGTGCCAGGAGAGACAGTCCTGAGAAGACTAATCAGGCAAATGAAGTGAACACACCTGTGTGGGGTGATCATGTGTTTTGTAGGTACAGTTGGAGCAGAGCAGGGTAGTGTGGAGTCCCCAAGAGCATCTTGAACATAAAGGAAGACCGCAGCAAAGGACGCCCAAAGTAAGCATTAAATCAAATATTAAAGATTGAACGAGCTAGTGGTTGACAGCCGCATTGTGTCGTGTCTTTTAATGAAGTTGGAGCTTGTGCCCTCTGAAACAAGTCTTAGTGGACATCTGACTCTGATTCAGCAGCTATCCATTAACTGTAAATCATAGTCTCGCATATTCATACATCCCTGAACGGCACCTTGTCAGGTCTGGCTGCACCTATTTTCATTCTGGTATAGAGGAAAGAAAATGCTCTAGCTTGTTTGTATTTCTTTCAAGCAATCACAATCATCTTGGGAGGCACGAAGCCCAGGATGCAGTGAGGCTGTACCTGCCAAATAATGCAGGGGGAACTGGTTTTGCATGTGGGGAGCTGAGCCCCGGCATTAAAATGGCTAAATCTCCACAAAAGAGAAGGTGTAACAGCAGGCAGCTTTCTTAGGTTTATACCGTTAGCGTAGTGTTTGGGTAACTTGACATTTTCAGAGAGTAGGTTTCTAGCTCGGAGTTTGTTGTCGTTGTTTTCCGGAGCAAAGGGGATTTTGAAAACGGTAATACAGAGATAGCAGAAAGGAGGAGTCCTGTCCCTTCTGGTGTGGCCAGTGGGGCCTTATTTCGAAAAGACATATGTACAATAGACAATGGGGAGAAACAAATCTATGCCTGATCCTGTTTGTATTGTACCATGACTCGCACATATGATGGTGTTTTAATTTTAAAGATAATTGTACAAATCAAAATCACAGATAGTCAAATACATTCAGTTTTTTGATGAAGTCACTCAGAGAACTACATCACCTCGCTCAATATGTCCTGACGCCAACATGGCTGTTGGCAGAAAAAGCATTACAAAATGTGTAAATCACAATAAATCCTACCATGTTGACAGCTGCAGTCATGAGATAGGAGAGTGAGCTTGCTAATATACAGTTCTAACTCTAAAGGGTTTTGGTTGTGGCTTTTCTAATTGCGTATTTATCTATTTTTAATCTTATATTTCCTTATTTCTTCTGACAAACAATTCAATGCGACTTAAAATACAACTTTTTCATTCTCAAACATCACATGTGTAATTCATGGCACGATATAAATGGGATCAAAGAATGATATGACTCTTCATTCACCGCCATTGTATTTCTGAAATAAGATCCCATGGTGGTCCATCAGAAGAGGATATTCTCTACACCCAGTTTAATACTTCGAACTTGAACAGTTCAGAAAGTACAATAAACACCACCAAGTGTGAGAATTCTTACTTGTAAACTTTGGACAAATGCATGTACATGTTACCTCATGTGTCGTTTTTCCCTGTGTATTTCATTTATATCTGTAAGGTGGCTGCACTTGCAAGTGCCAGATGTGACAATTAAAACTTAACTTTTGCAACAGTCAGTCAGTCAAGTTTTTTTTTGTTTTTTACTTCTGGCATCATGTACCTGAAACATTTGGAGGTTAGAAGTTGGAAATGTCAACTTGAAAATTCTGTCATCAAACTTTGACTGGAACACATACACCCTGTGAGTCAGACTGTGTGAAACATAATTCAAAACAATTACAAATCATTTGCCCTAAACCTGGGTCAACCCTCAGTCTCTACATGCCACCAACGCTGAGTAGAACCATTCGGGCAGTCGACTCCAGCTCCCATCCCTCCCCCCAATATCCTACCAGCAAAAAGCATACTGAAGCCTTGTCAACATAGATAAAGCGCAATTCCACATTGATTTTATTTCAGTCTTTTGCAGGAGCCTTTCCTGTTGAATTATCTCATTAAGTCATTTTGATATTAACTCTAATGGCTTCTATCATTGCCATGGAATACAAGAACACGTCTAGTTTGGTGAAGCACATCTCTGTTTCATATCCAGGTTGGTTTACTGTCATACAAGACGTTAATTCTGCCTAATATTGAAAAGCTGTCAGAGGTGGAAGTTACCTTTTATTCAGCCTGCATGTGACTCTGAATAATGCAGATTTTGTTTGTCAGGTGTGAGTGTTTGCAAATCACGCGTGGGACTGTGCAGGCGTAATTCACTAAAGAGTTGTCAATCAAAATATTCCTCAAATTTTCCATACTGAGATTACAGCTGCAGGCGGTGAAAAATAAGCACTTAAAATACAGATTCTAATGAAACAAAAGATGTTGATTTAGACATCTGTGCGATTTAGACGTCTTCAGTGCAGTTTTCATATGGTGCGTGCTAGTCGTCGGTGATGCTCGACAGATTCCTAATAGACCGAGTGCGGTGCTGATACTGCAGCTCACAGAAAGTTTCAGTGCCACACACTCCCTGCTGCTATTCTGAGAGGGCAAGATATCTTAGCGAATGGCTCCAAAGAAAGGTACATTTAGCTGAATGCAACTTAGCATTGAAGCATTGTCATCAGTAGAAGCCAGAAGCAGCATTTCATATTCTTCAATATGAATCTCTGTAGATGTTGTTTTTGATGCCACAAAAGTCAAGTATATGTTTTGTCTTATCATAACAAAACCTGTTAATAGATATATTTATGAACACTAACAATTTGTAAATGTGTAGTTATAAGTTAGATTCTTTCTATCATATAAACCTTGGTCGTCCCTGACATATTTTATTTCCATTGCTTAATTTGGAATCTGTTTGATTTTGATAATGTGCATTCTGATGTGATGCAGATGCTTCAATGATAAAAAAAAAACTTGTTGTTATTCTAAACAGGCCAATGTAGTCGATTGGATATTGCTAAAATAAAAATTAATCATAAGTTAGTGACAGGCAGAGAGGGAGAAGAGAGGACAGGGGGAGGTTGAGTGGTGGAGCGTGATATCTGGGTTTGTGTTGCCACCTACTGGCCGTGGAGGGTAAAACAACCAGACATATGCGTCAGGCATCTGGGCTATTTGTGAGTGGAAATGGGGGCAGAAAATAATGGGCTCAGAGCACAACACACAGTAACAAGAGCTCTCATCACTCATTACCTTCGGAGGCAGTCAGATAAAGAAGCACTGCTGTTGCTGCAGCTGGACAAAGGTGAACTGGCCAAACTGTACCCAATGAATTGTGCTTTCACTGAAAATAGACTAAAAGCAGTTCTACCTCAGCAAAACCACCCCCACCAGAAAATAATAGAACTGTTTCACATCTTGAACAAATTGTGATTGTCTGCGACTTACTGTCTTCATCAGGATGCACAAACACAAAATCGAGCTTTCTGTAAACGTGCTGTTTACTGTAGCAGAAAAAAATTAAACGTACCATGTAAATCATCTACAGAAAAAGCATGCCAAATACAGAAACGATAGATTCTCCAGAGGATAACACGCTTTGATCACTGTCCTCTTACAGCTGTGATAGACTCTTCCTCTTAGAATATCTCTGTCCTAAACATAGAAGAGCTGAAGAGCAGCTGAGCAGGGCTGCTGTTGTTTGCAGTTGCTGCTTCTGTCAACTGTGCAAAAGCATCAAACATAGCGATAAAAATCAATAAATAAAATAGGTTTCACTGAAAATTTTTACCTATTCTAGTTTATTAAAGACCCCCTCTAGACTTTTTTGAGGTTTTTGGAATTTCTTTGCATTGAATAATAAGTTGTTTTGTTTGCTATAAGTTCAATTAATGAGTTCACAACTTTTAATAAGCGCATGTTCTCCTCCAGAATATCTGAATAAGCAAATACTGTTTGTTTCTTTGCTCAAGCTGTGAGATTCCTGAATTCATCCTCTGCACCTCAGCTGAAAACCGTAAATATATATATATTTTTATATATATATATATATATATATATATATATATATATATATATATATATATATATATATATATATATATATATATATATTTCATGTCTTATTATTTATTCATCAATTTATATATGTTTGTGAGTAGCTATCATCATCAAATGTTTTAACCTTCATTTTGTGGAACAAACCTGGTTGAATAATAATAAGGTGAATATTGAATCTTGAATACTGAAAATTTTAACTTTTTCTGCTACATAGGAAAAAAAATTCCTTTTCACTGAGGCTTCAACCGTCCTCACGCCACTTATTGTGCTCATACATGCACACCTCTGACTCAGATTTAACATGAGCACAGAGAAACGATCGTCCTTCAGCAGAACAATGTGTCAACAAATTCTTCACATACCTCTTTCTACATAGCGAAGGTCAAACATCCAAGTGAAGTTAGTAGAAGCAAAACATATTTTTGAGTGGAGGACTAACTTTAATAAAAGCTAAATAAAAATCACTCAAGATGGACCCTTCCATTTAACAGTACAACGCTACGACTCATTCTTGACCCATCAAAGATGTGGAGTGGCTTTGGAATGTTCTCCCGTTTACTGAATTGACGTCACATTGGCCAGCATTACAGCTACTGTAGAAATGTTCTCCTCGGTACGCTCTGTCTTGAATTCCTACATGCTTATACCAACACTATTACACTAACTACACTTCATTAATGTCAAGGAGCCTGAAAAAGAGGGGTAATTATGTCACTCCATCTTGCTTTGGTGCCAGAATGTGGTGCGAGCTGTATTGACCTCTATGGGAGATGCATGGAGCAATAAACTTAAACCCAATCCAACATACACTATATTGCCAAAGGTATTCACTCACCCATCCAAATAATTGAAATCAGGTGTTTCATATGGCCACAGGTATATAAAAGCAAGCACCTAGGCATGCAGACTGTTTCTACAAACATTTGTGAAAGAATGGGTCGCTCTCAACAAGTCCGGTTGTGAAATTTCCTCGCTCCCAAATATTCCACAGTCAACTGTCAGTGGTATTATAACAAAGTGGAAGCGATTGGGAACGACAGCAACTCAGCCACAAAGTGGTAGGCCACGTAAAATGACGGAGAGACGTCAGCGGATGCTAAGGCGCATAGTGCGCAGAGGACGCCAACTTTCTGCAGAGTCAATCGCTACAGACCTCCAAACTTCATGTGGCCTTCAGATTTTGCTCAAGCTCTCTATGCACACTGCGTAGAGAGCTTCATGGAATGGGTTTCCATGGCCGAGCAGCTGCATCCAAGCCATACATCAGCAAGTGCAATGCAAAGCATCAGTGGTGTAAAGCACGCCGCTACTGGACTCTTGAGCAGTGGAGACACGTTCTCTGGAGTGATGAATCACGCTTCTCCAACTGGCAATCTGATGGACGAGTCTGGGTTTGGTAGTTGCCAGGAGAACGGTACTTGTGTGACTGCATTGTGCCAAGTGTAAAGTTTGGTAGAGGGGGATTATGGTGTGGGGTTGTTTTTCAGGAGCTGGACTTGGCCCCCTAGTTTATGCTTCAGCATACCAAGAGATGTTGGACAATTCCATGCTCCCAACTTTGTGGGAACAGTTTGGGGATGGCCCCTTCCTGTTCCCACATGACTGTGCACCAGTGCACAAAGTAAGGTCCATAAAGACGTGGATGAGAGAGTTTGGTGTGGATGAACTTCAATGGCCTGCACAGAGTCCTGACCTCAACCCGATAGAACACCTTTGGGATGAATTAGAGACTGAGAGCCAGGCCTTCCCGTCCAACATCAGTGTGTGACCTCACAAATGCGCTTCTGGAAGAATGGTCAAAAGACAGATAAGCAGAGAGGGGAAGTTATCTTTTCTAACTTGTTCAACATTGTGAAACTATTTCAAATCAAGACATGTTTTCCTAAACCTAACCAAGTCTTGTTGTTGCCGGTCAGCAAATATAACTGAACTGAAACAGAAAATAATAAGTGAACAGTCGAACAAAATGTTCTAATCCAGATACAAACCCCACCTTCCTCAGTCATATACTTCACCCATTCAGCCACAACACCGTGCTCCATTTGTAGACTTCTTTGCATTTTCGTAATTTGAAATGATGGTCCTGCAGCATCATTCATCATTAATTATGATGTTGCAGGAACACCAACACAGTGACTTCAGTTAGACTCTACAAAGAGATCCATCAGCGACAAGTGAAAGTCTGGCAAACCTTGAGAGGATCCGTTTCTCCTCAATTATGTCTTTTTTTGCTGAGGAAACAGATGAAAGTTGGATGTGCATGCTATATAAGGAGACGTCAATCAAACAGACGCTTCATTTGTGAACATTTGATCCAGATGCCTGAAATTTGCATAATGTTAACTCAAGCTCCATTTTTGACTCTATCTTTCCCACTGCTTCACTTGCAAATGTTCCACACTTACCTTCTCTCAATCATGCAAAAAGGTTCTCCGTCTGCCTTGTAATATGTAATACTTACGGAGAAGCACAGACTTCATATGCTGCACATCAAAAGACACGCGTCCTCTGATGCTTCCTATCTCACCATAGCTTTATGTTACATAGCCAGAAAAAATCCCATTGAGGTTCAACTTCAACCAGTGAGCCCATTTCTGCATGTGGAACACCTCCTCCCTCCTAGAAATGTTTGTCAAACTAAAACTCCACCTTGCTGTCTTAAAGATAAGGCTCATAGAGGCACGAAATAAATGGGGAGTCACAGTCTTTTAGCTCAAAGGTGGGACAGCTAATGCCCCTGTGGTTAGGAAAATAGCACACACACACACACACACACACACACACACACACACACACACACACACACATACACACACAAAACAAGCAAACTGGATGGATAGACCGTCAAAGTGGGGTTAGACTCTGAGGTGCTCCATGTCCTTTGAGTCCTTAATTATTGTATAAATCTGCGATTTGTTACCGTTAAAGAACCCCAGGCTCACAAAGCCACCGTCCTTGTGCATGCAATATGAAGTGCTTGTCCTTCTGTCTCCTCCCGATTCAATCTCTCCTGTGAAAGTTTGGAAGGCAAAGTGTTGAGACAGAGATAATAGAACCTTAAAGGAACCCTTTCTGTATTTGATTCAGCTTCTTGTTCAATGTGTTTTTAATGATTCCCTCTTATCTCTACACAAAGAAAACACAAGGATGATGCACGACTAAGTCTTGAAAGAATTTACATTTATACAATATTTCATGGCGGATGGTCTGTGAGTTGACCCAAGCTGTCAGGCCTCAGAAGCTCCTGTCAAAAGTCTGACAGCTCGGCTGAAAACTGGGGTGTGACGGACAGCGTTCATGAGGGACGAGATCAAGGAGAAAAACCTGCTTTTCATATTGCAAACTGCAATCAAGGTTAAACTCTTTGCTGTTTTTGCCAAGGGGAGGGTAGTTCATATACACAGTCTGCTGATTGATGTAGAGAAATAATCAAAGGGCCTGTCTGCAATGATTGACAGCTTTTGCCCCAAAATACAAAGGTTGACAACTGACAAGGTCTTTACGTAGCTGCTGCTTGAGTGTGATCAATGTTAGCTGTGTGTGATGAATATTTGCTGAGCCCCCTCAAATGCCCCACCTTTCTGATCTTGAAATCATTTTGTGGTTGGAGCGTCTGAAAACAATATTTTCATTTAGAGCCGTTTTTTTCACAACCATCCACTGACACCGCACACACACACACAGACACACACGTTCCTCCATCTGAGCACAAAGTGATGTCCCTCTGTTTGTGTGTTCTCCATGTGAATTTGTTTGCAGCCTGCTATGAATAATTAGGTTTGCCTCCACACTGTGTTTGTCACACTGTGTTTGTGTGTGCCTCTGTTTGTGTGCGAGTTGTTGGCGGAAAAAGTTCATTTTTAGTTTCTTTATATAGAAACACATCAAGCAGACAGTCGGATATTTTGGAAAAGGGCTCTGATGTTCTGATTCAGCACAAAGTACTGATATAGACTGAAATGTGTGTGTGTGTGTGTGTGTGTGTGTGTGTGTGTGTGTGTGTGTGTGTGTGTGTGTGTGTGTGTGTGTGTGCGGTTGAATGTAGGACAGTATCGTTTGTTCTGGCTTCCCTATGGATATCATGGCATTTCAAGCACGCATAGTACTCAGGTGCCCTCTCTCTCTCTCTCTCTCTCTCTCTCTCTCTCTCTCTCTCTCTCTCTCTCTCTCTCTCTCTCTCTCTCTCTCTCTCTCTCTCACACTCACACTCTCTCACACACACGCACATTTATCAAATTCCCCTTTTTTCCCTGGACAGTGTCAAACCACTTTGCGCCAAGTTCCACTTAACCAACTTTTGCATCTCTTTGGTTATTTAAAAACCTAATTACCAATCTAATCAAATATCAATAGTCATTTGACATTTCACACACAGAATATATCCTCTCATGTCTCCGGGCAAGAGCATGTCTTTGGTGCTTTGGAGGAGTGTCTTTATTGAGATAAATGATCCTGTACTAACTATTTAGACACATTATTAAATCCAGGACACAACACCAATTCTAACATTGGCCTCGGGCCATATTCAACTCAATGTCACCTTGATGAAGTTGTCTTGAGGAACATGATGCACAATCAGGTGTTTAACACAACTCAAGCTTTAGGGGGTTGAAGAGATTCAAAATACTGTGTTTAGTGCAGATAGTGAGTAGTTAATATAACCGAGAGATTGTAGGCCTTTTTGTAAACTGTGAGACCACATAGAGCTAAAGGAGCAATTTTTAAGATAGGGCCTGGGGTTCAGTTCAAAAGATTAAAAAAATGAAGTACAGAGTGTGAAGAAACAACAGTGTCAGTGGCATAATATCTACTGAATTTAGCATGCTAACCAGCTACCCTGACCCATCCTGTCCCATAATACCACTTTGAAATGGCAAGAGACAATAGTCCGATAGTGTCAGCTTGGAGATAAATACCAGTGGCAAGTCCACTAAATTTCACAGGCTCTGTTAGCTTTTAGTGTAATAAATGGACAAAATAAAAGCACAAATTGTCAAGAGAGGAAATATTCTTACTTCTATGTTCCTTACTGACCCGAACAATACAACCACACACAGTCTGACTTGAAGTTTCTTTCTTTCTATATCTGCACTAAGATGAGTTTTATTGCTGTTTCAGTGTAAAACGCACTTAATTTATCGAAGTAAGCCTCTCGTCCAGCAGCTGGGCCTCGCGCTGTATTTCACCGCTCGCAGATCAGCTGTTGCCCAGTTGCGCTAATGCGTAGAGATACGGAGGTTCTATGGTTGAGAAAATGTAGTGCCAAAAGAAAGGCCGGTCTGACAGCGATGTAAAGCGGCGTGAATTTTCCCAATACAACATACACTTGAACTGTTATAGATTTTGATTTAGGTGGTTAATTTTGCGTTTTCTCTGGCCCCCTTTCACTGCAGTACAAAGCTGAGCGTCTGGCTGGAGCGGCTCTCTACTTCTCCAAACTGAGGTTGCGCTGATCGTCGATTACGGTAGGGAACAGATCGACTATAGATATGTACTTTATATGACCCCACTTCCAAAAACCCGAACTATCCCTTTAAACAGTTGATATGTTTGCATACAGCTTTTCTGCTAACACATCCAGCACAGTTGCCAAGTCCACTTATTATAAGCGACTTCGGGCTTTTTTTTCTGCAAAGTCGCTTATAAATATTGGTAGACGCGGGCTGCGGGTTTTTGGGCTTGTTGTTAAAGTGTTCCTCTTCCTATTGCATTGCATGTCATATTGTTTTGAAGTCCTGGAACTAAAACAAAAAGGATCATAACATATAAAAAACATAATAAATACAATGAAATTCCGGATTCAGGGTGATATTTGTGTGTGTGCAAAGTGTAATAGTCTCTCTCTCTTTTTTTCATTTTACCACGAATGGAGAAGTCGCTTGTTTTGGGCTTGTTTTCATAGGCCCGCTTGCTTGTTTCTCTCGCGATATCTGGCAACACTGACATCCAACACTGATTGATTGGCATTAGCTTTACTTTGAAAAGGAATATAATCAGGCATTTAGTAGCTCAACGCTCCACAATATTCTCCAGCTAGTTGCTAACTTTGTGGCAGCTAACAGATACATTGCTCTGTAGAGCTGAGGGGAAGCTGTACAGCATAGTTGTGAGATAATTCTTTATCGGCAAATGGCATGTCTTATAACATGTCATTTGATTCAGTGTCAAAATCTTGATAAGCTGCCTTAACAAAGTGTGAAATGTGAAAAAACAGACACACAAAAGCATAATCACTCATTGTCACCAACGGAGGCTTGTATGAAAAAACAGCACTACAAAATGGGTGGTAAAATATATAATTTATCAAATGTTTGATGGAGGGCTCGAGAAAGAGGAGAAAAAAAAGACAAACCACAGCCCCAGGTCCGTTTTGGGAGTCAATTCCATAAAGTGATCATTCGTTCTAATTTGCTGAATGGTCTAAATTAGACATAGTGGGCACAGAAAGAGTGAGCAATACATAACATTTAGTGACAACCAATCACTGTAATCAGAGACTATTAGCCCTGTAGCTTAGCTCAATAATGGCCCTTGAAATTATATACTGCTACTCAGAGGAAGAACAGAGAGGAATAAACGAGAAGAAGGATAAGTGAGCAAAAGGAAGAACAGAGCAGATACATTTAAAGAAGCTGGGGTACAGCGAGAACACAGATTAAGAGGGAGGGAAGATGAATGGGGATCTGAGAGAGAAGGGAGAAGAGGGGGCAGGAGTGAGATGGTGTAAACCAGGGGTATTCAAATACAAATCTTAAAGGGCCAGAGATGAGCAGGGAGAAAGGTCAACTCCTCTTTTAGTCTATTGGATAATTTACCAAAGTGACCAATTAGAAGAAGTGGGTGTGTACTGGAGAAGGGACTCTAAAAACCCCTGCATAGGAAGAAAAGGGTGTGGCATTTGGTGGATCTCCTAAGATCGAATGCTCGATAGGATTTCTGATAGGGCAGAGGGCGAAGCATTTTGGTATTGCTTTTGCCATAGATTTGAGAATATCAGAAAAGCGGCCGCTTCTGTGTCGGACGCAGGCTTGAAATCTGTTTCAGTAAAGATTGCTCTATCATTCCACCCAGCCTTGCCTCCACAGAATTCTTTTATCATCAAACTACACGCCGACACCTTTGATGAGGAGAGCCCAGGAACTACACCTTCAAACACTGTGTCCATCACTTCAGTCATGCATTATTTCTGCATCTGAGAATGGCTTCCTGTGCTTACCCAAAATCCACACCAATCTCAGTGAGCACTCTGTTGCTTTTTGTTGTTGTGTCATAGATGTGACAAGAATCCTGCTTGCAGCTTGATATGGCGATTTCAGTGCATTTATTTTTGTTGTTCTTACCTCTGAATTTTGAGGAAATGTCTCTTCAAAATTCCTATGCTTCGTCTCATAATGCCATTTCAAATTGGAAATCTTCATCACAGCTGTAGTCCCCTGGCAAATTAAGGACATGGGTCTTGTGCTGGTTGGAGGCAGAATGAATGCACATTTTTCAGTTCATTCTTCTTTGAATTGCCGATTTTCACTGTCCATTTTTCTTTTAGCAATTTAGGCTCCTACAGCCAGCAAAATGTCAATATGCGAACTGCTCCAAAAATGACGTTTAAAATTGCGCTCACAGCAGTGAGTGACCCAGCTGTCTGTGTATCGTTGGCATGGACACAAGTCCCAGTATACACGGGCTGACCCAACCAAAACACATGGTGAAGGAATAACAGTTCGGGGGCCACAAATAGGAGGCCCGGGGGTCCGCCTATTGAGGACCACTGGTGTAAACGAAAAGGGGCAAAGAGATGGAGGAGAGATGGACTACAGAGGGTAAAAAGGAACATATAGATGAGGAGGTAAGAGGAAGAGAGGGCGGGGGCGTAGACTGCCTGCACTCTATGGCAATTACCTACATATAGTGTCCAGGAAGGGAGGTGGAGTTTTCTGTGGCTCCCTGGGGGTAGTTGGCAGTTAGCTGATGCTTTTGTGCCCCCCACAGCACCCCACCAAACATCCACTGCATATGTGTGTGTGCTTGCCTGCCCGTGTGTGTGCAAGCTAACAGAGTTTTGCTGGACTGCTCTTTACAGCGCTGCAGTCAGCACTAATTGTCTAAAGTAGATGTAGTGTTGGAGAGCGTGAGAGAGTGATTGGAAGAAGAGCGAGTACGGGAGGGAGTAAAAAACAATTAAGAGACTGAGATAGATTAGGTGCAAGTGTGTGTGTGTGTGTGTGTGTGTGTGTGTGTGTGTGTGTGTGTGTGTGTGTGTGTGCGTGTGTGTGTGTGTGTGTGCCTTCCCATGGTGCCTTTATAGGCACAAAATGTCCTTGCAAGGTTTGGGAATTACCTCCTTGGTATCAAATGCTACACCCAGATGCTTGTTACCGTCATGGTTCAAGAAAAAGGTGGAGGAGAATTGACACAACTGTCTTTTTGTAAATGTTATGAATGTGCAACAAAGGCAAAGTACATTTTTATTAAATTGTCTACTATTGAATGGGAAAGCCAGCGAACAAGACTAAATCAATAACCTCATCTGCAAACATTTGTGCCTGAGTCACGTCATGTGGAAATTTATCAGCAATGATGGTTGTTTATTGGCGCATTCACCACCAGTGGAGCAAGTTATTCTCTACATGCATACACCAAGGGTGTATCCATGTGTTTAAATTCAGGCCAACTCCCGTTAATTTCAGCACTCACCAGATACTCCAGTTCTCTCACTCCTTTTACCCCCTCCTCTGTTGTTCATGTAGTAATTCAAGACGTAAACACCTGACAATGCATGGGTCACTGCTGCAGTCAGCTTGATAAACTTGATCAAAAAAATTTCCAAAAGAATTAAAAAGTATTCTCTGAGATGAACAGCTCCAGATTAGGGCAGAATCTGACTTTACCCTGGGTGTTTATTCTTCCAGAAGGCCGGCTCTCTTCAACCAACTCTTTCCTCCACAGTCGGCTGGCTCTGAGTAGCTGCAGTGGCTATTTCTCCCGCTCGGCTCGGCTCTCCCAAATGTCTTTTGTTTTATTTTGATAAAGACTCCCAAGTGGCAGAACTTAAATATTGTGTGTTTAAATAATTCCAATAGCTGGTAACTTAAATTACTGAGGCAGTTGAGATATTCACTTTTAAAAGCTGCTACAACCAAACACAGTTCAGAGTCAATCTGTTGATTTTTGTGTCAAATTTGAAATAAGCCGCACTCAAGATACCAATAGTTTGAGCAACATTTGTTACAGTGTACTCACATAAACTGTTATTTTATGTTAAAGTATTATTGGTCCCTTGGCCCTACATGTAGATGTATATCTGTGTTAACCCAGCAAGGCATAGGCATAGGAAGAAGAGCCACAGCCAATAAAAACTCTTGTCTGGTAGTCATTAAAACTGCACATCAGAACTTCTCAAACATATTTATGAGCCACAGATTTGCCACTTATATAAGAGGGCACTCGTGAATAACATTTGACTGCAAGTAACCATGGCAACTGTATTAACTCTTTATGATTCGCTACAATGATTTTAAAACTAACTAAAGGTTATTATCAGACGTCATTATAGCGGCAGCAAAAAGTAGTTAACAAATTCCCGCCCTGATCTGTAGAATGAATATCCTGTTGTTCTTTATCACGTAGATAGCAGAGAGATGGTTTCAATGGATAAACTCTTTATGTTTCCTCAATGTAAAGAAATCATGAGTATTGCTGAGTTTGTGTCCAATTTGTGTGGAATTTCTGTTAGGTCATAGCACAAGGTCATTATATTACATATAATGTTTTTGTTGGGTTTTAAAGTAGTTATGTGCAGGAATGCTCTTCAGTCTACGTGAATCAATTCCCTCTGGCTATTAAAAACCTCTTCAAGTCACTTAATGCTTTGTATCACCTAACAACGAAGCTGAATGAACTATATCTGACCTGTGTGCTGTTTACATCTGGTTTATGTCTGTCTCTAATGTCTGCGATGTGCACAGGCATTCGTTCAGTTAAAGGAAATAGGTGACTCTTCATGATGACATCCAGCAAAGTTTGTTCTCATAACGACACTGAGTTTTTTGTCTGGTCTTAATCTATTCTGTTATTCAAATACATATGTGTAGTCAGAAAAAAGCTAAATAGATAGTTTAGGCTGAAGGAACGAGGATAGAAGACGGCGAAATATAAAGTCCTAATGAAAACGAGACTGTTTCCTGATGTCTTTTATTTATACTGTGGAGACTCATCTGCTCTATACGCCAACTGCTTGAGTATTCTCCAGCCATATGTGCACTGTGCACATAAAAGAAAGACTATATTCTCAGGGTGTGAATATGAAAATGATTATGCTAAATTTAGTGTTGTTTATCTACATTATGTTTTCCACCGCTGTGACCAGTGATGTGGTCTGAATTTTAAGAAGTCGTAAAGTAACTAAACATTTGACTTGATTTTATCTTTATCTGACCGAGCCAGTCATGGAAGGTAAACGCCATGTCAGCCTTGGATGGCCTGAAATCCTCCTGTTAATTATAGAAAAGTTGAAGTGGAAAGCAGAAAAACAGTACATTTAACTGAAAAAAAACATATTAACTTTGACTCCTGTGTGAGGGCAATTCCCATCTGCACTTTATGATTCACTCACATTTGAATTCCCATTACATTTCTGCCTCAAAAATTAAAATTATTTTTCCAAAACAAGTGCACTTGGGGACGAGCGGGAGGAAAACACTTTCTTGCCTCACTTTCACAGAATTTTGGCTCCATCTTAAGTCTCAACCCCCCTTCCATTTGTAGAGTTACATTCTATGTCATCTATTATGATTCAAACGCACAGTGATGCTGGCACAAGAATTATACTCCATCAAGTAGAAAGACTCAGGCAGGAGGGGGAGAGGGATATGTGAGAGTCCTGCATTGGATAGACGTAAAATGTCAAGTTAGGGTCAGCGAGATTCCCTTGAAGCAACTGGAGCTGTGCGAGGAGAAGAAAAAGCTTATAATAAAAGTGTCAGCTGTTGCACAGAGCCCCTTAGCAAGGCACTTCATCCAAGAGATCAGTGCCTGGAGCACGATAATTGGGTTTCCAGACGCCGACATGTAACAATTCTGTGCAAAGTGGCCATCCTCATGCAAACATGCACACTATTATTCAAAGCAACAACGTGCAGCCTTTAGGGGGGGAGTGTATTGTCAGTCAAGTTCCAACCTCAACACATGTCAGTAATCTTGAAATAGCGAGTAATTTGAAGAAAGCAGCATCTATAAAGCTGCCAAACAAAGAAAACCAACAATCGCAGGCAAACGGCAATTTCATTAATCAGTATTTTCTATTTCTATTGAAGTAAACCAGACATGCTCTTATCAAAATAGGAGAAACCTGAATAACCTGAGGTAGTTCAGAATTGTCCAGGAGACTGAGGCATGAAAACATGCAATCTCATTTACAGCTGCCTCTAATAATCTGCACCGGCTCCTTTCAGTGTGTTGTCAGATATCAAAACATGGCAGAGAATCTTTGTAACTCCAGGTCCCCTCCCTGCTCAAGTCTTGATAAAAACTGTGTGTTCATAACACAAGTTGTTGGCATTCTCCAGTGGTTGAATAGCAGATGATGTTGCAGTTTTTGATTAACATAAGGCAGCTGTTGAGAATATGCAATATATGTTTCCTTATGTGGTCAAAATAACTGGGTTTCATTTCTTAAGGAATAATTATTGATTACATTGTAATTTTGTCTTTAAAGGGATAGTGTGCAGTTCTTTGGTCAGATTTGGAGAATTAGAATCAGAGCTGTGAGGATAAACTGAGGACTCTCACAGTCTGAGAAAAGAAGCTGCTCTGAAGCCTGGTGGTACGGCAGCGGATACCTCTATATTGCCAGACAGCAGCAGAACGACTGGCTTATAACGGAACCCATACAATCATGAAAATGTATTGTCCTTTCCCAAGTGAAAAACCACCAAATGTCTAATCAATCCTTTGTTTGATTTGTTTAAATTTAGGAATTTTAAATCTCCCATAAGCACTATCTAGATAACCGCCAACTGATTTACTACCACATAGGCACGTTTATTGCTCTGTTTTAAGCCACATTGCACCATTCATTCAGCCCAAGTTTGTAAAATATTGCGGCGGGAATGCCGGAAGGACGAGCCCTGCATATTTCTGCAGGAGAGGAGACGCGAGAAGACAGGAGTGGTGAGATAAGGCAAGAAAAAATATTCAAAAACCTTTCTCTCTAAAGGTCCTTTTGACAGCTCAACCCAGAGGCAACCTCTCTCCCCCTCTCTATGTCTCTCTCGCTGTCACACATCCCCATCCTCGTAATCGACTTTATATCCAGGTCCTGCACAGTGACTCAGGTTACATTTCTCTGCAGCAGCTTCAGGATATCTCCAGACGATCTGAATGTCAACCAGGCAGACCAATAACACAATGTAGCCGTCTGACTCACCAGGATGTGGCTTTTCACTGCTGCCAAGTGGACATGTATATACCTTCCCTACACACACACACACACACATACGCGCACACACTAATGGCATGGAGATGCATATACTGAAGTGCTATCATGGCCGACAGGAAGTCAATGACCTTTTGCTTTTGCTAGTTGAGTAGGAGAGTCACGCACATATACGGTACACACCCCGCCTGCAACAAAGAACAACTCAGGGATACGGAAAAGCAGAGACTCACAAATTCAAACAGGGAAATGCATGTTTATCAGTTTATTTGTTTATTCAGTTTATTATTACTTATATTAGCTTACCTCTGTTAGATCCAGCTTAGCTGCTGAAACAAAAAGCGCTTTTGAGCCACAACACCCACAATTAATCTTTATCAGTATCATTAATCTATTAGTATTATTATCATCATTATGAATTACAATTGAATTGAAGTATTATTTATTAACATGTGGAAAGAGAAAATGCCTCAGGGTTATTCATGAAGCAAGCTAAGAAGGCGCTTTATGTAGAAAAGACAACTTTGGAGTTTGCCACATTCAATAAAGCTCTCTCAGCATTTTTAGTCTAATAAATAAAGAAAAAAATAATTCTCTTAAGTGCTACCATTATATAAACTCAAACATACCTTTCAGTCCTTCGGTCAAAATTGGCTACGCGACCCAACAGTTGCTGCTCACTTCTCTGCTTTATGCTGGGCTACACGACTAGCCAAGAATCAGAGTCTGTCACTGTGTGGTGGCTCACTCTACTTTACTCAGGGGGTGTGTGCAGATCAGGGTGAACATTGTTGGACGTTAACCTAGCTCTTATTCACACCTACACATGCACGTTACAAGAGCAGTATTTGTGAGGAATCGTTTCAAACCTTAACCAAGTAGTTTTGGAGCCAAACTCTGACAGTTTGACACTCTGAAAGTCATAATATGTCATAGCACCAAGCTTTATTTTGAAAGTGTGGCTAACCGTGGAGACCTTCATGTGCACTAGGGGTGACGGTCGCAGTTTTGATGCTTAAGGTCACTGACCCAGCTGCCATATTTGACGAGTTGGACGTGAGAACCCATTGTAATGGAGCATTACTCTGATTAGTAACTGTAGTGTAATTCATGAATTTCATCACTGAATCCTTTACACTACACAAAACTGAAAAGATATCATAATACTGTAACTCTTCACTTACTAATGTGTTGCTCACTGTCTAACACTGCATATACATGCACACATGGATTGGACAAAATATACAGTAAATTCCTGTTAAAAAAAAAAAAATCAATATTTTCCAGTCACCCTGTGGGTCACTGCAGCTGGAGAAAAACACTGACACAAAACTCGGAGGGTGAAAACAACCTCAGGACACTGTGAAGCAAAACAGAAAGAAAGATTGAAAATGAACAAATTCTGAGACAAAGAAAAATGACAGGAAGGGGGAGAGAGAGAGAGCAATAAAAGAAGAGGCCGTCACAGAGAAAGTGAAATTGTTACAGTAAGACAAGAGGAGAGATGGAAACGGGGCAGCGGGGGAGAGACAGAGTGGGAAAAGTAACTCCCAGCGGAGTTCGGCAATTAAGAGCACCTCGTTAAGGAATCTCTCAGTGACTAATGGCCGACACAGGCATATACACACACCGCAGGGGATGAGTGATGGGCAGATGCAGACGTTTAACAACTTCTGTACTGCAATCGTTGCATCTTTCCTGCCCTTCATTTTCCTCCCCTCTCTTCTTCTCAGCTTACGTATAATAAAATCTGAAAGACATTACTTTTCCATTTACTTTCCTGCCCATCACTGGCTGCTCTGGACTTTTAACTGTCTATCCGCCTGTCTCTTACGCACCTCCGCTTGATATTATTAAACAAGGGAGGTTTTCTCCTCGCCCCAGGTGGCACTGAGCGATAATTGGGTAGAAGTTTTGAAAGGTCATCATCACTACCAAGAAATCCTGAAAGATGATGTCAGTACATTAAATGTCTTCTTCCCAGTGTGCTGCTGATGATGGTGCTGCTTTTGTCACTATAGGAAACAGTTTCAATTCATCCCTTTCTGTGTGCAAAGAAAACTCTCCGTTAACGACCGCGCTCAGTATCCGAATTTCATTTGGGTAAATAGGTCGACTGCAGTGTCTCAATTAGCAGGAATGGGATGTCCGTTTGCAGGCCTACTTTGTGATTCAGACTGATTAGATGTGTGTGTGTTTTTACACAACAGTCTACGTCAGCACCACTGCCGCGGCTTCTCACAGAATCCCCATTTCTGCTCTCTGTTTGTAATGTAGCAACCCTGAACTGAAATTCCCCGTATACACAGAACCAAATCAAGCTAAGGTTCAAGAAATGTTTTCTGAATGCTGCTGTCCAGCTCTGTCTGCTGTGCCTTCTGAGCACCGAGTCCACCAGGAGCTGCCTCATGTTGTTACGATCAATTCTTGCACACACTGCACCCTGGCTTGTAGTATCTATATTTATCCACAAGTCCTGTGGCTCACAGCGAGGGCCAGACTGGATTGTTTGTAGTCTGGAGATTGGAAAAGCCGGCTTGTGATTGGAAGGTCACAAGTTCGAATCACAACACAGGCTGGGAAGGTTTTGGAAGTGCTGTCAGTAAAATAACAGCTCTTTAGTATCATCTAGTGGGAGCTGTTGGGAACTAAGATTGTCCCTCCCTGTTAAAAGAGACATGATTTGCTCATTTTCAGATTCATAATTTTAATTAAGGTCACTGCGAGAATAGGTTTACATGCTTTAATGCTCAAAAAACACGCCAGTGCTCTCATACTGTCTAGCCCCTGTCTCTTTGAGGCCCCAGATGACCCATTCTGCTCCGATTGGTCAGCTCAAGCACGCCTGAGCCAAGGCATGAAATAGGCAAATGTGTAACATGCTTACAAAGTGTGATGTCACAAAGTCACAGAATTAAAGGCCTGACTACAGATGAGGCGTTTCAAGAGCAGTGTTCTCTGTGGGAGAGAGGAGCTCCCGCTGCAGCCGACTTTGAACTTTTTCCATGCACAAGACCCTACGGCTGCTGTAACACACGACAGGAAGAGGAAAAAACTATGAAGCATAATATGTTTCCTTTAAAGGCCTAAGGCTAAAATTAGCTACATTATAGATAGCCCCAGTTTGTGCTTCTCATGTTGGTGTTTTCACATTAAAGTTGCAAAGATAGGCATACTTTAAGTTTCAGAGTCTTCAAATACTTTTTTGTCCTTCTGGATGGAAAATCAATGAGTTTGCTGCACAATAAATTGGCAACTCTTTTGCATTTTGCATTTTCATGAATTAAGATCTAAAATAATGGAAAACAACACCAGTATATGCACTTCAAAGATGTGTCGTTGTTCGGAAGTAGGAAAGTGAAATATCCAAATTATAAAAAGGAGCAGCTTCCAGCAGAAATTCTCCTCGCGTGTAGGTATATGCCTGTTATGGAGGAATGAACTCAAGTGTAGAGCACGCTGTAAGTAATGTAGGGGATTATCAGCTAATACAGAGCGAGACAGCTTGCACCTGCTGAGACAGCTTGAAAACTCAGCACCCGCTAACAGAGGAGAGACTAGCATAGACCAGCAACGCTCACAAGCCCTCACTGATAAATTACAGTCACTGTGGGAAGAGAAATAGTACAGATTGCACCTTAAGTCGGGTAACCTTCTCCCCGAACAACTTTCTGTAGTGTTGATTGCACCGAGCTGCCACCGGTGGTGATTGCAGTTCCCAGGTGTGAGCGCGCTGGAACGAGGCGAGCTCTGTAACTTTTAACGAGCTCGAGAAAACAAGTGGGAGATGAGCTGTGCTCTGCAAACCCTCCTTTGGAGAGGGAAGCAAGGCTAGTTCATTGCGTAAAAAACAATTTCATCACATGATGTGATTTTAAATTGTCAGTCATGTGCCCGTCGACACATAATGAGGAAAGTGATTCTAGTGACTGGAGAGGCTTTAGCACTTGAATTGGCGTGAAAATGATGCCTGGCTGCGAGTGGAAAAACACCCAGCCGCACTCTGTACTCCGTTGCTAAGAACAGGCTATAATTTCCTTCGTATCATTTTAGTTTAGATTCTGAAGTTTTGATTGAATCACTCTCTCATCTGGTGGCTCAATTACATTTTTAATGTGGAGCTAAATTGAGTTGAGATTGTTCCCCCGCGTTAAAGAAGCGGGGCCGCCTGCCACTTTGATCGAAGAATAGAGTCACATTTTCCTCCTCACGATTTTCCCACTCTTTCTTTTTTATGTTCACTCCACCTGTCTTTTAGAGATTCATCTTATCTCAACGCTGCTGTTTATTTTTCACACATTCCTTTGTCAACCGTGGCAGCTTTTGAAGTGGCAGACTGAAATGAATGCATACATCCACAACGCCTGACTGATTAATCGCTTCATTTCCACGTTTGTGCTGTCGGTAAAGTTTCTCTCACTTTATAAACAAGTTCTCGTCATCAGTAACGGCTGATATTGTTTCATCACCCCACTTTACTATATATTTGAAGCAGGCGGATATGCCACACTCACAATTCAACTGCCGCACCACCCGCAGTGATGGATGATGATGATATATTGTGATAAGATAAATGATCATATCCTGTCTGAACAGACAAAACAGAAGACACAGACAGAGATAGGAGAAAAAAAACAAAGGTAATATTAGATAAAGGGGAAGAAAACACAACAAAAGGAGGAAGTCTTGAAGAGAGAGAAGAGGAGATTAACAAAAAATGCAAAGTATGTGCAGATCCTCGTGTGATAAGTCATTACACTTAAAAAATTAATACCTCTTTTCAGAACAGTTAAAAGAGCTCTCATTTTTTTTCTGCAGTTTTTTTCCCGCTCTGAATATAAAACAGGAGCATTACCAATAGTGTCTGCATCAGTAAACCCTATTGGACTTCTAATAATTAATTTCTTGCTGTCCTGTGTTTGCATGCTGCTCGTTTTTAGGTTTCTGGATTTTCATCAGCTAATTCAAAGACCGATTGCTATAATTAGTTTTGTATTAAAAAGCCCTTAAATCCTCAAATGTATATCTGATGAGGTGAAATAAGAGAGCGAGCAAGAGTTAAAGGATTAGTAAGTGAGAGAGTGTGGTAGACCAAATTTAAATGCGTGTGTGTGTGTATGTTAAAAAGAGGGAGTTACACAGAAAATAAAGAGAGCCAGAATGGTAATACCCTTGTGAGAGCTCTGTATTTACTGCACTGTTAAGCAGCATTCATTTATCTTATGAAAAAGCTGCTACACACTCACTCTCACACACACACACACACACGCACACACACACACACATATTCTCTATACATATGGCCCAGTGAGGGCCTTGTCCCTAGACAGCTCCTCTAATTAGCTCCATTTAAATGAATGGGTTAAGCAGAGTTCTTTTTACAGTATGTGTCGGTACTACTAATGCAGCTTATTTAATTGTGTGTGGCCACACATAGACACACACGCTTACACGGAGGAGTGTATATACATCATTGAAGCACCATTTTCTACATCTTTTCCAAAACAAATCCCAAAGATGCATCTAGGTCACTTCATTTGGATATCTAGGTAAAAGAAAAATGATCAGGCTAACCGATGTGGAGCTTCTTCTCTATTGTGAAGAAATGCTCAGGGTTTCTTTTGCATTGAAGGATTATGGGTAAAAGTGCAAGCAAAATGTTTGGATAGTTGCTATATATATAGCAACTATACAAACATGTACAAACATGTTGCTATATATATATATATATATATATATATATATATATATATATATATATATATATATATATATATATATATATATATATATGGGCTGTAGTGCATTACTCATTTATAAATTACTATAATATCATTATTTCTCCAAGGGATTACAATCTAAAAATCAGTATTATTCTAACAGTTACTATATTAAGTAATGCAGCATTACTACGCAATTTGTGATTTGTCCTAGGTAGGGTGTCGTATGATTACGTGTACGCGCGACAGGCCAGGTAGGGTCACCTCGGCTACCAAACAAAAAGCCAACTGAAGGCTTGAGGATGATGGAGAGAGTTATGTCACAGTGAGCATGTCTTAGTCAAAGAAACACTGTGGTCTGTTGCAAACTTTGTGCGGGCAGCAAAACGCTTTCAACCACAACAAACACAGCATGTATCTGATACAGCAGCACAGCAATGTGTCGGGAAAAAAAAACACTGGTGCTGGAAATGAGGCATCTAATGCCACTGAAGCAGCCAGTCAAACAACAGAAACTGGATTTAAGAGCAGGACACGGTTGTGGAGAGATGTTAAGTGGAAAAGAATAAAGAGACAGACAAAGGCAAGGGATGGACAGGAAGGAGAAGGGATACAATAAATAGAGGGAAACATTTAGGAGACAAGGAGGGGACGAAGGTACTGCATATTGTAGGAGTAAGGCAAGAGGAAATATGAGAATGAAAGAGGAGAGAGGGAAGATGGGGTTCAGAGGTAAGGAAATAGATGTACAAGCAAGAGAGGGATGATGAGAGAATATGAAAGCAGAAGAAGAAGAAGAAGAAGAAGAAGAAGAAGAAGAAGAAGAAGAAGAAGAAGAAAATGGACAGTATGCAGTCAGCTTCTTACTCTCCACACTTTGCCCGACACTAACAGCAACTCACACCAGAGGTTAAAGACGCCTTTATGAGGAGAAAAATTATAATATATATATATATATATATGTGACTTGCGTACTTCTTCTTTTACCCTGTCTGTTTTCCGCTTCTCTTTCTGTCATATCAAATGGAAGTGTATTCTGGATACATTCTAACCTCAGTTTGACCCTTTTCGATTTGGTCAACCTCCAGAATACATAAAGAAGAATTTGCAGCTGCAGGGACATTAGTTGAGTGTAGATCTGCGAGTCTGTATTTCACAAATGCATTCTGCCTTCAATATAAAACCAGAGGATAAAAAAGAGGAAGAAACTCCAGCAGCAGACTTTCCTTCAGGCGCTAACTCCCCCAGCCCTGGCCCTGTAATAACTGCTCATCTTCTGCAGCCACTCCTCTGTCCAGAACTACATTCAATATGCTTTATTGCCAGCTTAAGTGTCTTAACAGCAGCCGTGACCCTCACTAGAGTGACAATAATACTGCTGACAAGACACAAACTTTACTCTGTCACACTTCTGGTCGTAAACTATACACCCACAGCCCTTGAAAGGGAGACCGTGAAGGTAGCATTCATCAGATGGTGACCAAAAAGTAAAGACTGTGCAATTGCAACATTCCTGGTTTGACTGCAGCCCAACCGTTTGTTTCATGTTCCCGTCTCTTCTTCAGAGGCAAGAAATCCTTCCAACAGGGGCAAAATGCAATAAATGAATACATCGTGTCGGCTGTGAGGACTGCATTTTGTCAGAGCTAGACGTTAGCTCGCCTAATCAAGGTTGAACATAATATTAACTTTTCACCATTATTCTGGGACCCAACCAAGGAAGTGCCCTTGCTGGAGACCAAATTGCGAGTAGGTCTGTGCAGGTCAGCAGTAAAGAGCTATGGGACAGTCAGCTGTTGACTGACGTCGTGCCGTCATTGAGCGCCTGTGGCCCTAGCTTTCGTGGTGTGTCCCGCACCGTTGGCACTAGTTGGCCCTTGTCGGCTGAGAAAGTAGAGTCAGGGAGTAGTCAGTGAGAGAGATCAATTTGATTGGCTGTTCAGCAAAGCAAATCATTGTGGATGAAGAGAAACGAAAAAAAAGAAAAGGGAAAGCCCCTTGAGTCTGTTGCTGTGGTATCCATGACTTTTAGTTTAGAGCGGTCTCTCCTCATTTTCAACCTGCATCTCATCATTTGTAACTTTTTATCGGACATACTCTCATTTATAAGTGGCTATGTGAGCAAAAGTAGTGTGAAAATAATGTGCTATCATAACAACAGTTATAATACATCCGCAGTCGCAAGTCTTCCTGTTTCCCTTTTTTGAGTGATGATTTCAGAATATCGCCACCTGGTAGTCTCACGCAGGCACAGAATGCCAGACTCAGCTTTAGTCTTGTCAGCGTGTTCAAGTGCAGCTTTAGGCGAGGCACCAGTCTGATTTCATCGCCGCTTGTTCTATGGTGACAGTTTGGTGTGTCTGGGCCCTTACACACCACACATTTGCAGCCAATTTAAAGACTCAACCTGATTGTCTCGGGACGGCGTGAGTAGTTTAGAGCACGATGATTTGAAGGATTTGAAGCCAGAACCCTCTGGGTGGACAAAAACGTCCAAATCAGGGAGAAAAAAAAATATTCTACTCTTCTCAATATGGCTTTGGGGGGGAAAAAAGTTGGAAATCATGTAGAAAAAGCAAACCCATAAAGTCTGTGGCACTTCTGAACAAAAGAAAAACTGTGAAGGAGACTCAAGAGATGAACTCTGTAATAAAGACCTGAAATCCTGAGTGAACTTCATTGTTTATTGAAGTAACTTGAGGACCTGAGGTAACTCGTCAAAGACTTTTTAAACAAACTCTGCGTTAATGAGCACTCTGGAACAAACACGCACCCACAATTCACAGTTTATAGCTCTCTGCTTCATAATAAGCACAAATTCTTATTGTTTCCTTCCATCATTCATCATCCGACATCCCTCTCAGTGGCATTAATAAGTCATGGATGTGCTTTTTGGGCACGCCGGCAGGGGAGGCGGGCTGGTGAGAGAATGTGTGTACCCTCTGTAATATTTAAGAGCCTGTGTTCAGCAGCTGTTAATATGTGTGTGTGTGTGTGTGTGTGTGTGTGTGTGTGTGTGTGTGTGTGTGTGTGTGTGTGTGTGTGTGCCCTGCCTATAACCTGATTACAGCTCTCTGATTACCTGTTGTGATGCTATGAATATTTTAGATCCTCCCAAATCAGGTCTGAGAGTCAATGATGATGGAGGCGATAATGATGATGGTGGCGATAATGATGAGGATGATGATATTTGTGTGATATAATGTTCTATTCATTTATTCCATTTGCTCTCGTTTCTTTTTCATTTTCTCAAAAGCTGCATCTGAATCAGACAGATTACTTACTCAAAAGAAATAATGACGAATCAAGAAAAAAGGTACTGAAACAAGTTGCTGTAGTCCAAGGTCTCTAAATTGCTTCCCACGTCTCCTAGGTTGTCTGCAAAATAAGTAATGAACCAACAATGAAAATTAATGGGCATTGAGGTAAAAATAAAAATGCAAATTCAGGAGGATTATGAGGTGAAACATACAGGAAATGAGGTAAAAAGCTAGGATATATCAGAAGATAAAATAAGTTGTCCAGCCTTAGTGTTGCAGTATACAGCAGCCTTTCTCAGGGCCTCACACTACCATCTAGTGGGCTCCTGAGGCAGTGGCACTGTCAGATGGTTACATTAAAATGAAGGTATTTTGGGGAATTTTCAAAAGTTGTTATTTTACATCTTTAATGTTCTCAAGAATTCACATAATAAAAAAGTCAATTTGATATGCATAATTTCAGTGACACCACAGAATATCAGCATGCCAATCACATCAGATAGAGACAAACATGTTTTACTACTGTTAGCTTGATGCAGTGACATTAAATGGAATCATATCTTTGTAATTATAAAGTGATGTGGGAGGTAAGCCTGTGCGCGTAAAGGTTAAGAAAGTCTGTGGTGACGAAACAATGCCTCTGAATACTGAGCCGAAATCACAGCTGGCTGACTGTGGGGAAATTCTTTTGCATCCCAGTTTATGTTTTCTCCATTTATTTATTTTTTTCATGTGTTTTGGATGCATAGAAGTATAAATGTTCACAAAGGCTAGTTTTAAAACTGACCCTTAAACAAATGAGTGAAAATGAGCATTATATTTACTGCAACACAAGCTGTTCAAGGACATATTATTCCATGACAGGGAACGTGTCACTATCAGGTGAAAACCTCCACAAGAACATCCAGATGTGCAAAGCATGAGAATCAGTATACAAATACACAGGAGCCAGTTGTAGTCATAGAAATGTTACCAGTGAAATATTCATTTCTTTAATATTTCCCTGAGGAGTAAGAAAGCATTCAAATGGGGCATTTTAATGCTTTACAGATGTAATAATAAGTGGGCCTTCCTTTGAAAATGTGGTCCCTTATTTATAATTTGGCATATTATTTAATGCAGTTATTGTGTCACTGCTGTCTTTTTGTACTTAAGTTAAAGTACCAACATAAAATAGGGATTTGGAGTACAGTAACTCCATTATGTTCCAGAAACTACATCACATATTCAACAGTAGTTCTCCTGAGAAACATGCACCACTATAAAAAATATGGAGAGCTTTTGTAAATGAGGAGTAAGAGGTTAGAAAAGTTAGAGATGCATCGTCCCATACAGCAGTGAAGTGTGTGCAAATGATACATAGATATACAGAAAATGTGATTATTATTATGAAATTGATGACTTTCAAAACATTTTGAAATCAGCCCCTCATCCTCATCCACGTGTATATTATTGAGCTTAATCCGAATACAAGTCGATGCAAATTCAATGTAGATCAATATTCCAATCCTCTTTAATTTACTTGGGCAATGAGACCAGAGATAAATCATGGGAAAAGTAAGCTAACTCACTAGAACAAGAACAATCATTTCCAAGTCAACAAACAAAAAAAAACAAGAGAGAGAAAAATATAAAAGAGAATCTGACAAATATGCTCGGAAATAACTCAAGTTCACCAAGTCCACTGGTGGGAAGCAGCTGGTGCTGGTGAAACTGGTGTTTCAATCATTTTGCAGAAAAACCATAAAGACACCTTCACCTGAGTCAGTTCTGAAGTCGGGGACAGATAACAAAACCAATTCCTACGCCCTCACAGTCATTTCCAGCGTGTGATTGAGCCATATAAAAAGTCAAATCGTCAGGAGGCAAAGCCTGAATGGACTCAAAGATAAAAACATACCAATAAATGAATGATCGAGGCCCCCTTGGACACAGCAGGCTGCTCACCCTGAACATACCGAACAAGATCGAGTCAGAAGTAAGAGGTTTACTGTCAGATAAATCTGAACGCTCTGTGATGCTGAGCTTCTCTAGGACAAAGATACTGGCTGCTGTTTCTGCTTCCAGACTTTAAATGACAAACAACAATTGTTTCTCTTCTTATTCATTTGAGCGCTCAAATTTCCGCCCACTGAAACTACGTGAAATCTCATTTGTTGCAAAGTACAATATCTCTTTGAAATTCAGACAGGCAGACAGAGAGAGGAGGAAAACTAGTAGAGAGAGATTGGAAGAACAAGAGAGGCAAGCTAATTAAGGGAAAGTGGCAGAAGGAGAGACAAGGAATAGAAGGAATCGAGTCAGAGGGCTTTATTTGTCTGTACAAATGCACGTGCACGTGTGTGTGTGTGTGCGCGCGCGCGCGCGCACGCGGACATGCTCGTCTAACTTTCTAAATCCTCTGCAAAGTCAGAGGAGTCTTTCATTCCCAAGATGAGTAAACATTGGCCCACGTTCTGTCATCACGGCTGCTGCACCTTCAACCAAAAACACTCTGTTTGTTCCCCCCCCCAACAGCCCGTTTTAAGGAGAACAAATAGCAAGAGGAAACGACTGAGTGTTGCCAAGAAATAACACTTTTGAAAAATGTAAATATTGTTCCTCGCCCATCTGCTTAATGAGAAAACAGAGGAGTAGGCGAGGAGATAACACATTCCAGGCCGTAATGTTCACGCTCCCTCACACAGCCCTCACTGTATAGGAGGCACACCTCATGAATAATTCACGATCCAGATGTAGCCATTATTAAAGCCGTGGTCATGATTTCTCAAATTTTTAGTATATGCAAAGTGGGTGTTTTGGTTTAGCAAGTAGGAGATTCTTTTTCATTTTCTGCTGCCTACAGAAGCTGGGCGAGATCTTCAGCATTCATCCGAATACGAGTTTATCACCCATCCTCCCTCGGCGTTATCGTCTCAATTCACTCCCCACAGCACAGCCCGAAGAATCTGCTGCAACGCTGCTATCATATCAGGAAACACATGCCCCTTATATGCTGCAATATTTTCTTTTTCGGTACAGCATAATGCAGATACAGGAAACCATAGAAAACCTAGCGTATGTCTCTTATTGAATATCTTATCTACTTTTCTCCATATCTGCCACAGCTACAGCGAAACTTTACGGGACCCGCGACAACACATTGTTACTCCTCATAATGCCGCCTCAGCTGTCTGCGGTGCTCCGGTGAATGGCTGCCTTTGCTGGTTTGCAGGCCACCAGAGCACAGGGGAGACTGAGGTAAACATTGGCCCGCTGGACCCTCCGGCCTCTTGTTTGTCCATAAAACACAGCGTATGCCGCACAAGCTGTTTGGAAGAATTTGATGGAAATTGAATGTGTTTTGTGGCACTTTAAAAATATGGATGTACTAGACCAGAGGTCATCTCGTATATAGAGGGCCATTTGACAATCAAATGAGGGCACCAATCCTGTATTCAAACCCCTAAAAACATCTTGCAAACACAACAAATACTGGTGCGCGTCACTCTCTGTGGTTACATCGTCAATGTTCCTCGATTCTGATTGAAGTCATTCTGATTAGAGATGACCAATTTAGCTGTGCACACGTGGAGGTTAAATGAAGTGGTTGGACAAGATGTGCGTTTACATGCCCCGATTCGTTTAATCAGAATATAACATTTAACATACGCGCATAGGGGTTCTGCTCACTGTGAAGCTTATAACCCGCAGCAAATATAAGCAGGGAAGAAGAGGAAGTTTAAAATCCAATTCACCCGTCTCCTCTCTTGTTAATCGAATTTTCTAAATGGACCGACGTGTCATCCGCGGAACTTTACAGCTCATCAAGAGCAGTGCATTTTGATTTCAGCTTTGATTGTCAGGTTACAAAAAAAGAAAACCAAATGCAGCATAGGAAGGATTATTATAATACATAATCCAAAATGCGATTGACAAAAAGGCAGAGAACAAAAAAGCTTGGCAACAAAGAGAATCCAAAACACTAAACAGTAAAAGAGAAATAGAAGACAAACCATAAAGCCGTGGGGAACAAATCCAGAACACAGGGAGCACACAAGGACCAGGGAAAAGACAACACAGGAGACGCAGAAACAAGATGACAAGAGACGACTTAAATACGAAGTAAACTAACGAGGGGTGGAGGTGCAGGTGGAGAGACACTGGGAACAGAGCAGTGCTAGCGAGACCGGTGTGGGGGGGAAATCAGACTGAGGAGCACAGGAACACAATAGGGGAAACAGAACACTGGGAACACAGGTGAGCAGGAAGTAGAACAACAGGATTTTACTACAAAATAAAACAGGAAATAGCTGACCAAAAAACAAAAGCACGACATCGTTAATCTTTTTGAACACCTACTGCAAATAAATCGCTGTTCTGACCCTTTTGACCATCGAGGTGTACAACAATCCTTATAAATTGTAAGATCCTTAACAAAAAAGTTGCATCAGCCACAGACATTAGACGACTATTTTCACAGAATTATAATCCAAACACATTTATGATAAGGGATCTATGATTAACATTGGCATTGAAAACGCAATATTTGCTCAGTTTACAGTCAATCCCACCCATTGTGGTATATGTCTTACGGCTGTATGTCACTCCATCCTGTAGTTACCAACTGCGCAAAAAGCTTCTCTTTCTTTTTTTCTTTTTGTGCTGACTCTAGCACAGATTGTAATTTCCGGCAGCAGGGATCTCTCAATCAACACAAGGCAAGAGACATAGGCAGATGGGAGTTGTTGTCTTCACTGTTAAACAACCCCACTGTCCACATATTCACGACCTGGGTGACATTTAAGGTTTTAACCAAGTTAAATTTATTTAAGCTCGATGACTTTCTTCTGGAAGTTGTAGTGACAAATGAAACGCAAAATTTTACTGAACGGTTTTGAACATTGTTGGCACCATGCGGGATAATGTAAGTACACAACTCGACAAAATAATAGTTGTTGTTGTAATGAAGAACTGTGATGAAAAAATGCAACATATTATATTTTAAAAAAAAATCACTATTTTTTTCCACTCGTAAGCTGGAGAACAAGGAATGAGGGAGGTAAATTTGAGCCAGCAGCTTATTTTGCCCCGGAGACCCGCTAAACCTGTTAGGAGGGTCAATAAATCCTAAAAAGCATCAGTGTGGATTGGAACAGAGAGGCAATTGCTGAAACTACAAGTCAGCAGTGTAAAGTGCTGTTGCCCTCTCAGCAGCACTGACAGCAAAAAGAGTTTGCAGAAAGACTGACAACTGTGTTTCTTATAAAAATAGTTGAAATAGCTTTACCATTAAAGTGAATGTTAATAGTAAACTTCAAATATAGAAACAGCAGCAGCTCTTGCAGAGTCCTTTTCATCCACACGTCGTCAACACGTCTTCCTCAGCGCAATCCTGGACACTAATTGGCAGTTACCAGATAAATGATAAGCAGCAAAGGACACATGGCCTAATTTCCCATGCAGAAATTCAGATTTCAGACATAAAGCAGGTGCAGTAACAATGTTCGTTCCTCCACACGTAACAACAGGAGTAAATTAGGCTGAGTGTGTTCTGGCTCGCAGTATCTGACTGAACGGTGAAGCTGATGACTATTGTAAATGCATTTTTCTTCTTGTACACATCAATCAGACGAAACGCTGTTTGTTTTACCTGAGATTATCTCACTGTCAACAGCGAAATAACAATAAAACACAACAAATGATCATCTTTTGGCGTCCTCAGCCACAGAATTGCATTTCATCAGCACAGATGAATGTTGTTTGTCACAAATTACTTTTTCATCAAATGAGACTGAATTCAATTTAATGACATGTAGTTAAAACACTGCCTTGTACTGTATGTGTTTTGTTGTTGTTGTTGTTGTTTTATTTTTAAATTAAGAATAATTGTGGCTGCAAAACAGCCTCTGCCTGCTTCAGATTAGTTTTTGAAACTCTTAATTATCCAGCAGCATGTTGTTAAGAAGGGTAGACATTGTTTATTTAATCAGGACTACAGTGTTCCACATTTACAGCTCCACAAGCCTGGAACACCGTCTTCTTTTACGGTGGACTAATGAGCTGCAGTGCTGCCACAGCAGAGCTTTGAGGGAACCAGAACAGTACTGACAGTGTCACTCAAACCAATTCCCAAGCCCGGTTTTCAGCCTGGAGAAGCTCCAGTTGTGTTCTCTGAATTTCGGCAAAAGAAACCTGCAAGTCTTGACAGCAATTGGAAATGGGACAGTTTTTGAAATGGGACAACATGCTCAGTCTAATGCACAGTAATTGGGAGATTGTCAAAAAATCAAGCTGTGTCTTGCTCAAGCCAGAAATATTGTTTTAATCCACCACACTTCCCACTCTGCTGTTTTTGTTGTCCAAGCTTAAACTGCTTAACAAGTGACCATTTAAAAGATTGGACACCAGCCCATCATTTTATCAGTCTCAAAGCTTTTCATTATTCTGACTTACTCATTGACACTTCTAGATTTGAAGGATTTAGCTCCACAGCCTTCCACTAACCTGCTTACGAACGCTCCTGTGACTAAATCCATTCGTGATAATCAATGATAATGTTATTGCACATATATTTCACTAGAGGCCGCTGTTACTCAGCAGACAACACTGAACGTACAGGTGTTGTTTCACCAGAAATGGCTTTTTACAGCTGCTCCCATTCAAAGTCCCAGAAATATGCAGAAAAATAAAAACTATGTATAAGCAAGAACAACAACAACAGAACAAAAATACAAGAAATGTACATTCTACTCGAATATATCCATATATACAGTGTAATAAATAATGCTACAGTTGAAATATGGGTTATTGCACATTGTTTGTCTCAATTATTGCACGTTAGACAGAAACAAAGCGTCCAGAGTCCTCCGATTGACTCAGAGTGTCTGACACTCAGAGCGAGGAGTTGAACAGTTTGATGGCCACAGGTAAGAATGATTTCGTGAACAACACATCATGGAGTGGATGGGAGCCATTGTCCAAGATGACATGTAACTTGGACAGCATCCTCCTCTCTGACACCACCGTCAGAGAGTCCAGCTCCACCCCACAACATCACTGGCCTTGCGGATCAGTCTGTTCAGTCTTTTTGGCTACCCTCAGCCTGCTGCCCCAGCACACAACAGCATAGACGATAGCACATATAATGAATTACTTAATACTTGTTGCTTTCATTTTTACAATATCACTGTCTGTGCAGAGTAATGCATTTCTGATTACACTACTTTGGCCATGCTTTTGAATAGAATAAACACAGAACTTTGAACAGGCATGGTAAAATGCAGGAGGATAGGGGTTCATAGTGGAAAATTAAAGCACAGAATTTGATTGCTGTTAATTGCAAATTGTATGAGGATGATGTAGAGCAATTAAATAGCCTAGACCATCTTAAAAAATAAACAAATTGCCGTAACATGTAATGTGACACTTTGATAATCTGTAGATTTACATCTTCAAAGCACATCACTTCTACCTTGACGCACATTTTTTGCATTACAGTCCACGTTTTGTGTTTTATGTTGAACAAAGTCGTAAAAATGAAACTCATAAAAAATTTAAAGATAGCAATTATTTATAAACAATTATTTTAAGTCAAATGAGTTAAACTATCATATTCACAGTATCTCAGTTTATGACCAGCTCAAAGATTCTGCATTAACATGTCTCAATGTCGGAATGTATTCTTGGTGAAAAGAGATGAGCAGTGGTGGCAGCTCCTCCTCAAACACCTCACTGTGGGGTCACTAGCAGTAGTCAGCTCTGTGAAAAGTCTCACAGAAGTTCTTTGCTCTTTGCAAGAAATAACACACACATACACACACACACACGCACACACACACAAAGAAACCTTGTTGTAAACTTTATTTTTTACTAATCTCATAATGGCTTCAACCTTTTTACCTTTTATCTCTAACTACTGTGACAGACTTTATCGTCTCATTTCGGCACCTTATAACTTAATTATATACTTACTGATGATAATGTGCACGTGTCCTTATCTATGGATAACACTAAACCTCTCATGGGCCTTTACATATAGCAGACTTCTGGCTCCTGAAAACGACATAAGTGTCAGCTTTTTAAGGCTGCATTACAGTAAAGTCATGTTATTTTCTAAATTTACCGGACTGCCATGATATTGGGCTGGGATAGGTCAGGGCTAGCTGGTTAGCACGCTAACTTCAGTAGATGTTTCTAAATATTTCAGTTCTGAACTGAAGAAGCCTCCTGGATGAGAGGTGAAACGTCTTCAAGAAACTGACACAAGTCCAGTTGCCTATGATACAGCACTTAGATTTACGATGACCTGGATGAGAACCTGAGAACTGAGAACCTTAATCAGTATTAAACAGTAAAATGAATATCTATTTTCCGTGTTTTTTTGTTTGTGGTTGACTACAGTGAACAAGTGGAATGCGTTACACCTTCCAACTCCGATGAATAGGTGCACATCCACACACATGCCTTGATGAGAACAAAGCTGAAAAGATGATATGAAAAAAGGAAGTAAGCTGAAAGGCTTCACACCTACAGCACTAACTTAACGCTCCCCACCCTTCATGATTGACCTCAAGACTTCCTGTCTCATTGTGGCGCTTCAGTGGCGTCTCTTGCAAAGGATGAAAGCCTTAAATTGATTTCAGACTTACTGAAGTGGTCAGAGAGTTGGTGAAGGGCAGAGAAACTGTAAGACGCTAAGAAAAACAAAAGGTGAGAGAGAATTTAGTGAGGATCACAATGAGGAAAATGCTCCTTCTCATCATCTGGTTGTCCTCTGGTGAGTACTGAACACATTCGAGCAGAGAGTTTAACATTTCCTTCCTGTACTGTTGATATTCTTTAGTATGCTGCTAAATACATTTGACTTTCTGAGACATTTTGAAGATAACTAATTGAATAAAAATGTAATCTCCTGCTTTTATTTTTCTCTGAAAGCAGTCAGATGCCAACAACCAAAGTTTCATGTATCAGCCCAGGAGGGAGGGCTGGCTGAGATCTCCTGCCCATATGACTCTGGATATGAAACATATCCTAAATACTTCTATAAAGGTCTTCATGCTCACAGGCAGATTGTCACTGAAACTGCTGCTGGAAAAAAAGGTAGCACACAAAACAGGAAATATTATATTTTTGATGATACCAAACGAAGAATGCTGCATGTGACCATCCATAACATCAGCCTGAACGATGCCGGGACATACTGGTGTGTGATAGATGCATATCTTTTTGATCCTATGACAGAAATTGAATTCAAAGTCTACAAAGGTATGTCAAAGTTGCCTATTCTCTTCTATCTCTGGCTATTTTTCTTAATTATTAATGCATGTGTATTCATTCTTCATCCCTGATCACTCTTTGTTGGTCTGACAGCTCCTGCGCCTCCTAAACCTCCACTGGTCATCTCAAATCCTCCTGTTTTAACCACAGTTCAAACCATCACCAGGAATCAGCAGCAGCCAGGGAGAAATACAGGTTAGTTAAACTGTGTGTTACATTATGATCAGGAACATCCAGCTTTATATATGCAGACTTTTTTTGCACACATGCTGTTTATCAGTCTGTGTTCTGGCTTCCTTTACTCAACGTCAGACAGTGCTGATACAACACTGTGGTCCTCAACACCTGAAGATGTGTATCCAGGTAACGCATCAAAACAACGATTTATTCAAGAAAAATCGGAGGTGCATGGTAGTTTAAAAAAAATAGCCAAAGAATGGGTTCTCTCTCTCTTTGTTGGGGATTATACAAATTTTCGGCCATTTTGCAGAGGAAAAATAATCCAAGGTAATTTTTTGATCAAAAAAGTCTTGATAATGACACCATCTGGTGGTGAGTGTCAGGAAAGTAGAATTGTACTTCACATTTTGGAATTCTTCAAATACAGTTAGGCAGGTTAACATCATCTGAAATAAAATTAGAAAATTAAAAAATAAATTAAAAATTCAAATGTGTTAAATGTGTCAAATGTATAAATAAATCTAATTTAAATCATCTGTTTCCTTTGCAGGGTTTTGGTCCCGGATAAATCAGCTAGTCTGTTTGAAATAATAAATGCATTGTACAACATTTATATTGCTTTGAAGTAAGACTTAGCAGTTGTGATAAATTAAATCTCAAGAAAGCTTTGAATTTTTGATTTGTTGCCTTTACCTCTAGTGTCGCCGCCACCGACAGGAAACAAGCTGTATTTCCTTGTGGCTGTTGCTGCTGCTGCCCTGCTGCTGATTCTGATGGTGTTTTTTTACTGTTGGTTGAGGAAACACAGACATGATACAGGATGTGAGTTACCTCAGTTTAACAATTTAAAACATGCATGTCACTGTTGCATTGTTATTTACCCAGTAAAATTCTCTGACTTAACCCTCATTATTGAATTATGGGCTATAACCATTTGTCCTGGTTACAGCTTGTGAGATGTAATGCTTAATGTGTGTTATTCCCAGCAACATTTGGAGGTGAGGCTGCCCCGTGGAACAACACATGGAGTACGGTGAGAAGTGTGTGTGTGTGTGTGTGTGTGTGTGTGTGTGTGTGTGTGTGTGTGTGTGTGTGTGTGTGTGTGTGTGTGTGTGTGTGTGTGGCTATTTTTGAGTTTACGAGGCCTTAATTCAACACTGTGTGTCCCCCTAGCAGGTTTTATACATGAAGAGTCAGAACATCTGCAGCATCAGGAGCCTCTACACTGAGGCCGGAGACCCACATATCAGTGAGGACCATCGTCTGCTCGGCTCCACAGTCTGCTTTAACGCAACCGACCAGCCAACGTCTTCTCATCCTCAGGTCATCAAACAGCGACACTTGAGCCATGCTCACAAAGGAACTTTCCCCAATGTCTAGGAACCTTTGGTGGAAGGTTCCCTCGCAGGCGCCAGGGTCCAAATGAAGTTCTGGGGACATTATTTCATCACACAACAAGTCCCTTTCAAAAACCCAACCCCAGCTTCCACACTCATAGACTCACAGACCTTGAGGTGCGTTCCAGTAAGTCCACGAGGGTTTAGGACTGTCTCACTGTCAAATCTCTAAGTGCATGAGGCTCACTTGCAGACATTTGCGCCCTTTGAGGCCACTTTCCGTAAATCTGCATTTCTGCAGACGTTGCTGAAGGGAATTACCCACAGTTCATAGCATTGTGACATTTAACACAGGGTAAAGACATTCAGGACAGTCAGGATGCTTTCATTGTTCAACATGTAAAGTTATTTGTCCACAAACTTTCTAAATCACTCAGTTTATGAAACAAAACTAAAATTAATAAGCTTTTGAGACAATATGGAACTTTCCCCCTGAAACCTCTGACTGAATGTGTTTTTATTTGTGTTTATGTGTATTCCTGTTTTCAGTTTGAATTATGAGGCCAAATGTTTGAAACTGTTCAATCAAAAGCCGAAAACCTACAAGGTAAAGTTAAACTTCACAAAGGGCCATCTCGTTCCTAAAATGCCATTTCAGCCCCTTGTAGCCCTTCTCACTCAAACACACACCAGGTGGTATCAGATAAGTCCATGAGGGCTCTGGATTTAGATATTGGGGGGACAATGAGACTGGGCCATAGAAGCAGATTCCACAGACATTTAGGCTTTTTTTTCTAATGGCACACTGGCAAAAGTGGCATGGTGTAAATAAATCAATGAAGGCTTTATTTTTGTTGGAAACATGTTACTGGACACCATAATTGTAATCACATTACCAGAATGCCTAAACTATATTACTTTAACACATTACCTTTGTAGCACGATACCTGCAATGCCGAGTAAGAGGATAAATAAGGCTTTGATAGGCAGAGAGACTAGATGGGCTGTAGAAGAAAGACTTTCTTTAAACTATGAAAAAAGCATCTTTTGTGTTTGGTATTGCCTGAAACTGTTTTCAGACCTGCTGTGTGTTTCTTGAAGAGGAGGAGGTGAAGCCTGACAGTCTGTATGTCTACTCTGTCTACTCACTGTACCGCTTACTGTGCAATAAATTCATGGGACAAAATTACTTTTTCTTTCCATTTTGAATTAGTTTGCATGAGACTGAAATCAGCTCCATTCGGTAAAATACTCCAGGAATACTACCGGGAGCTGAGGGCCTCTGCCGGGAGGAAAACATATTGCAGTAAGCAACTCCTGCCATTTCTCTGATTTCCTCCTTCACAACTCGAACACAGAGCCTGATATCAGTTCAGATTTTTATTCATTACAATCTGAAATCTGTTTACTATGGGGATGACAAAGTTTTGACATACAGGCCATGACAGGAAGATATTCGATGTGACAGCCTAGCAACTGACGTGCCACACAAATCTAATGTGACGCTTTGATGATCATCTGTAGATTTCGTCTTCAAAGCACATCACTCACCTCGACTCACATTTTTTGCATGACAGTCCATGTTTTGTGTTTTATGTCGAACAAAGTCAAATGAGGCTAGAGACCGAAAAGCACAACAACACAATAATAATGTATGAAGATAACATTGGATTTATTGTTTTAAGTCAAGTGAGTCAATATATCATATTCATAATATCTCAGTTTATGACCACCTCAAAGATTCTGCATTAACATGTCAACGTCAGCATGTATTCTTGGTGAAAGCAGATGAGCAGTGGTGGCAGCTCCTCCTCAAACACCTCACTATGAGATCACTAGCAGTAGTCAGCTCTGTATGTGTGGAAAGACTCACAGAAGTACTTTGCTCTTCTAGACAAAATGTCTTGGTATATAACAGTCCATTAGCGACTTCATGTTTAAGAACTCTACAGTTTATCGACAGTTACTAGGAAGATGAGGAACCAGTGAAATAATGCAGGACCATTAGTTCCAGCCAGTCAGCAAATATAAAAGTGTACTAAGAAATAACACACACACACACACAAAGAAACCTTGTGATAAACTTTTTTTTGCTAATCTCATAATGGCTCCAACCTTTTGACCTTTTATCTCTAACTACTGTAACAGACTTTATCGTCTAACTTCAGCACCTTATAACTTAATTATATACTTATTGATGATAACGTGCAGGTGTCCTTATCTATAGATAACACTAAACCTATCATTGGCCTTCACATATAGCAGACTTCTGGCTCCTGGAAACGGCATAAGTGTTAGCTTTTTAAGGCTGCATTACAGTAAGGTCATGTTATTTTCTAAACTTACCAGAGTGCCTTTAACCACTCAGTCATTATATCCACATTAACAGTGATTGTGTTAATATGTGAAGGTACCAATAGTCATCCCTTAAGTATTGTTGTGATCCAAACATAAATGGACAACTCTAAGTCCATCAGTTCAAACCTGGTTCAACATTAACATGGGTCTTAACATGTATCTCAGCTGACCACTTGTGATCAGACCTCAACTCCTCGCTCTATATGCGAACAAACATGTACATATATAACATTTCTATGTTTGACTCTTACCTAATTTACAAGAAAATAGTTAAGAATTTCTCAGAGACTCACAAAATTGAGTGAGTTTTTACAGGAGTCTGGAACTTTGTCCGGTGGCCACAGAAGAAAGTAAAATATATGTCTTACTGTTAACTGGAATTTTAAAAAAAAAACGAGCCCAGGAGTATTGGGCTGGGATAGGTCAGGGCTAGCTGGTTAGCACGCTAACTTCAGTAGATGTTTCTAAATATTTCAGTTCTGAACTGAAGAAGCCTCCTGGATGAGAGGTGAAACGTCTTCAAGAAACTGACACAAGTCCAGTTGCCGATGATGCAGCACTTAGATTTACGATGACCTGGATGACTGAGAACCTTCATCAGCATTAAACAGTAAAATGAATATTTATTGTCGTGAATGTGTTACACATCCACACACATGCCTTGATGAGAACAAAGCTGAAAAAGATTATATGAAAATAGGAAGTAAGCTGACAGGCTTCACACCTACAGCACTAACTTAACGCTTCCCACCCTTCGCGATTGACCTCAAGACTTCCTGTCTCATTGTGGTGCTTCAGTGGCATCTCTTGAAAAGGATGAAAGCCTTAAATTGATTTCAGACTTACTGAAGTGGTCAGAGAGTTGGTAAAGGGCAGAGAAACTGTAAGACGCTAAGAAAAACAAAAGGTGAGAGAGAATTTAGTGAGGATCCCGATGAGGAAAATGCTCCTTCTCATCATCTGGTTGTCCTCTGGTGAGTACTGAACACATTCGAACAGCAAGTTTAACATTTCCTTCCTGTACTGTTGACATTCTTTAGTATGCTGCTAAATACATTTGACTTTCTGAGACATTTTGAAGATACCTAATTGAATAAAAATGTAATCTCCTGCTTTTATTTTTCTCTGGAAGCAGTCAGATGCCAAATACCAAAGATTCATGTATCAGCCCAGGAGGGAGGGCTGGCTGAGATCTCCTGCCCATATGACTCTGGATATGAAACATATCCTAAATACTTCTATAAAGGTCTTTATGCTCACAGGAAGATTGTCATTGAAACTGCTGCTGGAAAAAAAGGAAGCACACAAAACAGGAAATATTATATTTGTAATGATATCAAACAAAGAAAGCTGCATGTGACCATCCATAACGTCAACCTGAACGATGCCGGGACATACTGGTGTGAGATAGATACATGTGGGTTTGATCCTATGACAGAAATTAAACTCAAAGTCTACAAAGGTATGTCAAAGTTGTCTATCCTTTTTCTATCTCTATTTTTCTTAATCCTTAATGCACGTGTATTCATTCTTCTTCTCTGAACACCTATTGTTGTTCTTTGACAGCTCCAGAAACTTCTGAACCTCCACTGGTTTCCTCACAGCCTTCTGTTCAAACCATCACCAGGAATCAGCAACAGTCAGGGAGAAATACAGGTTATTTAAACTGTGTGTTACATTATGATCAGGAACGTCCAGCTTAATATATGCAGACTTTTTTTCACACATGCTGATTATCAGTCTGTGTTCTGGCTTCCTTTACTCAACGTCAGACAGTACTGATACAACACTGTGGTCCTCAACACCTGAAGATGTGTATATAGGTAACACATCATAACAACGATTTATTCAAGAGAATCGGAGGTGCATGGTAGTGTAAAAAAAATAGCCAAAGAATTTGTTCTCTCTCTTTGTTGGGGGTTATACAAGTTTTTGGCCACTTTGCAGAGGAAAAATAATCCAAGGTAATTTTTTGATCAAAAAAGTCTTGATAATGACGCCATCTGGTGGTGAGTGTCAGGAAAGTAGAATTATACTTCACATTTTGGAATTCTTCAAATACAGTTAGGCAGGTTAACATCATCTGAAATAAAATTAGAAAATTAAAAAATAAATTGAATTCAAATGTGTTAAATGTGTCAAATGTATAAATAAATCTAATTTAAATCATCTGTTTCCTTTGCAGGGTTTTGGTATCGGATAAATCAGCAAGTCTGTTTGAAATAATAAATGCATTGTACAACATTTATATTGCTTTGAAGTAAGACTTAGCAGTTGTGATAAATTAAATCTCAAGAAAGCTTTGAATTTTTGATTTGTTACCTTTACCTCTAGTGTCGCCGTCACCAGGAAACAAGCTGTACTTCCTTGTGGCTGTTGCTGCTCCTGTCCTGCTGCTGATTCTGATGGGTTTTTTTTACTGTTGGTTGAGGAAACACAGACATGATACAGGTTGTGTTCTAAAACATGTATGTCTCTGTTACATTATTATTTACCCAGTAAAATTCTCTGCCTTAACCCTTATTATTGAATTATGGGCTATAACCATTTGTCCTGGTTACAGCTTGTGAGATGTAATGCTTAATGTGTGTTATTCCCAGCAACATTTGGAGGTGAGGCTGCCCCGTGGATCAACACATGGAGTACGATGAGAAGTGTGTGTGTGTGTGTGTGTGCATACTTGTGTTTAAGTATACAAGGCCTTAATTCAACACTGTGTGTACCCCCAGCAGGTTTTATACGTGAAGAATCAGAACATCTGCAGCATCAGGAGCATCTACACTGAGGCCGGAGACCCACACATCAGTGAAGACCATCGTCTGCTCGGCTCCACAGTCTGCTTTAACACAACCGACCAGCCAACGTCTTCTCATCCTCAGGACATCAAACAGCGACACTTGAGCCATGCTCAAAAAGAAACTTTCCCCACTGACTAGAAACCTTTGGTGGAAGGTTCCTTCGCAGGCGCCAGGGTCCAAATGAAGTTCTGTGGACATTATTTCATCACACAACAAGTACCTGCTAGAGGGGCAGGTACTTGTTGTGTGATGAAATAATGAACTACTCCAATAGTTCAGACACATCATTTCTGATTGGTCAAGTACTCACAGAATCTTCTTATAATTCTGGATAGCTGAAGGTAAGCCACTTTGTCTACTGGGGTGACTTAGCCAGTTTGCTTTGCATACCTCTGCTTTATTGAATGATGTAGCTCAATACTGATTTTGTTTCACCTTTCTGTCTATATATGTTTGAAGGAAGATGATTTCACATTACATATCCTCAGCCACACATATTCTTGGAACTATGAAATTAAAGGAGCAGCTTCCCATGTTACAATCGCAGGCTATGAACCGCCTTTAGGGCACTTTGAAATGGAATGAAGCTGAAGCTTTCAGAAACCCTGAAACAGCAGTCGTTAAACAAACACTCAAGTACCCTGTGTGTCTATATGAGACATCGAGAGGTGTAACAAATGTTCATTTTTGACAACCTGGGGGGGAGAATCAGTTGCACGGGACATGGTGCCTTCATCTATAAACCAAAAAACATTGTGCCTGCTGGATTTATTATTGTTGTGTGTGTGTGTGTGTGTGTGTGTGTGTGTGTGTGTGTGTGTGTGTGTGTGTGTGTGTGTGTGTATAGGACTTATATTGGACTGTTAACTAGTTTCATTCCTGTAGTTCAACGGTCACAGTGTCTTCATTAATCCCTTCGATATATTCTTTTGTCAATGTGATTTCAGTTGTTTTTACATGTGGAATTTTAAAAAATAAATACCAATGTGTGGAGCATTGTAAATGAAAGTTCTCTCGCTTTTTCAGGCCTGTACTTCGAACCTTTGTTCGGTACACTGAATAACCTCTACAAAGCTTTACACCGTGTTTGGAAAGCCTCACACCAGGTCTAATTCTTCTATTAACTTCAGCTTTCTTACACTCACAGGACCCTGGGTCAGTGGAGAGTCAAAGGTGAATTAAAATGTGTGGGCTATTTGCTCTTGAGTCTTAAGTCACACAAGTCAACCGTTGACGTAATCCATTGAAAGTTGTCTTCACCACAGGTTGCAAACATTAACTGTCAATAGCTAATTCGGCAAAGGCTACTAAAGATGTGATTTGATGTCACTCAGTGCAGGCCTCAGTGGCTAAGCTGTATTGTGAGTAATGAAGGAGCCATGATTTGAAAAGTAGGTCTAGTGTTGGACTCATTATGGACAGTTTAGGAACAAATGATTAAAACTGATATAGCAGACCCATAAATATAATGTTTATTATTCCACGCATTCTTCTTTCTTTTCAAAACCTGCCCTCTACATTACCCACAAAGGCTTTGCCATTGAGTGACATCACCGGATGAAATTTATCAGATTACATGCAGCTTCCTCTGGAGCCAAAAAAAGGCTTTATACTACTTTTAGCATTACACATCCACTTTTCCCAATCTGACTTTCTAATATTTCAATCCATTTGCTTTCAAAAACAACTTCCTGTGGGGAGACATGTATGCAACAAAAAACAAATAAAGCAAAAAATAAGGTGTGAAATTTCAAATCTGGACAAAAACATGGAGATGTGTTTCTGGTTGAGGTGCCTATGCATAGGCGGTACAGAAGATGGCGCTGGAGTCCAGCTTTTCTGCTGCCTCTGTCCAAGGAGAAGTGGATGAGTCACTCCTCAGATGAAGCCCTTCATGGTAACTTTGGTGAAGCATTATGCAACAGCCATCATCACATTCGCATACAAACACGCATACACACACAGATGAAACAAAAAATAATGGCTCATACACACGTCCTTGAACACATGCATAGTTTAATACACATTGCACTGGAACAGTGTCCTTCACAGACAGGGGACATGATGCCACTGTGAGAATGAAATGGCCCAGACGAGACCCGGAGGAACACACCGTGGCCCTCATACATAAACAGTTATGACGAGAAACAAACACTTGTCAGCGCGACATTACCGGGAATAAGACTGTCTGCAAGTGGGGCTTGCAGACAGAGAGCGAGAAGTGGACGGGAACAAATGTCAATCACAGTACACTTGTTTGCAAGGAAGGTTCACTTCTGTCAAGAATTGATTTCATGCAGAGAAGAGACAGATTATAAGAAAAGAAACATTTCTCAAAAAATTTGCATTAGAAATTGTTGATTGTCCCACAGTGCTAAGACTCAATGCTTGGTTGTTTGGATAGTAAGACTGGTAGAATGTGCATGTTTATCCACATAATGCTGTATCTGGACGTAACCAAAGGCTACATAACAGAACAACAGTGAATCAACAACAGCCTTTATTTCTCCTCCTGTGATGCCAATGTTAAATTTAAAATATCAGTGTCACACTGTCGTGAGTCTAACTGGTACATTTGAATTAAGCAAAACCAAAAGAATTTATCCTAGTCCTACCTCTTTATACCTCTTTTTTCTCTTAATCGTTTGTTTTCCTTTTTTTGTTGTTTTTTTATTCGTTGTTATTATTCTATAGATATTTATTCATTTTATTGCATAAAAATGTTGTTTTTTTTATGTGCAATGGACAAAAATAATTTATACGGAAGATATTAAAGGTGATATTGCATTTTTTTTACAAAAATTATAATGATGGTTTTTACTAAAACATGTGCTCAAATGTAAAAAAAAGTTTAACATATAATTCATAAAAATGTATTATGTGAATCAAATGATACATCGAAACAACATGAGAACATAGAACTTTTAAAATAATATAATCCAAAGCAATGTCGATCAGAATCAGAACACATGGCAAGGCTGTCAGCACTGCAGATAAAGAACAGAACACAAGGTGGATGGGTTTTTTTCGCGTATGTTTCATAAAAGAGACACCAGTGATGGTCACTGCTGTTGATGACAGGATGTACAGATGATTCAGAGGCTGACATCTTCCCTCTTTCTCTTTTATGGTGACAAATCCCACTCAGGTCTCTCTTTCTCACACACACAGAGAGCCAATTAGCTCACACCCAAACTGAAAAACTGAAAACTTGCAGAAATAAAGGATTTCTTAAATTTTTGGAGACACTGTTCCTCGTGAGGTTGGCCATAAAGTTTCCAAATAAGACGTTGACAAATGCCTACTCTAGCAAAGTTGCTGCTCGCATGACGACTGAGGATATGAGTCATTGTAAGACTGCTGCAACACCAACATGTGGAACGGTCTGGCTCTCATAGCTAAATAAGATTAGTTATTTTTTAACCCAACAGATGAGAATATATTAGCAAAATGTCCTCTTTTGGTCTGGAGACACACGTCGTTGAATTTCACCCATGTCCCCTGTTAGTGTAAACATGACGTGGATGGACTCTGCATGGGGATGAACGATCCCTCCAGGTTTTTTTTTTAGACGGAAACACAGCTGACTAAATGATGATGGAACGCCACAGTCGATTTCCCCATTCCCCGGGCCAAAAACCCTCACATAGCAGATTTATTTCTATCTCCAACTCATTATGCTTGGAAATCACCAGACCAGCTTTCTCTGGTTCTCAATAAGACCCTCAGTCGGAGCACGTGTGTTTGTGTACGTATGTGTTCATGTGTACATCTGCAAACCTCTTTGCTCTGTCATTTTACGACACAAACTCTCACTATTATTTAATTTCTTGACTTTTTTTTTCATTTCAAGAAACGAGAGACATTTCCTCCGTACTGAGGGAATTTCATATTTGGTGTCAGGCACGTTTGTTTCCTTCTATCCAATAAATGTACTGATGGTAAGCATATTCATCATATGTCATGGTGATATTGATGTGTTACCTTGTGTTCTTGTCTTTTCTAAATGTTCAAATGATATGAAGGAATATCACAAACATCAAATGCAATCATAAATCATGTAATAGTCCCTCATCGGCCTATTTCTTTCACTTGCTTTTAAGAAAATGAAAAATTGTGACTGTTCAACCGAACAACTGGTGAAGCTGGATTTTTGGCCGAAGGATGGAGCAGGATTGCCATGCAGTGGTGTTCATCAGCCCTGATCCTCTTCACGTTCCTCCTCCCAGCCTCCCGCGCTTCCCCCCCCCCCCCCCTCCCCTTCCTCTCTCACGTGGATGCAGCGAGAGCAGCATGAGGGGAAACGAAAAAAGAGGCTCATCTGTTCTTTACTGGGGCAGCTGTGCTGCCTCGCCGTCCCCTCTTTCTTCCATCTCTTCTCACCTGTTCTGTGCACCTCTGCAATTTTCCCTCTCTGCGTTGTGTCACGCTGTTCCTCATCAGTTGACTTCTTTTCATCTTCGTGCTTTTTTTTGAGTTGCATTCAAGGTCACAGGCATACACTCTGAGTGTCCTTGCAGAGCTCTCATGGCCAGAGTTTTCTTTCATCTCAAAGATAAATTGTTTCTCAATAAAACCGCCTTCAAATGATAGATCCAGCTGTGCGGTCTGCTGCTGGTCAAAATTGCGGCCCTTACTGAAATGAATTTGCAGAAGTTGCTGAAACATATGATTTAGCAGAAGCGAAGGCTACAATAAAATTCTGTGATTATGACAGTTGGACACTGTCACCATAATGAGCATAAATAGGACTTTGAACTAAATGCTATTCTTCTTCAGCAGATGTTCATGAGCAGAGCAATGTTTTTGGTATAATCTTTTTCATCAAACCTCAAGAAAAAGTCATTTTAGTCTCTGTCCATATGCTATTTCATGCTTGTTTAGTGTCAGTATTACAATTTGTTTATTTACAGATTGAATTAAAAATATATAACATTTTAAGTAGAGCACTTTTAAAGTGCTAATATATTGATATATTTGTATTTCCTTAAATTTCTGATTTGTCTTTCCATGTCATCATCCCAATGAACATACCAACAATAATCCCGGTTCTCCTCCAGTCCAGAAGGGATTGCCTATGTTATTCAATCCCTTTCCTGTAAACTCCACCTCTCTCGCTCTGAGTATTAAAGTCCTCTACACTGCCAAAAATAGCCACGGGTTATCCTTTGGGAACTACAAGAGAGCTGTGCTGTACTAATATATATGTGTGTATGTGTGTGTGTGTGTGAGAGAGAGAGAGAGAGAGAGGGTGCGTGTGTGTACATCATTCCATACGAGGACAAAGCTGTGTTCGTTTGCATGTATGTGTATGTGTGTGTGTGTGTGTTATTCCTTCATAATTCATGTTTCAACAGGATGCTCCCCCTGCTCGCTTCCTCCACTGCTGAAGGCCCGGCACTTTAGTTTCAACACCCAGCAACATTTCCACAAGTTAACCCTCCGAGGTTAAGAGAGAAACGGCTGCAACCATTAAACCTTTCACTCCACATCGATTCATGTAATCATTCTCATGTATCTATAGGTGTGTGTGTGTGTGTGTGTGTGTGTGTGTGTGTGTGTGTGTGTGTGTGTGCGTGTGTGTGTGTGTGTGTGTGTGTGTGTGTGTGTGTGTGTGTGTGTATGTGTGTGAGCGTGTGTGTGTGTGTGTGTGCGCATGCATAACTTGCATAGGACATAAAAATGTTGCTTGATCAGCAGAGACAGACAGAGGCCCTGACATGAGAAAAACAACCAGGGCAGCAGAAAGAGAGAAAGAAAAATATGGGATGCCTTTCCCAGATGGTGGAGCGAGAGGGAGACAGAGAGAGAGAGAGAGAGAGAGAGAGAGAGAGAGAGAGAGAGAGAGAGAGAGAGAGAGAGATTGGAGCGACAGAAAACAAAACAGCAATACCTCTCTCTAAACACAGACCAGAAATCCCTAAAATGGCTGAGAGTCACAGTGCAGGTACAGATTAACTATGGAGGCAACGGACGCAAAGTACAGGAGACAGAAAGAGACATAAACAGACTAAATGTTGATTATGTTCAGTTCGAACTTTGACCCATTTAAGAATTTAAAATGCACTTCTTGTTTTTACATTAAAACCTAATGATACAATGATAGTTATGATAAGTACTGTAAGTTATGATATTAACTGTGACAATATGTGCATGCAAACCCACTGTTAAGTTGACAAATTAAACAATTCTAAAGTGTGTACAAAGATAATAACACAGAGTGCGGTGGGAACAGTGTGCAGCTTGAGTTTAAAACTGTCTTCTGTGCTACATCCCCCACATCATCTCTCATTAATGCCTGCTTCAAGGACACTTCTGATGTTTGTTAACAGTTGTCCCTGCACTTCTTGGTTTAATGTAACTTAGCCTGTCTTTTAGCTGGCGGCGTACACAAGCTTATGAAATACACAAATGAACAGCAAAAGAAGACTGTCTATATACTGTCTCTATGATTAATGTAACGTTGGTTAATAGGCTCTCGGCTGGACTAAAACCATGTCCACTGTGACACTCTCTGAAATCCCCATAGAACATACCAAAGTCTAAGTCTGGACACACTTCATTAGGTTTGTGATATTTTGGAGATCGCACAAGGAGTGGGAGACCTGAATAATCAGACTGAGGAGAGAATGGCAGACAGACTGACTGACTGACAGAGAGACAGACAGAGAATACACAGAGGTCAGTGTGGCCGCCAGCTGTTTGAGATGAATACTCCATTATATAGAGCAGAGGGCGGCAGATGGCTAGTCAGCACACTGATACACACACACACGCAGAGTCATTTTTGGAAAGGGTGGAGAGGACAATCACATGACTTAAAAAACAATGTGATGATTGATGGTGCGGTACTTTCGTCAGTCAGTCATATTCTAAGGTAAATACGTATCTGTTTAACATATCCTTTGCTTAATTAATTAATTTGCTTAAAATCCTCAAGTGGTCAGCAAGTAATGGAGTTTTTCCACATTTAAGCCTCTATTGAGTCGATAGAAGAAGAAATGGGTGGTTAGTATGATCCCCATTCAATAAGAGTGAAATTATCGCATATTTGACTAACGTGTGATTTCTAAAAAATGAAGCGAACTCCTCAGCAATGCCAGAAGAGATGGACACCAGTTTAAGGTGGAACGTATGGAGTGATTTCATGTGAGTGTCCGAAGAGATGAATGAGACTTTATCCTAGAGAATAACAGTTTATACTAAAAGGTAAGAACGTTTACTTGAGCTCTCAACGCAAACTTGTATTTAGAGAGAAAAGATCAAATCTGACTCATACACACACACAAAGACGTTAGTTGATGAAAACACATTCAACCTTAAATGCCCTCTGACACAAATACCAACAGGGGCCACACACACACACACACACACACACACACACACACACACACACACACAAACACACAAACACTTATCGGGTCGGTTATAAGTTCGTGATGGTCGCCCACTGACAGAGCAGTTGCATTATGCAACAGAAAGCATTCAACAAACAACTTTCACCTACACTGTGTAGAGTTACTGTGTAACTCTGCCTTATAAGCAGAACCTTTAACCTGAACCTTTCATATACATATAAATTAGTCTGCTGTGTTGGTGGGTGGGTTCACACAAAAGCATCTCAACATGAGCACGCAGGTGATAAGCTTGGTTTGTAATGCTCTTCAGAGCTAAAAACAGGGTCAAGCATAATATGAAAAAGTCTGTACTCTGGTGTCCCCGAATATGTTTCCTTTGAATGTTTGCTGAGTATGTTGTGTGTTGTTGACACCAGCTGGCCTCACATTCACCCAGCCAGAACATACAGACGCCTGTAACGCCAGCTTACTGAGGAGCTGTGGGTTATCTTGACCCGAGCTGACATGAACGGCCCATCCTTCATTAACATTCACAACTTTGTTCCCTGGTAGTCTGGAAATTCAAAGCAGCCTTTCTTCCAGTCTGACACAGGGATACACGGTGACCCATTCCATTTGAAGAAACTCAAAGACAAAGACAAAAGATAACACTAACGTCATTAAAAATGCAGCTTCACTGACTGCTTTTGAAGTCGAGAGTGGATTAATGGGGGTGTAGCCATGAGAAGGCAGGGCCACGACACTTACCTCTCACAACAATGAGCATCATTAAGAGGCCATAAATACATAATGTAGTCCTCTCACCTCGATGGAACAATTGAAGGTGAGTTGGTGATTAATTGTGCACATGGTTTAAATGGCTTCTTATGCTCTTAGTCAGAGTTACTTACTTCCAGTAGTGAATGTTTCTTCAGTGATTCATTGTCATGCTACTTGCATTCACACATTTTAATTGTTTTTGCATACAATATGTAGTGTTTCAATGTTGACCAAGTCCAAGAGAGTAACTGAGCCCAATCTGAACCAGACAGGCGTTTTGTTTTTTATGTCCAAACCTGACTCCATCTCATAATTGTAAGTCCAATCACTGAGTTTGGATTACCCTGTTTGTCATGCCAATGTGAATGTTTGCCAACTGGAAAGGAACAAATGACCTCTGTGTTGCATTGGTTTAGGTTGAGTATGCGCGCTCTGATCCTGACAGCAAGCGAAAAATCAAATGCTCTGACCTAATAAAAGGGGGGAAAATCCTGTATCCATAGCTGTTGCATGCCTCAAAAGCCCATCCAGTCGTTTCATGCGGCCCTTATTAACAGATTTTAAAAAATCAACCTACCCATGCACCTGCTGCCTGTGTGCTGTCTGCCCATTGCCCAACTGGAGTCTTCCACAAAGCTAAGTAGATGTATTGCTAAAGCTATTAACGAGCTAGTGGCACAACAATGGCTGAGAAAGTGAAGCTACATTTTCCAGTACTAACATACTAGCCTGACAGCGGTGAGAACTAACAATTGTGTTTTTTTTACGTTCATTATGATAATGTTAGCTGTTTTCTTACATCTGAGACATGAGATGAGTTCAGCTCGCTACGTGGATACAATTTGCGTTGACAATAATGCGCTGCACTAAGCACACAGCCCCTGAGCCAAGCTAACCCAGTTAGCACAAAGCACACACCTACAGCAATAAAGAGAAACTTTGGCACCTTGTAGCATTTCTGACTGAGGCAAGTTTGGCTGCTTTATCTGCTTTTTTTATATGTCATTTAAGACAGTTGTTTATTTATGTATTTGTTAGACAAAAAAAGTGAAGAGAGCTTGTTGAACATAGTGGACTGTGCCGCTCACACCCATCCTCCATCTGGCCAATGAGAGCAATGGGGCAGTAGGTGGAAAGGAGGATAGGATTTTTTGGGTTGGATTCTTTCCAAATTGGTCGTGCTCTTGCTGATTCCTCCATTCTCCCCAACCCCAGCTTTAATTCAGAATGTGACGGGTTTATTAAATGTAAAACCGTCTATTCATATTAAACTCCAAATTTCTTTGCTGTATCATGCAGTGACCCAGTAATCTCGGCGAGGATTAAAAACCTCTTACGCAGCAGATAATCTTGGTGTGTAATGGCAGGAAAAGCACAGGTAATTAAAATAAAATAACAAGGGCCGCATCCCATTTAGTCTTGCTAGTTTGAGGGCTTTGCTATTGTGCATGATGATTCACTGGTGGGGCTTCATGAGGACATAAACGGAACAGAGACAGTGTTAATGATATTAGTTCCACCTGGGCCTTTCCTTCAGTTAAAATGGTCTATTAATATTTAAACCAATCCACTGCTATTATACATTACGATATGTAAACCTCAGATCATCTTAAATTTATACTTTTTTATAAGAAAGTCTACAGACACTTAACAATTATCTGCTCGCTTGGACCTGTAATCAGGCACTAACCCGCAACACATGACTTTCCCAGAGACTTTGCACTTTGACACACATCACTGAAGGGAAGAGGATGTTTTGCTGATGTCAACTCAGCCTGCGATAAAACAAAACAGCATGTGAGTGCGTGTTCAAGGAAGGGGGTGATGTGTGGCACCGTGTCCACAGAAGTCCGTGACAATTGCTGAACACATCAATATCTGTTTGAAGTGTGTCCATAGGTCATGCTGAACTCTTAATACGTCTTCTTGAGTACTTTGAGGGCTAGAGGGTCACAGCTAAAAGCACACAGCAGTTACTAACAATTATAAGCACGGTCTTTTTGTGTCTTTGGTGCATTCAAGTGTTGATGAGGAGAATACACTAAATGTACTCAGAGGACAATACGTCGCATCAAAACATTTTCAGCAAAAGAACGTATGCATTCATTCAATTTAATGTTCTGTAGAATGTAGCGTGTCTATAAAAAATGGTGTTTTCCTAGAAGACATGCCAAACAAGATTGTTTTCCAAGTAGAATTCTCATCGGTTTTATCTTGAAAATCATCCCTGAAATGAAGAATGCATGCAGGAGGAGAAGTCCTGCACATCCTAAACCAGAGGTCAGCAGTTAGGCTCAGCCACCGGACAGTGTTTCTCAGCATTGTGCACGGGAGGCCAACACGGGTTTATAGGTGCAATGGAGAAAGGCCTCTATTTATATTGTCTGTTTAAATGTTGCGTGTTATGCTCAGAGCAGCTAACGTAACCTTGAACCACGAGCCTCAGAGATGAGAAGCTGGCTACAGAGGCCTGCTCACTTCTTTCTAATTCCACACATGGAGATTATTTAACTTTTCAAACTTGTAGTTGTCAGCCCCAATTAACACTGACTCAAGTGGCATCACTCGAGGCAATTTAGCAGATTTTGCATGGCTTCCACCAGAGCCACAAGCTGGTTTATACAGCGTTATTTTTATTTTTATTTACAGATTTTTTCTTTTAAGCTAAGCTAATGTCAAAGCTCCACTTATTTTTGTAAGAAGGGGGGACAAAATATAAGAAACAAATCTCATCAAATTTAATACAACACCATGTTTATATATATATAAACATACATGGACTGAGTAGGACCAGGAAATGCAGTTAGAGTTGTTTTTTGGTCAAGCTGTGTTTTCTGTAAACAACAATTGAATATAAATTACTTACACAACAGAGCATTTATTCATTCAGCAATTATGTATACCAGCTCAACTAATAATGTGTGCATGTGAAATCATTTTAGGGACATATTGTGCCTCTAACAAACACTGAGACATTGAATCTAGCCTACAAAAGTCCCACTTATAAACCAGAAATGAAAACAGAACATAGTGAACAAACAGTCCAGTAATCAGTCAGGGTCACGACTTGTGAAGATTCTTTCCGAGCCATCCACAGACAGATAGACTTGTAAGCCACTGCTGCGACAATGGCCTCATTCACCAGCTGAGCATAAGTAGGACACTTCTTGTGGCGCTTCATTACAGCTACATGGGAAATCATTATTCAACATGATTGGTCACACAAGTGTGGTGTTTGCACAAACACACAATATGTGTGCAGTATGTACAGTAGATTTATAGGGCAACCTATGTATCATTTCTATTACTAATTTAGTTGCTGGGGAAATTAATAAGGAATTGCTGTTCATGTCATAGCTGATAGTTCACATAAATGAATTGAAGCACAACACACAAACATCTTATATAATGCGACAAGAATGCTGCAAACAGCAACTCTGAGTGTAATCGATGACTCTACGTTGACCTGGTTAGGTATTTCTAAAACATAATGCTTATGCCATATATGTTCTTGGATAGCATTCTGTATCAGGTTCATGAATGCAAAGCATTGATCTTTTGTTGAGGTAGAACCTGCCTGTGAGAAGGTTGTCTCATATCAAAGCTATTAGAAGCTCATATATTTTGTCTCCTGTGAAGCACATGAACTTTTCATTTAGTCCAGAAGGGAAAAAAACCCCAAAGCCTCAATACAAAGAGTAACTGTAAGACTTTATTACAGCCATCATTAGTAAATACTAAGTTCATAGTTAAGACAACTTTAGTAAGTAGCTAATTCACTGTTAACAAATGATTACATGCTTAATCAAACATATATTAAGCAACTATTAATGATCATTATACTTTGTACATTTTTAGCAAATACTGTGAAGTTAAGTTATTGGATTTTGTGACCAATGTTTATAAACCTTTACAAACACTTATATGGTTTCAAATAACTATTAATACGATTTAAATTTACTCTAAGCGCAGCATTTATTAATGACTGTTATTGCAAACTGTTACCAGGGTAAAACAATCAATCTTTGCCAGAAATGAATAGCTGCATTTTATTGAAAACCATGCTGGCCATCATTCAGACCTCTTCCCTCATATTCCTGCGTGACTCCTTCACCCACTGACCTGGTCCTTAACTCAGAATAATCCATTGAACTATGAGGTTGTTATGGATTACCACGGATAAAGAAAAATCTCAGTGTTTTCATGGTGATATAATAAGAGATTCAAAGAAATTGTCACTATCTGGTATCAGGAATGTCTGCGGCAAACAGTAATCAGTCATTCCGGTGCTGTTTACAGTCATAACACATTCCATTGGTAATAAAACAATCAGCTCCTCCTGCTCTATTTCTGCCCAGTAACCACTTCCAGTAGCTCAGGAGTCTTTTATTGTTCTCCTCAGCCGCCCTCAGCCAGTCAGTGACATCATTCCCCTTTCACCCAGTTCTCTGATGGCTGCAGCACGAGGTAACGAGCGGTCAAAAGGCGACGCGTTCACAGACTCCTCCAAAGCTCGTGCATCCAAGTGTCTGTGTGAGACTTGTACGAAAATCCGTCAAAATAAATCATGCAAAAAAAAAAACCTGATACGTGACAGTATTATTTTTCAGTGGCTGTCAGTTTACTACGTAAAAAGGTCACACAGTGAAAATATTTAACAAGGGAAAATGTCCTGAGAGAGCCAGTGTTTATCATCAACAGATGTTTTTCTCCATGAAATCTGATATTATTATTGTTGTGGTGTTTTAAAGTGTTTTTGTATTGTTTTAATGTTTTGAAATCTTACTGTTGTCATTGTAGTTGCTGATGATGCTGATGGTGATGTTTTAAAATTAATACTTATCATCTATGCTGTAGCTGCTATAGCTTATATATGCTGTAGCTTATAGTGTTCTTCCATTCTTACCAGAGGGGTTGTCTCAGTCTCCTGCCGATGGAGTACATATGTAAATGAGCTTTTGACTAATTCTGGTACAGCCAAGAAGCTGTGCACTGTCCCTGTCAAACAAAAGAACAAAAAAACAAAAACAAACAAAAAAAAACAAACAATAGAAATGAATAAACTTGTGAATGTAAATGTTCATATGTGTGTGTGTCAAATGTCAAATAGGCTTACATGTGTTTTGATAAACTGTAAAACTGTCTTTGCCTCTTCTCTGTAGAAAGAAAAAAAATTCAATCTAATATTCTACATTGATTTTTTAAACTAAAGTTCCGGAAACTCACACGTCAAAAGGTGATCATCAATGCTCGACATAAAATGCCATATCTTTAAATTCGCACCTCGCTTTTGGACCAGAGAGTTTGTGACACTTGAATGAAGACCAGTGCAACTCGTTCATTCTTCTCTTAAAAGGCTGATTTATTTACTGGTTTATTGATTAATGGCCTTTCAGTTGCAACTCTAACAATAATATAACAATAATCCGACAGCACTTGAAGGCCACACGAGTGCCGACGTTGCCAGCAGGAGGAAAGCCACGCTCCGATGTTTATCTAACACACAACTCCAGCTCCCGAGAGCTCCTTGTGTGCGTTATGTAGGCTGCCGGTTTAATGCCTTTCGAGAAATTCTCCCCGTCTTCTATTCTGTGTATCCTGTGTTCAGCTGCAACATGAACAGAGAGGCTGAAAAACTGAGACGTCTCGAGTGATTCTTTCCGCATATGGCGTCTATTTAAAAGGCTGCTGTGGTGGTCTGTGTAAAAAAAAAAAAAAAAAAACAACAGATGAGTTCTAGAGGAGAATCGGCCATCTTTTCAGCATCTCAGACAGATGTGACACATTTTTTGCAACGCAGAGATAAATATAGGCGATCCGTACACCATCCCCCCTCCTATCCCGCTTTCCCTCAACCAACTCTGTGCTGAGGTTACTATCGGACAAACTTCCCCTCCTCCTTCACTCTCCGTGCTGGGGTTACTATCGGACAAATCGTCCATCCTCTTCCTCTTCCTCTTCTCGTTCTGTGTCTGCCACCGCATCATGTCGACATGCCTGCGCATTTAGTCGTTTTGCTTTTTTAACCAGGGGGAGATGTGTTTGTTAGGCGCGCAGATTTACAGACTGATCAGAGGAAAGCACACGGAGAAGACTGAGACATCCTGCAGCTTGATTTATTCCCACAGAGCGCACTGGTGTATATTCTCGGCTGCAGCTCTATCAGAGGTTACTGTCGGTTAAAATGAAAATGAGGAAGCTGATGCACTTTTTTTTTCCAACACAGGGAGTAGCATTCAGAACAAGTCTGTAAATGTCTCCCTGCAACGAAGATATAAAGGTTGGATGGATCATGAGACCCATATTTTAACTTGAACAGGACAAGTGGATCAACAGGCTGTCACACTTCAGTCTGTGTTAATTCTAAGGTCAAATTCTTCAACTCCCCCCAAAAACTGTTGTCAACAAGTAAAGATCCAGTATTTCCACCTAGAAGACTGATTTCTCAGAGCTTACAGATTCTTTGCTTCACCCTTGACATTTGGGTCTGTGCACCACTGTCCCCTGATTGTACACAGACAAGTCTCTCAGTTAGAAAAGTCAGTGATTCTACAGAGAACCTGGGTTCCAATGGGTCTTCCTGCGAAATGAGTAATTGCTCCTTTTACCCCTCTTTTTCCTCCCCCGAGAAGTGATTAAGAAACCATCAGGGTACACACGATTGGCTCAAGTTCAAGTGGCCCCTATCGTTGCAGCTCAATTTTTAATTTCATGGCACCGATTCTGTTTAAAAAACAGTTTCTTTCAAAGGTTTTATCGATGCAGTTAATACAAAAATGTCCAATGTATTTTGGTGGCAGTCATCAGATGCCTGCTTGGTAGCTTTTTGGCCAAGCTGCCATGTTTTCTTCATAAGAAGTCGTGCCCACTCATGACTTTTTGTACATCTCTTTTTCTATGTTCGTTAGTAAGTGCCGTCTGGGCTCCAACCCTTTGGAATAATTTACCTGAAGAACTTAGTATGGAAAATTCACTGCCTGCCTTTAAATCATTTCTCAAAACTTACCACAAACGTATGGCTTTTGATTAGCTGGTTTATTTGTTCTTCTCTGTGTCTAACTTGTTTCTATTTGTCAAATGCTGACTGTATTTTGTATTGAATTGTTTTCGTTTATTTGCTCTTCAGTGTAAAGCACTATATAAAGCACTATATAAATAAAGTTAATATTATTATGATATTGTTAGTTCATTTTTTATTTCCATGTCATGCTAATATCTGGCCCATCCCACCTGGGATTACAACACACCATCGCAATGCAGAGCAAATGTCATCTTCCGGTTTTACAGATATCAGCAAAATATATTGATAGATATATAACATTAAATTACAATACACTGAATCACCATCTTCCCTCTTCAGGTAAGAGGCTAGTCTAAATGTTGCATATAAACAGCAACTTAATCTTTGTGCATCCATACGTACAGGGCAAATACTCGTTTTATGATGCTAAACAAAATGCTGCTCAGCTTTAAGATCATACTTCATGACATGAAGTATGATCTTAAAGATCTTAAATCATGACATAAGGTACATGTCATGATATGGAGAAAGAAAATCATTTTTCTTGAGTGAACCACCAAATGTGACGGTCCGCTGACTTTTTTGATCCTTCCAGGTTAAAGGGGCTCTCTGTAACTTCTGGCTTGTGGAAGAAGTCGAATGAATGTTTATGTTGGTGGACTCTCTCTGCTCCCTCTGCTCTCTGTTAGCAAAGTGAAGAAAGGCACCGAGAAGAGGAACTTGTTTGGACCGTCTGACCCGAGTCCTTTAAAAAGAAATCCACAGTCCAGCAGAATTAAACAGTTCAAATAAATCGTCCACAGGCTTGTGGGCAACAGACAGAGACTGGGAAGGTCTCATTTTTCACGTCATGTTACAGTCTGCTCACATATGGCCAATACGAACGTGATTAACAATGTGGATTTGTCCAAATTCTTACAAAGAGTTCCTTTAAGCTGACTTGGGTAAACTCTAAAGCATGGGACGATCCAGTGTGGATCACAAGAACACAATGTTTGATCTCTAGATATTACAATGTTGTTTAATGTTCTAGCATGTGATCGAGTTATATATGCACAACAAGACCATGAAGCAGCTTTAATAGTTAATGACTTTTGTCGATTCCTACACTGGGTGAAAATCGGATATCAACTGTGGAGGGGAGCGACACATGAAACTTCCTCAAGGACGATAAATATAGGGCTGTAACTCTGCAAGCAAATGCTCTGTCAGCTCAGTACACTTACATGTCTTTTCAAGCTTCTTTCACTGTCTCTGATTCAAACAGCTGCAAACACTTAATGTAACTGTGGCTCTCTAGTAAACATCAGCATATGCCAGCTAACATAAAGCCGTGGCCTGTAATTCAGTGCAAAGAAGACGAAGACTGGTGACGATTACAGATACGTTTTTTATTGTACTCGGTGGGAGAAGAGAGGAAAATGTCTAACATATCATTTGCTAGACTTCAGAATGTCAGCAAGCAAGTTCTCACACATCATGTGTCCACCGTTGAGGGCGAGGAGGGCCAAGTGCTTTTATTGTTTATATATTATTATATATTTGAAATCACATAGTTGTGCTTACAGTGATTTATTGGGGAGGACAAATCATATTTTTCTTAGGTCTCGGGGGCTGTGTGTCCACTGTCTACCATGTGATTTCCACCTGTCAGTCGACCTCAGTGTTTTAACATTCCCACATAACATACCTAATATGATTGTACAACTGTTCTGATGGTGGAAGACCACATTGGCTCACACTGTTGGCTCGTGGCTCACCACCTACCACCTTCCAAACAGTGAAATTACACTCTGTTCTAAACAAATTCTCCTGTAGGAATTCACAATCCAATTGTTTTTTCTTCTTTTTTCGCATTTTTCTTTAAATATCCAAGAGATGTTTCTGTTCTCTACAGGGCATGCTGCCCACCTGCTCGAACGTGCTCTATCTGTGTGCTGGTGGACATTTTGAACGCTCCAATCTTCTGTTTCATAACCTTGTAGGCACAACTCCAAGAAGTCCAAAGAGTGTTTTAACATCCTAAGTGGGTTACAGTATAGTGATCCCATCAGTCCCGAGCATGTAAGCTACCTCACACTGTGCCAGCCATAACAAACCATTGTTCTCCAGCCAGAGGGAATAACCGCACCTGACAGCTTACTAAACATTATCACGGTGACGTGAACTGCAGGATTTTTTGGTGAATTTTCATCACAACTGGTTTTGATATCACACATTTCCCCCCATCCCTTCAGTATGATTTGATGAAAATGAACTACAGTTCCCATCTCCAACTTTTGTCCTGACCTGCTCAGAGGTGAATCTTGTTTTTGTGCATGATATTTTGAATCAGTCATGTGCTTTTGGTGAAATTTCACACTAGCAGTTAAGTGTCCTCAAATGTCCTGGAACAAGACAATCATTGCCTGTTAGCTGCTCTGAAACTGGCAGTGACCTCTGACCCTCTGAAAGGACAGGAGCCAGAAATAGACAAAAGCTGCTTCCCTCTCCGAGAATTGGCGGATTAATACAGTGTTTTTTGTTCCTTCTCTATAAACCCATTCATGCATTTATTTATTTATCACGCCAATACAGAATTGTTGAATACAAAAAAAAACAAAAGGTGCTTTTTACTGTAATTGTATCACTTCTTATAATCGTTTTAAATGTGTCATTGAGGAAAGAATGTAATCAATGGCTTTGTTAAACCAATCATTTACCTGATTGGATTTAACCACAGAGGAAGTCTATGATTGTTCTAAGAAACTTCAAATTTGATAATATATAGTCTGCCCTTTGTTAAACAATGCAAATATTTTCATTTAGAATCACTAAAAAGGCCATACACTTTTTAATACCACTATCATATGTAGCTGTTTCTACATCAGTCTTTGTTTTCATGAGAATGATTAAACACCTTGAAATTGACAGCAGCTCAAATTTCCCACACTTATATACACACTATGAATTCTTCAGATGAAAGATGAGCTTTTGTATGATTCAGTCATCTTTGATGATTATCATCGATCTTTATCCCTGCAGACAGTTTCAGAGCGTCTTTGATGGACTGTATGACTAATTACTCTGATTAAGTATCCAGTTTTAACGGGGCCCCATACTGGGACAGCTCACTGTAGCACTGTCCACAATGGAGGAAAATAAGGTTTTTAGATGTCCAACGTTTACCTTTTCATTTTGTTTTAGTCGACAGATCAGGGCAGGACTTATCGTAGCAAACACAGTTAAAAGTCAAAAATATTCACTTCATTACAAAAGCAGAATCAGCTGAAACTTGCTAATCATTTGTTGCAATGTATATTAGTACATAATGCTCTGCATGGATCTGGCCATGTCTGCTTGAGGCTGTTTGAGACAATAAATACAATTAATCTTTCTGGGTAAATCAAAAGCAGAAAATGTAGAATACTGCAATAGAATAGAAGCAATGGGATCTGTTATTTGGCAAAGAACTTTTTAACCCTCCCTTTTTTCCACTACTTGGTATCTACAGATTTAAATGGGGAAGGAAAAGAGCGATTTAGCTGTCCACCATCACTTGTGTTATATTTAAACTAATTGCCCCCTTAAGCATAGAGAACAGACAGTGGAGGCACATAATCACTGCCAGATGGTTGTCAGGTCCCCCTGTACATTTGTAAGTCTGGACTGTGCACGAGGCTCATCTAGCTTCCCTCAAACATCAACAAAAGATAACCAGGAAACAAATAGGATTAGTGTTGAGATGAAGACCGGCACTTTATTCTGAGGATTTGTTAAGAGAGCAGTTGAAAAGTTCATGGTGTTCGTGTGAGGTCAGCTATAGGTTTGTTTGTTTTTTCATTTTTTGGTGAAGGCAGTGCTCCTCATGATGCACGATCCATGTGAGGATGTGTGATCATCAGCATGTGTTGTTAAACTGCTCAACAAAATGGGTGTTTGTGGAACAGTTGTTCCCTCTCCCATTTAACTCCCACTTCATCACTATTAAGGGACAATGTCTGCTATAAGAAGGTCCTTATCAGACCGCCTTTTAGCTGTTTAACACTGGTCAAATGTATCTAAATACATTTACTCAAGTACTGTACAAAGCTGAGGTACTTGTGCACTAAATGTATCTGTCAGCTTCAGTTACTAGTCACTTTCCAAACTTAGATTTTTGCACACAAAACATTCGTAAAACAGTGACTGTGATGACATATCTCAATCTCACTATTCAAGAATGTTTACAAACCAATCAGTTTATCAGTAGATAAAATAATCAGCAGACTGATCCATACTGCAGTCCTGTACAAAATAGTTCAAAATGACCTCCACCTCAATCAACTACAACAGGAAAATTCTGCTTTGATATTCATATTTATTGATATACTGTACACAATCAGAGGGGACATTTTACTGTCTTGATATTTGACATAAATATACTTTTATGTAACACTGGTAACACTCTAAAATGATTTTTTTGTTAATAAATGGCAAATGTATAGTAGATTCAAATTTTCAGATTTTCAGATTTAAAAGAGAATTTTAAACCATATTAATTTGTGTTTAATGAGCTATAATTGTACCATTTATTACTGACAGTAACATTAAAGTGTTACTGCAAATTTCAACTGCATGACTTCTACTTGTAAAGTATTTTTAACTGTATGGCATTGGTGTTTTTGCAAAGGAAATTACCAGTATACTTCCTCCACCACTGCTGTTTAATCTGATATGGATGTCAGCCATGCAGTCAGAGAAACATAACCCAGCCAGACGTCGTGAACTGATGACTAGTTTAGTGTTAACAGTTGCTTGTTAGACAGTAAAGTGATCCAGTTCCCCAGTGGCCATGCTCCATATACTGTCCTTGTTCAGCTCAGTGTGGCGGAAGGTTCACACAATCACAGAGCAGACAGCAAGACAGTGCATTTTTAAATTCAGGCAGTAAAACACACTCACACTGCAATGATGGTTTTACAAATTCTTCTTGATTCCTAGAAATGTAGAAATGTAGAAATATAGAATATATATATAGAAATAAAGCTGGTGAGGGGCATTCAGTTTTTCATGTAAACCAACTATGAATGTGTGTGTGTGTGTGTGTGTGTGTGTGTGTGTGTGTGTGTGTGTGTGTGTGTGTGTGTGTGTGTGTTAGAATGTATTTATGTTAAAAGTAGCCATGTGAGCACCATAGACTTTTGTAAACTGAGGTTCATTATTTCATTAAAGCGAAATTTTTTGAAACTTTTAATTTTCAAATTGAAGTACATGAATGGTCAGGAGTGACAACTACCCCACAATTCTCAGCAATTTACTTGTATACTTATTGTTTTCTGACAAAGGAAGAAATACAATATAATTGTACTTTAAATGATTTCAAAAGATAATTCCAGGTAGAAAATCTAATCCTTCTCCCCAGGGGGGAACTTGCTTACGATTCTTCAATCAACTGATTGATCAATCAGGCACGCTCTGTCCCTTTGGCCTTCACAATAAATGTTAGTCACTGAAGGAAATTTTCAGCCTGCCAGGGAACTGGCAGAGATGTGAAATGGAAATGCTGGTGTACTGCAAGTGGCCCACTGTCCATTGCCGGCTCTGGTCTGAGTCTCCGTGACAGCAGCAAAAGCAAATGAAGCAACAGCAAGCGAACCTCCATCCATCCATTTTCTTAAGCTGCCTGTCCTGTTCAGGGACATTGAAGCCTGGAACCTTCCCCAATACACATTGGGGTAAGAGTTGGAGGACAACCTCTAACCTGCCACAGAGCTAGCACACATATACAGAGAGATAACCACATTTACCCTCTCACCTACATAGCAATGCATTTCAGGAAGAGGAGACTTGTGTCAGCAGGGGTTTGAGTCCAGAGAGGTTTGCGGGACACGTTGGAGAGACAAGACTGACAGAGTGTTTCCATTTCTAGTCTGAAATCCCACATGTAATTTAACAGATTACTCTGCAGATTCATAGCATTTTCAATTTAAACAGAAACTGTGTTATGTGGTTTCCATAAGACTATCTCACATTTTTCTCTTGACAAAAATTAAACCAGTTACAATTTGAAGCTGCAATTCTAGGGCTTTAAGATGCAAAGGTCCTTATCCTTCATAAATACCTAATGTCTATTGTCTATTAGTATATTTGTTCAACTTTAAAGTATATACTTACAAAAATCTCCAACTTTACAATTTGCAGCAATATTTTTTACTGTTTTTCTATCTTCAAATTGTATTTCCATTATTCCTTATTCACTGTTCCCTGATATCCAATGTTCTTTCAATGATAACGATGATTTGTCTTATAGGTTAGCCTACTTTAGGTAGCTGTAGTCCTAGCATAAAAATAGCCCGTGTAGTAGCCTAATTAAATATTTTCCATGCACTCATCTTGAGCTCGGCAGTAATTGAAAAGCAGCACCGTGCATTGAGGAGGCGCCGAGGTGTCGCTGGCCCTTTAAGAAATGTTTTGACTCTGCACGTGCTTGCCTTATATGGCGCAGCATCAAACGGTGACCGTTAGTTACCTCTGCCGCCGCTCCGCTGCGCAGCGAGCAGCCGTATAAAACCCTGCTGGAGGAAAAAACTGTTTTGTCAGACACTGAGACTCAGAGGATCGGAGGACAGCAACAGTAGAGGAGTACAGTTTTCTTACCCGTTATAACTTGTTTTGGACAACGGAATTCACTTTATGAAAAGGGAAAGAGTGGATATTCACACGTTCAGGATTGGTTGGTGAGTTTGGAGTTTGTTTTTTTTTTATTGTCAGGGAGTTTGGGGGGGAGGTTGTGAGTTCCTTTGTTGGATCAACAAAGAGATGTATCCCACTGTAACTGTTAAATCAAAATGTTATATTAACATTTCTACATTTGTTGTCAGCTTAATTTTCTTTTTTTGGCTTTAAGAGTAATCGAAGGCCACAAGATTTTGTGTCTTGAATGCTTATTGCTGCTCGATAATTGTTTGCCGAGTTTTTTCCATTTTAACGTCGCTAAATTAAACAAGAGTTGCAGTGCGTTGAATGGACGTTTGTTCGTGAAAGACAATGCCGTTGTTTGGCTTTAATGACATGTGTCCCATTTGCTGTTTTTTTTTTACTCTTTCATGATACGGTATATCATCATCTTTTCGACCGTGAGACGAGGACCAGCGTTAAGTTAGCTACAGCAAACACGGAGCTTCCTGTGATGTATTTTCAAAATAAAAGCCTCTATGTGGCAGCGTTTTTTTTTATTTCATATCAAATATCGTCTCTGCAGAGAAATTGGACAAATATAAAGCAAATGTGGACTTTAGCTATTAGTGAGCTTCATTCTAAATCTCCACAGTTGTTTTTTAAGGCCACAAAAGGGCATATTTTGTGTTCCTAATGGCAACCACTTTTAAATCACATTTGCTGTAGCTTAATGCTGAAAGCACCTTTACCTTACCTGTAGTCTCATTTTGGCTAACTTGACGCTGCTGTGGACCAGCATCGCGCAGCTTAGTGACCGACAGTAACCTTCTTTCAGGAGAACAATGAAACTTAAGTGCATAAGTCAGTCAAACGACGATTAACTCTCCCAGTCTGTCCTAATGTTTACATTAAGTCACAGAGGGAAAGATGTCCCTGTATGACAATTAACAGAACCTTGTTTTTCATTCCTGTCTCTTTTTTTTTTTCTTTTTTTTTCTCTCTCTCAATGTGTTGTCAGCACTGTAATGGACTATTTTAGTGCTTTTCGTGAATGTACATGCGTGTAGCGATGGTGGAGCGTCGATGAAATGCATTTGCTTTCTGCTCTCATTCGTGGTTTGAGGAAGCAAAAATGTGTCTTGCAGAGCATCGACGGTCTTAAATAGTCCCTTTTCGTAAAAGCGCAAATGAATATTTGCAAATCTTCATTTTGAGGAGTTTTAGGTAGATTTTCTCAATGATTTGTCAAGTGTGTTCGGAAGAGAATGAAAACAATGGAGTCGAGAGGAAAAACAAATCCTGTATGAGTGCGTTATAACACGTGAGCGAGGATTGATGGTAAACAAGTATTAAAAAATGAGATTTTTTTGTGCCACTAGAGGCGCCCTGGCTCTGCACCATTTGGCTGCTCAGCCTCTCTCCTGTGTGCGTACGCTGTTGTTTGAACCTCCGTGTTTGACAAAATCAGACAGTTCACGGAGGATAACTCGACCGAAGCTATGATTGTATAATCGGCCCACAGAAAGCTAAAGGGGAACAAAGCTAATGCAAATAAAATTAAGTCATGTGATTGGCAATAAACATGTAAACATGTTGCTTTGAAAAGATATAAATCCTCAAATGGAGGTGCTAGTTTTAAAGAGACGCAATTTCTTTTAGTTTTTTATCGTTCAGTAGTCAAAAATGGGGATATAATTATCATCATACCATCCCATCCATTCACTGTGTGCCAAATGTGACGAAGGTGTGAATTGTATACACTGTTGTCCACCCACACACTCACACACTGTAGAGAGCAGAGCACAACATGATATATGGTGTTTTTTTAGCGCATTATTTGATAGGATGTGTGCAGTAGGGTTAGTGGAAGACATTTCAGAGAACATTAGAAATCTTCTGTAAAAGAAAAGAAAATGTTCATCGACCTTACTGTCTAAGAAATATAGGCATTAATGTAGATTCCAGGGTTGTTGAAGAGTTTGATATTATGTCCATATTGTGTAGTCGGCTTATCTTCTTTTCCCATCAATCAAATGTTCGCTCCTGTGGCCTGTGAACATCTGTTTGTTCTTATTGTGTCTCTTTCAGTAAGTCTGCAGCAGGTATTTTACATTGTTTGTCGATGAAACAGTTAAATGTGTGCCGTGAGTGCTGCATTTAAATCAAGTGACTCACGGAGAGAAAACAGATGTACCCGTAGGACAGCAGATATTGTACCCGGGTCACTGTGTTGTTTGTTGATCCCAAAGTTCCTGTTAGTTTTTTATTGCGACATTTCATACATTCCGGTGGATTCGCTTAATACCGGCAGTTGCATGTAACTGTGGAAAATGTGTGCAATGCCGCTGAGTTACTGGCAGAGAAAGTAAAATGTCATAAACATCTGTGTTGTCTTTGTGGCCATCCCCCCTTGAAATGATTTAGTGCTAGAAGGCCTATATTCTGGCAGTGATGCTGTGATTTTGTTTCAGCCTCTTAGTAAGTGGATACCGCTGACGTGGTTAGATGTGATTAATGTGTCATGATTAGAGAAAATGTGGTGTAAAACCACAGAAAACTGGATTAATGACGACTTGAAGATCATGTTTGATCATCATTCTGTACTTGTGATGTGGCTGACATCCACTTACCTTTGTTCTGTATAAAGGACATTGTCAAGCCTTTGTCTTTCAGATATTAACTTTTCCATAACAAACCTCAAAAATAACAGCTATAATAATACTAGTACCAGTGAAATATGGTATGTACTTAGAACATTGATGTACTCACTGTACCCATCCTAATTAGCTCTTTATGAACATGAAATTTGTTAAATGTTCGTCATAATACAAAGTCTCTTTTTTAGATTGCATTTTTGCATCAAAGCCAATCTATGTTTTCCTCAAATGCTGTAAACCATGACGACCTTACTGAAGGATTTAAGGGTCTCAGTCTTGAGTGGCTGACCTGATTTTAATTCTTGATGTCTTTGTTCCTGTCTCAGAAGAACACAGGATTACAAACAAACTTTTTTCTTTTCTTAAATTTGACAAAGCAATCTCTGCAAAATAAAACAAAATCACAGAACTGCCAGAAATATTTTGTGTACTTTGGTCTTCGCCTCCAAGTATTTCGTCAAAATGATGGTCCGATCCAAGCATGTTGTAACATGAGTCAATGGACTTTTGAATCCACAAATAGAATAAACAAACAGGCATGAAATAGTGTGCGCAACACACAGGTTTTCATACAGGCTGAATTTAGTTGATCTGATAAACTCGACACTGGGCTTCACCGTTGAGTATATCAGTTTATTTACTTATTGACTATTTATTACTTTGAACAAACCCACTATTACTGTTTAATCAGTGAGTTTGATTTAGATTGAACAATGGGGACAGCATGGAACCAAAGTGATCAAATTTGCTGTTGTGTGAGATAGTGAGGTGTTAACAGGATGAAATTAGTGATGACAAAGAGATTTTTGACTACTTTCACCACATGAAAACTGCCCACCACCCACTCATCCTCCCAGTTCAACTGTAGCTTGACCTTTGGACGGATGAGTCTACATCAGGCAGAGCTGAATCTCCAGTGGTTAGCAGCCTTTCTCAGTCATCAGCTAACTTCCATTTGCTGAGTGTTGCTGTACTTTTGGCTGTGCTGCATTTCAGAGTGAAAGAGTTCCAATAGGTGAATCTTTTGTCAGCAGTCCTTCTTTGTATATATATTATAATACTATTACGCAGCCAGGTAATGTTTGTTGTGCTCCTGTTTGATTTTTTTCCATGAGGATTTTTGTTTTTGTGTTTGTTTGTTTTTTTTAAAGAAAAGTTGTCTTTCTGACTCTACATTGCTGTTTACACCCTATTTTGGCATAATCGCCTGGGTGTTAAAGCCATATTTGGCACAGTTGCGTGTACTTGGTGATGGTATTCTTCTGTAAAAACTTTCTGTTCTGTTTCCACATCGGGTTTGTGCATGTGGTTGCTGGATATACAGTCTTTGATTAATATATAGTCTTTTTACAGAGCGAGTAAGGTGTTATTTCTTGGCTGTGTGAGCAGTAGTTTTATCTGTTGTACATTTTTACAGTGGTTGATTCTCTCTATTGGTCTTTTTGGGTTCACAGTGAGGAGCAGGAGAGAGCTCATTGAGGTTGGGAAGACGTCGACATGGCAGTCTCCACTCAACTGGGTTTACTGCTTTGGAAGAACTTCACCTACCGACGGAGACAGACTGTAAGTATGAGTGCTTCGAATTACTGTCTCATAGTCCACAGTGCAGTCCACAGTAAAATATCTATCCAGCTATTTTTTAAATTTTTAATTGTTTTCTATTCACTTAAAAATATATGTTTTCCATTCCTAATGATCCTACCTAGCACTTAGGGTTGCACATGTAATCAAAATATTATCAAAATTACAATATTATCAAATGAAATCTCCCAAATTACAGAGGCTACAAATATTTGACAAGGGTATAATATAAAAAAGCAGCATTATTATGAAGAACTGTAGTGCTGCAGAGATGCCATGATCTACAAATTTTCTTCAGATATAAGAAAACATTGTGGTTTGGTACGCCCCTAACAAGTATCACGAAATCATGATTTGAATATTTATAATGATAATTATAATAACATAGTGAAAATGAGAATTGTGGTGTAAAAATAACCATTCCCACTCACTGTGAATCATATTGCAGTTGTACTATCTATCAAAACAATCGCAATGTACATTTTTGTACCATATTGTGCAGCCCTATTGGCACATATATTTAAGTAACAATCTTTATTTATTCACAAGTCCAAGTACTTAGAAGTATTAGTTGTATTTGCTGCTAAACAGAATGATTAATGTATGTTTTATTTCTTTGTGTGAACTGTCCTAATAATGCAAGCAAGGCGGAAGGTGGAGGTGGAAGACATTTTCAGTCAGACTAACAAAGACTAAAAAAAAAAATGGAGGGGTGTTTTTCCTTTAGGAGAATTTCCCCTGAAAACTTTGTCTCAGACACATTTTTGGTGGATTGGCAAAGTTGATTTTTCCAGCATCACATGACTAGCCACGAGGGTGTTAAAAAGGCTTTTTAGAAGTTTCTTTTAATGGTTCCAGCACATATGTAGCTCACAACAATGGAAATGATGTAATTCTCCTTCGAGCAGTTCGGACTGAAAAGCATTATAGTTTACAGATTACAGTGAGTCAGTCAACGATGTGATGATGACACATTTACATGTCAAGTCCATTGTCCAGTTACCATCTTGTGCTGGTTGATGCCCACACACTCAAAGTTATGTAAATCAAATTCAGTTCCAAGCTGGAGCACAGTGTACTCTTTATACGTGACGAGGCTCATCTGCACACAATTAAGCCATTTGACCGTCAAGCAAAAACCTCTCCTCAAAGTGACAGCAAGAGCTGCTTGACAATCAGTTTAATTACTTCCAACAGAGGGATGCAGTGCATTTTCTAAGGCAGTGTCTTTATTCTTTATCCTCACACAGCATGTCTGCCATGCTGGTTAAGGCTGAGACACAGGCAGCCGAAGTAGAGGGGCCATATGGTACAGATGGACAAACTCATAGTCCACTAAACCCCGCAGATCTATCTCTCTGTCTCGCTCTGTCCCCCCTTATTAACCCATATACGCTTCCCAGACTCATGGTGGGATTACTGTTTACCAAAGACAACAGCTGACAACCCCCTCCCCACACACATACACACACATCATTTCTAAAGCATTAAAGATGACCTTATTTGAACTGAAAAATATGCAAAAACTGTCAAACTTGTCACTGTTTTTGGGTGATTAACATATTTTGTTTCATGAGTTTTTATTCATTTGTCCTGTATTTGCTTGATTAACATCTGTCATCATCCTTTTTTTGTCTTCCTTTCTTAGATCCAGCTGCTGATTGAGATCATCTGGCCCCTTTTCATCTTCTTTATCCTGATCTCAGTCAGAATACATTATCCACCCTATGAGCAACATGAATGTAAGCAGACAGGGAGAGACTGTGGGAGGAGGGTCACTCTATCAAAGCTTTTTTTGAGACTTTCAGATTTCAACCATATGAAGTTTAAGATAATTACATTTGCAGATGCTGCAAAAGAAAAATAATTTATGATTTTTCACGCTAAGGAGTGTCAATGTTATTTTATATTCACCTCAAACACTGTTTTACAGAAATTGTCTATTTTTATAGGGTGTTTGACTCTTAGTTCCTGGTAAGATCAACATCCAAGGTTTCTGTGTTATCCTCATATAAGGATCTTTTGGATTTGTCAATATTTGTCTGCACTGTGTGAACATGTCACAGGACCTTTAACTCCTGGAAAAGGGAATTGCAATCTAATTCGTCAGCAGAACTGGTTTCACAACTTTGACCACGTTTCAACTCAATAAGATTATCACTGGTTGAAAGCACTTTTAGGAAGGAGAACAGTTACCGGCAAAAGAGTTTCCAATTGAGGTAGTTGTTGAAATCCTACTGGTATCGTTATGTGTAGTTTATTCAGTTGGGTTTGACACATTGAATGGAAGAGGTGGAAGACATAAAGTTGGTGTTACTTAGATGCTTTTGGACAAATCAAGTTTCAAGTATAAGCATGTAAGGGTTTTGTTTACCACCAAACCAGATCCCTTATTTGGAGCGAAAGCAAATGACAGTGAATCACAAGACAGTTCTTACCCAGTTAACCCATTAAACCCCCCAAAATGGGTCAACCTCCTGACTTCTCCCCCCCCCCATACTTATCTTTCAGTATAATAGCTCGTTAACCTCAGTAGATTGCAGTAGTAGCAGTAAAGTCAGCAGATAAGAGGACAAACAATTGTAAAGATAATGTCAGTGCTTTGTAAAGCTGATTCCAAAGGCAGTGGCAGTGGTTTATCTGTTGTAGTCTTCACTGGTTATAATAAGTTATAAATCCTGTCAATGTCATAACACACATCTTTTGGAAAGCTCCCAGTTCTGCAAATGTTCACATTTAGCAATTGCTTAACCAAAGGGCCTCTTAGATGTTGGTATAACAGAGAGGTAATTATTTACATAAAAGGTCATACTTTTTCAGGGTTTAGGTTTGTTGATGAGTCAAACTATTGAATATCTATTGACTGAGACAGTGCTCTGCACAAGGCGGGATTGATAGATTAGCAAAAATAACAAGTATCCGTGAAACAAGTATCTAACTGATTATCACTTTTCTCCAGAGAGGACCAATCATGTCATTTTCTGTTTTTACTGATATTTAAGTCCAAATCTAAAAGTAATCATAATAAGTATATGCTGTCCCTTTCCTTTCCAGGCCATTTCCCCAACAAGGCCATGCCCTCAGCAGGTACCCTTCCCTGGGTACAAGGCATCATCTGTAATGCAAACAACCCCTGCTTTCGTAATCCTACGCCTGGCGAGAGTCCTGGGGTGGTGGGAAACTTCAATGACTCTATGTAAGTAACATGACTCTCGTACTGATTGCGCAAGTAGTAGTTTAATCTTTTAATGAAAGCACTAATTCAACTGTTTCCACAAATGAGTTTTGGGTAACTTTGTATTCATGTTCTCCAATCTTGTTTATTAACATTGAGAGCTCATCTTAGGTCTTAAATTCTCAAGAGATGTGTCTAATTTAGTCTCCCTTTCTCCCTGCGAACAACACCAGAATCTCCCGTCTGTTCATTGATGTCAAGAAGATCCTGCTGTACACCCAGAATGACAAAAGCTACGAGGGCTACAAAGGCCTGTTGAGGGCCCTTGGGAAGCTGCAGAAGAACACTGCTCGTAAGGAACATACCTTTCATGTCTGTTATGTAAATTTCTTGAACGACCAACTGATTGATCAGTTCAGTCACCCACCCATTCACATTGATCACCCAGTCATCCATTTTCTTGCTCATATAAACAGAATGGAACACTCCTACACAACTGCTTATGCAGTGACTCACACCTGCAGTTTATTCACACGTTGCTGGTAATGCTTCTGAGCTTCAGCTTGGAAAATATTTGTGTTTATCACAACATGCTATTTCCCCAAAAAAGCAAGATGTATAATGTGTAAGCTTGACAAGTATATTTTATCCCATCACTGGAACATGTAAAATGTGTAATTTTTCAGTTTTTCAAATATATCGAAACATTGTTTATAATCAGTCGCAACTAAGAGCACCAACTTTTGCCAAAATTTAGATTTTAACAAGTTATTAATTGAAACATACTAATTTCCGCTGTAGCTATAATCTTTTAGACTTGGAGTAAAAAGAAAGATTGAGGCATGACACTCAAAAATCCCAATGTGAATGAAGCTTAAATCATTGCAGATCAAAAAATTAAAATGGTCACTTTTGCAGTGTAGCAGATGAAACAGCTGAAGTCTTCAGAGCAGTGTAGAGAGTGTGACGTCCCCCTTCCTTATCACTGCCTGCCAGCCATGGTGGGCCCAGCTCCCACAGGCCTTTAGGCGTTACGCCCTACCTTTATTACGTGCCAGTAGTGGTATAAGACAGGAAAAACAGAAAATTGTGCTCCACCCTGGCAATCGTTGTACAATCACTGTAGGAACAGATCACAGATGTGATAAGGTCAAGCTGTTCTGCTGTCAATTTTTTTTGTGAATCCATTTAATAATCATCTTTAAATTTAAGAGCTAGAGGAAGAGATTGATCGTCATGACCCTGGCTGTCATGAGCAGAGAAAGGTCATCTTTCTAAAATAACATCTTGGTGTTGACTCAACTGTGCTGAGTTGGTCAAAAGCAACCTGCAAATAGGAAAGAGGGCTGTGTTGAACTCTGCACCTACTTTACTTTACTAGAGCAGAAGTCACACAAACACATGGAGATTTTTTTCATTTGGGTTCAGCTGCTGATATGTAGTTTCCATAAAAAAGGGGTTTGGTTGGTTTCACATCAGATCCCAATATGGGTAAATTGAGCAGAGTGTACCATCAGAAATTATGCAACAAAGCAGAACAATCAAGCTTCTTGTTGTTTTGGCTGCCGTCTGCTCTGTTAGCCCAGAGGTGCAGTATATTATGTAATGGCCCTGCAAAGCATAGCATGGCCTGTAAAAAGGAGAGATTACATGTCAGTGCAAATGAATAAAAAGTGTTCATTTCTAATTTGAAGAAACCTCTTCTGTTTTTGGTTCATTCCTGTCCATCTTGTTAGAAGTATAGCCCAGTAATAGATTTTCACCTTAACTACTCACAGTGGTTTATTATATTTCGACTGGAATGAGCAGAGCCAGGGCTCCGCATTGATTTTTGTTTCCTTTTTGGCTCGTTTGTTATATTAAGCTTCACTGCGTAAGTGCACTTCATCACAATTGATTTAGAAAAGCACAGCAGTCTGAACGTGCTCAATTCCATATTCCACACTGAATAGTCTTCAATCCACGTGAGGGAATGCAATGATGTCACACTGCACCATCATGTAGGATGCAGGAGAAGGTAAACAGTGTTGCTAAAGCAGAGTGATGATGATAACAGCACAGATCAAAGAGCTGATGGTGGAGCCCCTCACGTGGCAGTTAATAATTCAGCAACTGGCGGGGTCAGCGAATGAGATTTACACTGACAGTGAAGGGGAAACTGTGAGGGGCCAGGGAGAAGAATTAGCTTTTTTCCTGATAGGATCCCTGCAGGATATGTATATTTATGTAATCAGATCTAATGCATTTCCATTAGAGATGCAGTGCAGGGTCACACGACAGATAGATAGAAGGTCTGAATTGAGGAACTGAGTCATGCAACATTTTTCAGATGAGAAAGATTCTCTAAGTACCAAACAGATAAATTCATTCTGATCATCAGTCTCAAGTTTTTCATATGCCACCAGCTTTTTTCTTATCTTCCTACCTGTCTTGACAAAAGTGAAGCTGCAAGTGGATTTGCATAATAGAGGAGAACTTCTTACATTTTTAGCCTTTCACCACCATCATATTTTATGTGGTCAGCTGCTTTAAAAGACTCATTTGACTCAAAGGAGCAATGTGTCTGAGATTAAGGCTACTGAATGTACCCGTGCTGCCATTTTCTGAAATGCACAAAGTATTCCAGCTTGCATACACATGCACACATGCACACACGCACACACACACACACACACACACACACACACACACACACACACACACACACACACACACACACACACACACACACTCACACACACACCCACACACACACATACACACACACTCACACAATTTTTTACACCTCTCTTTGAAAGACTTTAACCATAACCTACCTGAGCAGTAAAACCAGCTCCTGTACTGAAAGGAGGGGAATGGATTTGGGAATATGTGGTTCAACAGATCACAGCCTGCTCGTGGACTAGTTTGACTGGTGATGACAGTGGTTGCTAAGGGTGTGATATTGTCTGATTTCAAACATGATAGACACCACCAGGAGCATGTACAGACTTGTAAGTGTTAATGTAGGGTTCACCCTTGAATATCTGGCTCCAACATAGGAAAAGCACACAAAAACAAATAAGTCGAGTTTTCTTACTTGTTACATAGTTCCTGATAACTCAGGGGATTAAGAGCATTTAAGCAGTGCAAATTAAGACAAACACACAAAGTTAAGATAGCACAAGGAAGTCAAAATAATATATACAAACACGGAAACACCTTTGCTGACTAAACAATCCTGCTAGATTTTCCATTTCAACAAGTTTGCTCCATCCAGTCTTGTCCTCATGGGCCTTTGGATGCAATGCACCATGGGAGCTGGGACTTCCTACTGGGACACTGATTAGACCTTATTAGCACTCCCTGGTTGTTCACTTCTGAGAGTTAAGAGCACACACGAGCATCTGCAGGCACAGGTGCATGATTCATACACACACACACACACGCACAGAGGCCCATGGAGAGCAGGAATGGTAATATATGTAACAGTGACACCACACATGTGCCCACTCGACACACAGAAACACACTGTTCTCTTTCACTTCCTCCCAAGGGATGTTCAGTTCAGTCGAAGCAAAGTATTTCCTGTATGTGTGCGTGTGTGTGTAGGGGGGGCATCTGATAGCTATAAATGATTTAAAGTACAAAAAGATTTACTGGAGATGAAGGGAGGACTAGAGGAAAGGGAAGCAGGAAGACATCTTAAAATACATAAATTTTTTTAAAGCTGCCGACAGACTTTGTAAAAAAACTAATCTTGATAATCGTGGGCAGTAAACACAGTAATCAGTTAAATTTTAATGCATCAAGCCATGGTAACATAAAAGTATGCAGTTACACAACAGATACATTAACAGATGTTAATAACCAAATTAACGGTCTGCTGAGCAGCAGCAGCCCAAGGGCAACAGGAGCTATTCCTGTTCTCTCTGCATGATTCCTTGCAAGTAGTTTCAGCCAGAGTCAAGTGGGGAGATAAATGGGTAAAAAGCCACTCAAGGTACAGAAAACTAGGTGAAAGGTCGAGATGGCAAAATTTGAGAGCGAGGAGAAAGGAAGACCTGTATCTGAACTAAAGTGGAACACCCTGTAGTAACCCCGCTTAAGAACAAAACCCAGAGCTGAGGAGAAGTGAGCTGTGTGTGTGTGTGTGTGTGTGTGTGTGTGTGTGTGTGTGTGTGTGTGTGTGTGTGCACGCGCGCGCGCGCGCGCGCGCGAGCGTGCACAACCACACAGCTGACTCAGGCCAGTTTCAGAAATGGTTTTGACCTTTTTGGAATGCAGCAAAAGTACAAAAAGTTCTCACGATGCAGACAGGACAGTGTGTGTCTGTGTTTGTGAAGTATTCAAATATATCATTTGATTTGGAAACAATCCTTTAATTACGTGATGTATATTCATGAGCTCAGTCCACTAATCCATGGTATATTACATGTTGTTGTTGTCACAGAGCATTAAAATCATCGAACTCTTGCTCTGGGGGGTTTCCACTGGTTATAATTTCTGTAATGTTAAGGAATTTTAAGAGGGATACTGAAGACAAGGAAAATCTGGGAATTTTCTTGTCAGAATAGTGAGGAAGGTTAATAGTCACGTTGTAGGATGTATTTTATGGCTTGTTTCACATGATCATTGTATGGAAAAGTGGTTTGCAGCCCAACTTTATTGTGGAAAATAAATTAAATTTTACTATATGTCACGCTGTGAACACTGTTGTCTTTTTTCAGAAGCATCTTATGTTTCGCACTTGGTTGAGTCAATGCTTCCCCGTTTTTTCTAGGTTTCAAGCTGAAGGACTTTTTGCGAGATGATGAGACCCTTTCCCACTTCCTTCACCACAATGCCTCACTTCCTCATCACGCGCTGAAGCAGATCGTGGAGGCTGACGTCAATCTGGAAAAGGTTGAGTATCATGCTTGTAGCCCCGCAGAACCAAAGCAAACAACAGCACAGTATTGTTTTGTGTTTAAAGTTTCTTAGTGTAGGCCTTTTTCACATATGATAATCACACTCCCCCACAGTGCTTGTGCATGAATCCGATGACCTTGGCTTGACAGTGTCTGTTGGGCCATAGGACTCTGCTGTGGCAAAGCTAAGCCCTTAATACCCAGCAGAAAGATCACTGTGGGTGGGGGATATAGAAGCTGTTGGGCACCAAAAGACCCTGTCTGCCTCTACCTTATGTGTTTCTTTCCCACAAGAAGAAAATTAAGTTCTTCTTCTTGTTATCTCCTCTGCTCTGTCTCTCTTTTCTTTCTCTTCTTTTCATGACGACATGAGGATCCACCCCCCCCCCCCAATGTCACGCACATACATTGACTGAGCCAGCTACCCACCTCAACAACAGCTCCCAACCCAGCCCACCACATCATCCCCGCTATACAATTGGATGGCTGGTGTCACATGCCCGCCTCCCCTCCCTCTCCCCCTGCCCCCATTTCTCCTCACGTGCAGACACAGAGGCTCAAAGACAAATTCGCAGTAAACCATCTGATTTGGTTCCAGCCCATCAGTCTCTCCCAGACATGTATTGAACAGAGAGGATGACTATCCATTAGTCCAGGAAGGATGTTTGGAACATTATTTAAGGAGAGGAGAGAAAATCTACGGAAGCTTGTATGGAATAACAGCAGTGGGAAACATGAAAGCAAAAATATCTTAAGGGAAAACATATGTTTGGATTTCTCTGGGACGATTAGTATGATTCCCAATCCTGCCAAACTCACTGCTGTAAGCCCTGATGTTTTACCCAATGAAAAGATTATCCAAGTGTGCGTATGTGTGTGTTTACAATTTGTAGTCCTACAGACATGATGGCATAACACAGACTGGTCAAGGACATTTAGATGATCAGTCAGTGTGCTCCCCGTCTTTGTCTCTCACTCACTCACACACCCACACCCACACCCACTCACACACCCAGACACCCACACACACACACACACACACACACACACAGACACACGCACGCACAGAGCCTCTGTCCAGGGACATAGGGTATAGCATTCTGTTAGTTCGCTTGCACGTGCGCAGCTGTGCTTCCTCTTCACTGCCTTTAACCCTTTGCAAAATGACAAAGTGAGACGTCCTTGGCTATCCCCAGCTCTAACATTGATAACATTTCTCTCCTTCGGCAATATCTTTCTGCGAGAATCATTGTTTTGTTCTCATAGTCAGGATGTAACTGTTTCTAAGCTGATACATGACAATCTTTACAGAGTTGAGAACCCCACCAAGGGGCCTCTGTGAAGAAACAGTGTTACTCACCATACACTGATGCAATGTTACTTGCAAAGGCAAAGTGAGCAAGTGTTTCTTAGAAGAGAAATAGAAATAATTTACTATAATTTTTCTATAAACATTTATGGCAGGACCCAACTGTTCTTTTGTTTTATGTTTTAAAGTCAAACAAGGAGATCAGTCCCTTTTTTGAACCCAATCAATCAAACTGGATATTTTTCTCTTGTCTATACTCTCATGGCATGTAGTACACATGTGTATTCCTATTTCTCCAATTTTTCTGATCCACTGTCTTTGTTCTCTGCGCAGGTGCTGACTAAAGGTTTCGGCTTCCATCTCAGAGACCTCTGTAACTCCACACCCCTGGAGGAGTTTGTTCATATTGCTGACCGCAACGTCTCCCAACTAACTCAGGAAATTATCTGCAAGTCCTCTAGTGATTGGCTAAACAAGGCGCAAAGCCACTTCCTGTCCAATTTGGACTTCCTCAAACCAATACGGGTAAGTTTATCCATTGAGTCAAACACATTGACCAGTTGTAGTTTCAACATCCCGATGAAAAATATTAAAAAAAAATGTTAATCAAACAACATTCATCTTATTTTCATAGTTTTGGCCATGTACCTTGTTGGTGATGACATTTTACTCACTAACGTTAAACCTGAGAACATCAATTTATCAATCTGTTCGCCTCCCAGACAGTCAGGTTGACCATTCAGTTTCACAATTGTGCTGACATGTTTCATCAGAACTCTGGTTATTGTCCTCTTGACCAGGAAGACAAACGCTTCCCGTTTTTACTGGAACAGACATTATAACATCTCTGACGCAAAAAAAACGAAAAAAACTGCAATCAACTGGGGCTCATACTATATGGTTTTAGAATAACAGATTTTCTCCTCTGTTTTATAAGTAGAATCACTGAGAGGTTTTGCTATTTATTTACTTTTTAACAACTTGAGTATTTACAGAATATGTGATATCATGGAAAAGTGCACACACAGATATAACTGCAGATCCACATCTACATGGTGGATGTCTTCCTCTTCACTTCAGAGACTTGTTGTAACTGTCTTTGGAGGTCATTTTACTGTGATTGCTAAATGGGAGCCATTGAAAGAGACACTAACATTATGTGACGAGTATTCACTGGTTGTATAGGTCTGGCATGAAATCGCCAATCAGAGTCGGACAACCGTATCCACCCATTTGAAGTAAATCCCTGATCCCTTGTCTTTTGTGCTTACCATGAAACTTTCCCCTTGTTTTCTTCTACTCATTTTCCCTCCTTCTCATCGCCTCTGTTCCCTGTCAGCTTCACCTCTCCTCAAACTTATCTTCCTGAACAGCCTGCCCCCTTCCCATAAAACCCGTGACAATATTGTGAGTCATGATGGTAAAGGATGGCAAAAGGTGAAACAAACATTGTGCGCTGTAGTTCTGATTATAGAGGAAGAAACAGACAAAGGAAGAAAAACATTGTGTCTTTAAGAACAAGGCAAGTCAGCATTGCTCTACATCCCAGAGCCTCACTGTGTTTGCTGCACTGTTATAAGAGATTAGAAAAGCTGCTTATGTGTCTCTTGCTATGAGAATGAAATAATTGTCTTCCTCATTATGGACCTGATTCACCTCAAAACTGGAAAATGGAAATTCCTCTCTAAAAGTAACAAATTTAGGTTTAAACTGAGAGCAAGAACTTAACTTTCTCCCAAAAGTTACTCTGTGTGGGTGCATGTGTGTGTAAGACAGCGACCAATAGACATCGTTATGGTAAATAGAAAACGAGGCAGACAAGTGAGCAAACGAGAGCGTGAACATACTAGAAAGCTATAGTATCTCTCTCTCTTCCTTGACGGCTGTTCTGTCTTCAGCGACACCTGTGCTTTATCGAGTGTCAGGCATTCCAGCAGCTGACAGCATAGTGTGACAGACGAGAACACACACACAAACACACACACACAGCAGTTTGAGTGACAGCAACACAGGGGGTCAAAGCCTGACCTGTTGTTCTTTCTCGGCTCCCCTCTTCACTCACCTTTGACCCCAGTGTTTTTCCACATCCTTCTCCCCACTTCTCCTTTTCCACAACTTTTATTTCCCCTCTCACCCTTCTTTGCCTCTGTGATGAGCCTTTTCCTTCTATTTGCCATATGAGAGAAAAACATACGAAGGAAAACTAAAGAGAAGTTTCATAATTAATACCAAATGAATAGGTAGGAAGACATGTGTTAATACAATATGACTAGGAGATCTGTTTGTATTTTGAGAAATTTTTGAAAGCACCTTGTCCTCCTTCTTTCCCTGAACATCAATTTAGTTTTATTACCAGTTTCAATTTCTTTTACAAGATGTCTTAAATGTGCACACACAAAAGAACAGTGTAAAGTCTCTGCAATTTAGTAAAGATGCCCTTTCTCTCCAACAGAAGGATGTGAGGTCCGACCCCAAAGTCGTTCAGGAAGTCTCAGCTGCCACCGATTATCTTCTGGAGAACCTGGGAGCACTGGCCGTGGAGGCAAGTACACCACACACACACACACACACACACACACATACATACACCGAGAACAAACCCACGCATGTTACAACAGATACAAACAGGATGACTGAAATATTTGTTTCCAAAGTTCAGACTTCAGTAGTAATGTTTGTAGATAAAATCAATTTTTTACCAAGAATCCACTTTCTGCAAAGTTATTTAGGGTATGATAAACACAGGTCGCTCGTAGTAATAATGTCAACTTCTGAAAGTTAGGTCAGGGACATTTTTTCACAAACAGTGATTTCTAATAATTCAAAGCACACTGATAAAAAGACAAAAATAAGTAAACAAGTGAGTTGAAATGAGTAAAAAGGGTCCTTAAGTTCAGCAAGCTGTCGTGTGGTGGTATGGGTTTTGTTTTTCAACATTCAGCAATGTTAATTAAGGAATTTTAGCTTTGATTTCCCATGTTTTGAAGCTAGATTTCACCTCACCTTAACAAACTACAGTATAAATCATAAAAGCTCTACCAGAAAGGTTTCTTTCTCAAGCTTCAATGAGAGCAAAGAGGCTATATGAGATGTCCCTGTAGGTGGTGGGACGAGAGCCTTACTCAGCTAACAACCAGGTGTCTTCACTGCTTCACATGCACACAAACACATGCACAATCTCGCTTCCTCACTCTCTCGCACTGGCATGCTGACCTCAGCTAATGTTACCCAGTCTGAGCAGGTGGAATGTAGTAAGAAAGGAGAGAAGCAGCAGTTTGTGGTGCAAAACACACGCACAACACAACACAACACAACACAGGCCACTTTATCTCAGACTGCTGCAGTTCGCTAAATATTTATATATATATATATTAAATCCAATTTTATCCTCTTTCCAAAAAGTTATTTTTAGCTCTATTGTGTAAGAGGGCAATGATTAACAAACATCCAAAGTGGAAGAATATCAACCCGTACAATTCTTGCATAACTTCCTCCCAGGTTCCACCGCAATTTTGTTTGTGTCTGAAATGCTCTTGACGATCTTTTGTTCTCCTGTGGAGACCTTGTGTTTATTTTAGGCTACTGGTACTTCAGGTATGATGTAAACACACCGTGGCATGTTCACTGAAAGAGCATCTGTTTAATCTGATTATTCTTTTGTGAACAGAAATCATTCGTCTTCAGGATGTATTACTTTGTTAGAAGCAGATTATGTGGGTTTGCTCAGTTGGTTGGTGGACGGCTGGCAGAGTGGATAAATGCACTCATGTAACCTCTCCTCTCTAACCAGTAATCATCTGTAGCCTGTGTTTCAATCCAGGGTTTATCACTCTTGGAAGGCAAAAAAAAACTGCAGCGATAATGCATTTTCAAATGTCTTCTCAGGAGTCAAGAATAAAAAGTTTATTCGTAAAAGTCCATCTTTGTTGCACTTTGACAGACATGTTTTAAGAAATTAAAGTTTTGTTGCACTTACATTGTATATAAAGAACTGACAGATTGCCCTCACTGCTCTCACAAAGATCCTTAAAAAATGTTCATAATCTTCATCATCAGAATGAAGTAACCTGTGAGCAATAGAATATCCTTTACTTATTCCTTATTCATAGTTGATCAATCTTGTCCAGTAGCCATCCACATTCTTGATTTACAGCCATTAAATCCTATTTGGTTGCTGTGCTCTCTTTAACCCTTTTCTCTGTTTGTAAGTGGATTACCATGTTTAGCTCTGGAGGCTGGCAGTACACCGATTTAAACTCTAATAATCTGGACTCCTACTCATTCCTAAGCTATTACAACAACATATACTAAAGCCTGCATTATTATAAGTGGTAAAAAAGGGGAAAAAAGGGTCATTTGTTTCCTTTCCTGACAAGCCCACCGAACAAATACTTTTGAATATTTAATTCTAATTTATAATCAACATGTTTCCAGGAAGCATTAGTGACACTTATCGTCTTGTATTGTTTATCGTAAGTAGCTCAGGCTGTTGCTAAGCAAAGAGGCAGGGAGGGAGTGAATAATCTGTAGTAACCTCTCTGTTTGGAAGCCTGATCACTGTCATTGAGAAAACTACTACCTGATATCTAGACGGAAAACGATTAGAGTCTCTAAATTTAACTGACCGTCTTCTATGGTCAGAGTACAAAGATGTTGCATTTTGACCCAATCAGAATCAAAACATTTTGATTATATATTAAGACTCCTTTTATGTAACGCAGATGCTCATTATAAATATTTTGAAGTCTTTTTGCTTGTTTACAGCAGGAATCATAATATTCGGGGCACAACCTGGTTTGGATTTAGTTAAAGACTACGATTTCATATTAACAAGTTATTTATGATTAGACCCTGAGCTGTCCTGGTCCAAATACCTGTGTACCACAGCGTGAATTTGAACTTTAGTAACCTCAAGCAGGCTCTGCTACAAGGTTACTCTGGGACGATCCTCGTCTGCTGCCTGCCCGTCTGTGTGTGTGTGTATGTATGTGTGTGTGTCAATGTTTGTGTGTGTGTGCTTCCACCTAGTCATCCAAGTTAACATGGGCATCATCCCTCGAGGGAAATGACACATATACTCAGTCACCCAAAACGCGTTTTCAGCAAAGCCAAATGAAACCTCGTGGCAGACAGTCGTTTACACGCAGACAAAAAAAGCCCCTACTTTATAAGATGTGTTTTGTGTGCGAGCACTTGACGCCGGAACAGAGGAAATACATGGTTTTTGAGGTTTCTGTCAGCCATCGCTCTGTTGGCTGCAGGTATGAAGAGATGAAGACACATATTTACAAGTACATATGTAACACATACATGCACTGCTTTTTAATATGTTAACACACATCGACAGCCATGTAAACCACCTACACAAAGACCCAGATATGCACCCAGTCCAACACACAAACACAGTTCTTTGCGTGAGCAGGAAAGCATGTGACTGTTTGATGTGGCAGTAGGCTGATCTGCAGAGCAGCTGCGTACAGAACGTGCATCTATGATCTGAGATGCAGCAGCTCTCTCAGTCGCATTGTGTCTGTGTTATTTGTTCTGATACAGCGATGCATGACACACCAGGATCTCCTGTTGAGCTTCTGAACTTCTCATTTGTGTGTTAGTGTATGCATGTGTGTTTATACGTCAGTGAGTGTGTACTCAACAGTTGTCAGTATAATAGCGCTCTGCTTGTGGAGCCTGCGGAGGTTTGCCTATTAGGAGGATGACCGAAAGTAACCTCTCTTTGTTCTCACACCTCCCTCTCCTGCCTTCTCTGCTGCAAGCTCATATGATTTTCTTTCTTTCTTTCTTTCTTTCTTTCTTTCTTTCTTTCTTTCTTCCTCTATCTATCTATCTATCTATCTATCTATCTATCTATCTATCTATCTATCTATCTATCTATCTATCTATCTATCTATGACCTCCTCAAATATTCACCTCAGAAAACTGTGATTTCCTCAGCCTTCGTCCCTCACACACCAGCCAAAGTATAACCTCCCGCGTTCCAAACTTTAGTAACAAAAACTCCCTTTTTCTTCCACCCTTTCTTTGTACTTGCATGAGAATGACAACACCCCTACTTTCATTCCTTCCGTATCACGAGATGGTGACATAATTGTATGTGCATTTGATTAGTTTGGAGACATTAACTGGGTACTTGTGGCGACTTGTCTCTTGACCCTTAGTAACCTCCGGCTGAACCACAATGAACTCCCTACTCCCTTCAGACTGACGTAACACCAACTTGATGGTAGTGGTTGATAGAATATGACAATGGCAGACTTTGATAAGGAACAATGGAAAAAAATGTCAAAGTCACAATTTGGCTTTTACCTTTTTTTTCTCTTTTAGCCATTGCCGAAGAATTCTGAACTATGATATGACTGTTAATAGAAGTTGAGGAGCAGCAATACCAGTACACTGACGTAATAACAGAGCAACAGTACTACCCTGCCCCCAAGCCTACAGCATTGACATTATTTTGATTTAAACACAGTGTGGAGGTAAAACTATTAACACCAGTGACAATATTTACATTCCAAATAACTCCAGGAATATATAATGTTGTATTTGCCTTTTTATGTAAGAAACTGTGTGTTAACATCCAAGCAACACACCAAACTACATCTAATGTGTTATCTGACCTGTCCTCTGGAGAGAAATGCAAAACCACACACACACACACATACACACACATAGAGAGGGGGGAAGATAGGACTTGGGCCAGCAGTTAAATTTATCTTAGTCATGCAGACGGCTAAGTGGTAAGTGTCTCCACCCCGCAATGCAACACTTGACTTCCATGTCTTCAATACCACGCATAGTGCAGATGATAACCTTTAATAACTTCAAGCATGCAGAGTCACACAAAAAGGGTGTATATAAGCTCCCCCGTTACGAAAAATGATCACCTTAAATGAAGACGGTTATAGAAAATAAGAAGATGAATTATTTTGACTGCTCACAGTTATTTACCGTATACGAGGCAGTTGGGAAAAATTAAAAAGTGCAGCTATTCTTAATCCATGTACTTCAAATCACCTACAAGCATGGCAGTAAGACACCTCTAGCAGCCACAAAATGTCACTGTTTTAACAATTATCCACATGTCTCCCCCTCTCTCCAGCTTTCCAATATGAATAGTTGGAAGGATATGCGTAAGGAGATCCTGTATCTGACTGCAAATGCCACAGGCTCCCCAAACCAGATGTACCAGGCTGTGTCACGAATCGTCTGTGGACACCCCGAGGGAGGCGGCCTCAAAATCAAGTCTCTCAACTGGTATGAAGACAACAACTACAAGGCCCTGTTCGGAAACCATGGCAACGACAGCGACAGCGAACCTCTCTCCGCTTATGACAACTCTTCCAGTACGTGTCTAAAGTAACTGGAAACAACGTTTTTTTTTCTTGCCAGACAATGTTCAAGATTGAGAATATCTCTGTGTTTTATCTCTAGCTCCCTATTGTAACAACATGATGCGGAGCCTCGAGTCCAGCCCCATTTCCAGGATGATCTGGAGAGCTCTGAAGCCTCTGCTCATGGGGAAGATTCTGTACACCCCAGATACTCCAGCCACACAGAGAATCATCCATGAGGTAGAGCGACAGGCCTCTCTAATCTCTATTCCCTCATCAGAGTCATAAATAAAGTTCCATAAATGAGACTGAGTGCATTTGTGTGTGTCGCAGGTTAATAAGACGTTCCAGGAGCTTGGCGTGCTGAGGGACCTCGGTGGAATGTGGGAGGAGATGAGGCCCAAAGTTTGGAACTTCATGGAGAATAGCGAGGAAATGGACTTAGTCAGGGTGAGTGTTTAACAGACGAACAGACGTCATAGTGGCTCTGTGTTCTTCCTGTTTACATGAAGGGTATAAAGAGAGCAATCTCTGCATCTCTGTCGAAATTGTAATTATGTGTCTATTGTGACCACCCAGACTACTTCAGTATGGGTCTACAAGATTTCTGACTGCCCCTGAATGTTGCAAAATTGGTTTGATCTATTGTGGGTTCTTTACAAGATGATTAAAGTTCTTGTCACTGTGGAGAAAGAAGAGTCAAAGAGGAATACATTTTTTAAACAAAGCATGAGAGATATACAGACAGATAATTCAGCTGAAAGGGGCAGAGCATTTCAGTCAACTATAAAACTAAATTATTTAAAGCAAATCATGGTGGTCAGAGTGGTAATAAAATTTGGGTCTGGCAGCAGTCTGCAACTTCAAAGAAAAACAATGATTTTTCCTCCTGATTACTTAAAACATGCAGACAAAGTGTTGGTTGTCTTGCACACTGGACTACTTGTTCTGTCTGGTTTAATGGCTATAAAAATACAGTCAATCTACCTTCAATTGTAATACCATCGTGTTCAAAAGGAAAAAGTCTCTATCAGATGCCTTGTAGTTCACAACATGGCTCTTTTTCTTCCACTTTTCTTTTGTAAACTGCATTAGCACCACTTCCACCTTGTGGTGAAAGGTGTTACTGTAAAATAAACCTCAGGCTAGAGATATTTGCTGAGCACATTTACTTTATATATAGAGTCCTGTTCTCTGTGTAACGATTAAAAGCATTTTGAAGACATGAAAAGGGAAAACAAATATTTTTTGTTACCGTAATGACCAACTCTTAAAGGCTGATAAATATATTTTTGCAGGTGCCATATGAACACCCATTTATTGGGAATAGTTTTAAACATTTAAAGCTCCGTTCAGTTTTATTTTGTTGCACTAACACTGTGCTGTTGTATACAGTATTTGATTATATGGCTGTCTCTGCTTTTTCAGTCACTGTCTGCCACGAAATAGTTTTCTCAGTCTGGGTTCCAGGAAAATGGCTTATGACAGAGATAATTGAGCATAGATAATACTCTGAGAAGAGCCTTGAATAGGGATCTCAGGAAATTTATTGACAGTAAAATAGATCACAAGGAGACACAAACATACACACACACAGGGTGCATCAGGAAAAAGGTCTCAAAACCAAAGGCTAAAGGCAGAGAGTGATTATTCAGCAATTATTTTTCACTGTTCTTTGACAGACATTTTAAAGCAAGAGAAAGAAGGTTCATAAGGATTGTATGGTCTTATGACAGTAAGACTCTGAGCTGCTTGTAAATGTCAGGTTCTTTATTTAACATTTTAGGTTGTATTCTTTTCTACCACAACTCTATAATAAAAATAAAAACCTTTCTTTTTCTCAGACCCTGCTCCAGAATAATGCCAGTGCCTCATTCTTGAACGCCCAGCTCAGCGGGACTGAGTGGCATGTCTCAGATGTGTCGGCCTTCCTTTCCAAGGCCTCGGAGGACAAGAGATCTGCCGGATCTGCTTATACCTGGAGAGAAGTCTTCAACGAAACCGACCAGGCCATTCAGACTATCTCACGCTTCATGGAGGTTGGTGTGTTAACACTTGACTAAGGATAGAAAAATCTGTACTCTCAAAATGTGAGCAATCAGATGTATAAATCAGGGCATAGGTAATTTTTGCTAGGAAACAAATTAAATCAAACTAATTTTTTACTTTCATGGAAAATTAGTTAGTATGATGTTTTTACATGACAAGCTCACTCTGTTTATGCAGACATTTGTAATTATGTAACTGTGTAGCTGTCCTTGTTTTCAGTAACACAGTAAACACATCTCTTTACAGGTCTTAAATTGTGTCTGTAAAATAGGTGTTATCCAATATCTTTCATTTAGTTTAATTAAATAATTTCCCAGTCCGGGATCATTAAAGTATTTCTATCTATCTATCTATTTAGGTCAAGATGCAAAGAAAAGTGGGGAAATAGGTTAAATGCCACTTGTCCAAATAGGTCATCACATTACAAAATCTTCTGATGCCTTAAATGTTTTTTTAATGCACTTTGAACACAGTTTAGCTCCTGGCATGGTTATTTAAAGACTTAGAAATCAAATTTTCTTTCCACTTCCTCCCCTCATCAAATTGAATTATTTGCCATGCTGAGTGTGTCACTGCTTCCTGCCTTTGCGTAGCGGGTCAGTGTGCCATAGCCAAGCCTCAGAGATAAACAACCACTCCTAGACCCCTGCAAAATGTTAATCAATGTTCATCATAGTGAATGGTCAATCTTGATGGAGAGGTCTACAAAGTAACTATTAAGATTCAGTAGTAAGTGTGAACTAATGGCCTTGTGATTTACCATTGACATATAATGATTAGATCAGCTAAATAAATAATGATGTTTTTCATTCCACACACTGATGATTAAACTGATGATTTTTGGGGTTTAAATCAACCTCCTGACCTTAATGACTCTTTTTAGTCTTCTCATCCATCATGCCGTTATAGATAATGCTATAACATGGAGAAAAACAGTACTAATCATTTAGAAAGAAAGAATTTATGAACCTCAACTTGAGGTCAACGTCACACAAACACCAAGTAAACACCATGACATTCCTTTCCTTGACCCACTGCCCTGCTGACTGTGTCTCACCCATTAAAAAGGTCATATAATGTGTGTAAAAAGACTTTCCTCGCACTAAAAACTATGTCAAGGCCTTTCGCGACCATATAAGCCTGTTGTGGCTAGAGCATTAGGGGTTTCTGTGTTTTCATTATGCTTTCTGAACTCATTGGCTTCTCACACAGTGTGGAGAAATGAGGTGCAAGTCAGATTATGTCAGTTATGTGCAGTATAAGAGAGGCTTATCTACAGGATGTCTCAACAACTGTGGTTACTTTATCTCTAAACTCAGTAATAGAATTTGTGTAATAGGTGTAGCGGTCGTATTTTTATGATATGAGATAAAGAGATGCTCCATTTCAGAACAACTTCTACCAGGGAAAGATGTTCTTACAGGGTTTTTTGTAAACTAGGTGACACAGACCTTCAGACACCATTTAAACATGACAACAACTCACGCAGATTCAACTTTACTCCTTGTCAGACTTTCAGAGTAAAATATACCTCTGTTTTTTGTTTGCAGTGTGTGAACCTGGACAAACTGGAGCCAGTAGCGAATGAGGAGAGACTGGTCAACAAGTCCATGGGTCTTCTGAACAACCAAAAGTTCTGGGCTGGAATTGTGTTTCCTGACATCGCCCATGGCAACAGCGCTGACTTGCCTCCTAATGTCAACTATAAGATCCGCATGGACATCGATAATGTGGAGAGGACAAACAAGATTAAAGACGGGTAAGAAGCTTTGTCCAACTAATATTTAACCTCAGCTCCTTTGCAGTTTAAGTATGTTCTTACTGATTTTCATGTTCCTTTGCAGATATTGGGATCCCGGTCCCAGGGCAGATCCCTTTGAGGACTTTCGCTACATCTGGGGTGGATTTTCGTACCTGCAGGATGTCATCGAACAAGGAATCATCAGAGCTGTCACAGGCACCAAGGAGAAGACGGGCATCTACATTCAGCAGATGCCCTATCCCTGCTATGTTGATGACATGTAAGTGACCTTGAAAAGTAAAAAACAAATTGCGCATTACTTTAGAAGTTACTTAACCAGTTCCATTTTTTTTTTTTTTTTTTTCAGTTTCCTGCGGGTGATGAGTCGCTCAATGCCTCTCTTCATGACATTGGCATGGATGTACTCAGTGGCCATCATCATAAAGGGTGTAGTGTATGAGAAGGAGGCTCGGCTCAAGGAGACCATGAGAATCATGGGACTGAACAACGGCATCCTGTGGCTCAGCTGGTTCATCAGCAGTTTAATCCCACTCCTGATCAGTGCCGGCTTGCTGGTGATGTTACTGAAGGTTGGTTTTGCCACAGACACACACACACACACACACACACATACACGTGCATACACTCTGCACTCATCATGCAGGAATGTCAGTAAATTGTAGAAAACAAGTGAAGTCACTCACATTGATTATTGCTGATGTTTATACTCAACATTTAACTCAATAGTCAAAGTTTTCCATGATCACAACACTTTGTCTAAATATGTCATCAATTTGTGGAAAACAAGTGATATCATCCTGATGTAACCAGAAAACTATTTAATTCTCTGTCTTTTTCATTATTTTCCCTTCCTCCCTTCCCAGATGGGAAACCTGCTGCCCTACAGTGACCCAGGGGTGGTGTTTCTTTTCCTGGGATCCTTCGGCGTAGTGACGATCATGCAGTGTTTCCTCATCAGCACCCTGTTCTCTCGCGCCAACTTGGCAGCTGCTTGCGGTGGCATTATATACTTCACCCTGTACCTACCCTATGTCTTGTGTGTCGCCTGGCAAGACTACGTGGGCTTTGGAGCAAAAGTTGTAGTGGTGCGTGGAAGAAACTGAATTATATACAAGTCAATACAGACATGAATAGTCAATATTTTGTGAGTGTAAGGTTATTGAAATTTCACCCTCGTATGTACTTTCAAATTAAAATAGAGAATTAAAAAAGGTCCCTATTATTGTGTCAAATGGACCTACATGTTCCAAAATCATGTGCATGCTTTCTAGATTTCTGGAATTATTGTCTTTCTCTAGCTTATCACCGGCTTCTCTGTTGTCCTCCCAGAGTCTCCTGTCTCCTGTGGCTTTTGGTTTTGGCTGTGAGTACTTTGCCCTGTTCGAGGAGCAGGGGGTCGGTATCCAGTGGTCGAACCTGCTGGCCAGCCCTCTGGAGGATGACAGCTACAACCTGACGACCTCTATTTCCCTCATGCTGTTTGACGCCGTGCTCTACGGAATAATGACCTGGTACATCGAAGCTGTTTTCCCTGGTGAGTCATGAATAAAGTTTGTGGTATTTTTTCCTTAAATCAGTGATTTACAGTTGAATAGTTTGTTGTGGTTGTTATAGTGAACGGGACTGAAATTAAAAACCTTCACTGTTCAATTACAGGTCAGTACGGAATCCCCAGGCCTTGGTATTTCCCTTTCACTAGGACATACTGGTGTGGAGAAAAAGAGAACAATAACCTCTCCACCCCTCTATCAAAGAAAGGCAACGCTGACGGTACAAATCATAATCATCAATACATTACATATTTGCATATACATATTTACTTGTCTTTGTTTTTTGTATCTTTCAAATATGAATTGTAATTAATTAACGTTGTAATTCGAGCGTCGTTCTCCTTGTCTTTATTTTATCCACAGCTGTATGTATTGAGGAGGAACCGGGCCACATCGAGCCGGGTGTTTACATCGAGAATCTGGTGAAGGTCTACAGCCACGGAAACAAACTGGCTGTAGACGGGCTGTCCCTGAGGTTCTATAACGGACAGATAACCTCCTTCCTCGGACACAATGGAGCTGGCAAGACCACAACAATGTAAGATAATACACAAATTACTTGCAGTGCGTCTAAAATACACCTAATCAGAAATCTACTCTGTTGAGATGGCGATCGATGATGACTGTTGTGTCCCTGCTGCGTTTCTGATAGGTCAATCCTGACAGGACTATTTCCACCCACCTCTGGCACAGCCTACATCCTCGGCAAGGACATCCGCACTGAACTGAGCACCATCAGGCAGAATCTTGGTGTCTGTCCCCAGCACAACGTACTTTTCAGCATGTATGTATACAGTCTAGAGCTCAGTGTCAGAATGTGTTTATACCAAGAATTGACTTCTATTCAAATTTCTTCCCGCTAACGTTTTGGCAATTGTGTGATTTGTTGTAAACCAGGCTGACAGTGGAGGAACACATCTGGTTTTACGCCCGTATGAAGGGCCTGCCGGAGGAGAAGGTGAAGGCTGAGATGGAACAAATTGTGAATGATGTCGGATTGCCTCACAAACGAACATCTCGCACCAGCACACTGTCTGGTTAGTTTGAATATTTTGCTGTTTTTGTATTTTTCCTTTTAGTGGCTTCACAAGTATTATTTTAATTGAAGGGGAGTTTCCATTAAGATAGTAATTAGATAGTAAAATGTATAATTCTGACGTTTTCTTCCTGTTGTCTTTGTAGGAGGGATGCAGAGAAAGCTGTCAGTGGCCCTGGCTTTTGTTGGAGGCTCAAAGGTTGTAATCCTGGATGAACCTACTGCTGGAGTCGATCCCTATGCTCGCAGGGGCATCTGGGACCTGCTGCTTAAATACAGACAAGGTAAATACAACTGATAGTTGACTCTTGGTCATGTCATAGTTATTTCGCATATATGATGTATTTAATTCTGCTGAATGTCTTTGTTCCTCGGTCAGGCCGCACCATCATCCTGTCCACTCACCACATGGACGAGGCTGACATCCTGGGTGACCGCATCGCCATCATTTCCCACGGCAAGCTGTGCTGCGTAGGCTCCTCGCTCTTCCTGAAGACCCAACTTGGCACTGGCTACTATCTGACCCTGGTCAAGAGAGACTACGATCTGACACTTCAGTCCTGCAGGAATTCTGCCAGCACCGTCTCTTACAGCAAGAAGAACGAGAAGGTAAGAGAGACATCAAGAGGAACAGGCATTTTTTAAAGATGCAAGAGAAGGAGTCTCACTTCTGTGTTTTATTGAGTCTTTCTTTTACTTAACTGTTTACTCTCTTTATCTTTGCCTCAGGAGGACAGTGTATCACAGAGCAGTTCTGATGCTGGTCTGGGCAGCGAGCCAGAAAGTGAAACCACCACCATCGGTAAGAACTGACACTCAGTTGGCTACTTCAAAGCTAGAAAAGCTTATTCTTGTCAGATTAACCAACCTGTCATTCTTTCTGCTGGTTTCTTCCCTCCAGATGTGTCCCTTATCTCCAATGTGATATTCAAGCATGTCTCTGAGGCTCGCCTAGTTGAGGACCTTGGCCACGAGCTCACTTATGTCTTGCCCTATCAGTCAGCTAAAGACGGAGCCTTTGTAGAGCTCTTCCATGAGCTTGATGACCGCCTCACCGACCTGGGAATATCCAGCTATGGAATATCTGATACCACCCTGGAGGAGGTGAGGAGCAGCACAGAGTTTACACACCCTTATGTCTGGCATTTTATTCTCTGCTTGATGTGTTGTTTGAATGATTCTGCCAATATTTTAATCGTATCTCTTCCAACTCTGTAGATTTTCCTGAAAGTGGCTGAGGACAGTGGAGTGGATGCTGTTGAGCTATCAGGTGAGATTTGCACCTTTATTTGAGAATTAACAGAATAAATGGAGGGTTATGGTTTAAACAAAATGGAAGATTTGAAACCCGATTTATAGTTTACATTAACATTTCCTTCCTCCTGTGGCTGCAGATGGAGTCGTGCCAACCAGAATTCGTCGCCATCACGCATTTGGAGACCACCAGAGCTGCCTAAAGCCCTTCACAGAGGACGACTTTGACTTTAACGACTCTGAAGGTGACCCAGGTAGAACTGCATTACCCATCATGCAGTGCAATGATAGCATCATTTGTATTGCTATCATTGCTGTTACTCTTTGTTGTACCAAAAATATATATAGAAAATGATGACAGATATGTCACATCTCACAAAAAGTGCAGTTTCAGCCTGTCTGTAGAAAAGAAGATTTATATTGCAAAACATAGATACTTGGTGCTCTGTGTCAGAAAAATTGCAATTGCAGGCATTCTATAAACTTACAAAATCAGGACATAGACTTCTTTTTGCAAGTTTGCTCATTTATATCACCATCTCTGTGTGCAGAATCCCGGGAGACCGACTGGCTCAGTGGAACAGATGGCAAAGGTTCGTACCAGGTCAAAGGCTGGAGTCTGAAGAGACAGCAGTTTGTTGCACTGCTCTGGAAACGATTCCTCTACGCTCGGCGCTCCAGAAAAGGCTTCTTTGCTCAGGTATACTGATGCTGTTTTCATACACACAAAACTTTAAATAGACAAGCCAACGTGGGTCTTTCTGCTTTACATCAACACAATTTTAATGCATTTTCATGATGTTGTTTTTTCAGATTGTTCTTCCGGCCGTGTTTGTGTGTATTGCCCTGGTGTTCAGTCTGATTGTTCCTCCATTTGGAAAGTACCCAAGTCTGGCTTTGGATCCTGGCATGTATGGAGAACAGTTCACCTTCATGAGGTGAGATATTGGATTGACTTTCTTCTCATTAATTTATCTTGAACTTTTGTACAAACAAAAACATTTTCATAGTGTGCATTCTTGTAATTAAACCAGCTAAGTACCTTTTAACCTTGAATTCACCTCAATCACATCATTCTGTTTTTCTGTCAAGAAAATGTTCATTTCCATTTTATTTCCATCACATAAGTGCACAACCCATTAAAGATGTAAAGGTTACCTAACTGCATTAATGTCTGCATGTTACCTAACTGATGTATTTTTAAACTCAGCGGCTTAGCAATGAAAGAGTGCTGAACTGCATTTAGCACAGTTGTACTATTTTGCAGCTATGTGAAGTAACTGAAACTCAAATACTGGTGGTATGACAAATTGACAATGAAGCCATTTTTAGCCTATTATTAGTAGTGTTCAGCATATTGTCTATGTACACTTAAAGACAATTCAAGAAATGCTGTTTTTCTCACATTTATGGAATTATGTTAATAAAGGCAACTTTTTCTCTGGTGATTTGTAGTAATGACTTACCTGAGGACCCTCACACCAACAAACTACTGGAAGCCCTGACAGAAAAACCGGGATTTGGAACACGCTGCATGGAGGGAGAACCCATACCGTAAGTTTTGAGAAGAAAAGTGAATACACATTTGAACAGATCACATTATTGGTTCTCTACACATATGCAGAACATTTTGATTTGAAATTAAATTGAAAGTTATCTCTTTCTGTGCTCCAGGGACATTCCCTGTACGACAGTTGAGGATGAGTGGTCAATCCCGCAAGTCTCTCAAAGTCTGAAGGACGTGTTCGACAAAGGCAACTGGTCCATGGAGAATCCCTCTCCCCTGTGTGAGTGCAGCTGTGGAGGACGTAAGAGGATGCTTCCAGAATGTCCCGCTGGTGCCGGCGGACTTCCACCACCACAGGTCAGTGACACCAAACAATTAGTTAGTCAACACTTAAGTGTCAAATCAAGTGAACCTTTCTTCCTGCTAACATACAAAAATGAAAGTGAACAGATACAATGAAAAGCAAATGGTAATTAGGTGTTTTGTGTGTTTGTGTATTCAGATGAAGATCAGTGAGACAGACACTCTTCAGAATCTGACTGGCAGAAACATCTCGGACTATCTGGTTAAAACCTACGCTCAGATCATTGGAAAGAGGTAAAACACTAATCTTACACACACTGATATTTGTGCGAGTTCATTGCTTTATAACTCATACGATGATGTGTTGAACATTGAATCATTTTATGTTTTTTCTTCTCTTACAGCCTGAAGAACAAGATTTGGGTCAATGAGTTCAGGTAGGTTATCAGACATGATCCATCTTGAGCAGATTTGTCAATAATATTGAGCCGAGCGGTTCTCTGCTGTGTCCTGTGCTGAGATTAAAACGGTTGTTCTCCATGCAGATATGGTGGATTCTCGTTAGGCGCCAGGAGTTCTCAGCTTTTGTCCCACACGGATGAAATCGATGATGCGATTGCTGAGCTGAGGAGACGCTTCCGTCTGGAGAGAGTAAGAGATGTCATTACAGTATTATTTTACTGCGCTCATACACAAGAAAAGCTCAATAATGTGGTTGCTTGTACTACTTTGGTTTCAATTAGTGCTGTACACAGTGACTCATTTTGATGTTTCTATGATTTGAGCTGTAGTAGAACTATATGTGTATTATTACAGGTTCAAACAGTATCAGTTTACCCAGTCTACCCAGTTTACATGTGCTAAAGAAGATTCTCTCCCCCTCCTATCTTTCTCTCTCTCTGCATCACCCACCCTCCAGGGAACTGCAGCAGATCGTTTCTTTCACAGTCTCTCCACTTTCATCCAAGGATTGGACACCAAGAATAACGTCAAGGTTAGCACACTCACGCGCACACACACCGGTTATACAACAGCACGTGGCGCTGCAGGTCACCGTCAAGCTTTCCTCACCAAATTCTCAAACAATGCAGCTGTTATACCCATGTAAACATGCTTCACTCATTTCATTGATATTGTCGAATTTGATTGTATAATATTTGCATTTGTTGCCCATTTGTTTTTGGTTTTTTTTATTCATTAATTGTGTTTTTCTTAGTTTGATGACCAACTTTTAATGTTACACATTACAATTTCTCATTTTAGTCATGAGGGTCATGCAAACACAAACTGAAGGAGCTTTAATTTTTCAAAAAGAAAAGGCCTGGAAAGATATAAGACAGAAAATCTGAAGTGGGAGTCAGAGCTGAAGGGAAAATATATATTTACACAAGGCACACTGTAATTTACTCCCTCCGAGACTTGCAGCATTCAGCTCATCACCAAGCTTTTAATTTACTCCTAGCCTGCATTGTATGTCCTCTGAGGCTACAGAAACTAAATGTCTTCCTCTCTCTCTCTCTCTCTCTCCAGATCTGGTTCAACAACAAGGGCTGGCACAGCATTGGTTCTTTCCTCAATGTGATGAACAACGGCATCCTGCGGGCAAGTCTGAAAGGCGGCAAAGACCCAACAAAGTTTGGCATCACTGCCCACAATCACCCGCTCAACCTCACAAAGGAGCAGCTGTCACAAGTGGCACTGTGAGTATTACTGTTGTTACAGAGAGGTGCATAAACAGTTCTAACATTTCTTTGACCTTTTCTGAGAGACTTCACTTCTCATTGCTTCCTTTGATGTGTTCTCCCTCCCTCAGGATGACGACATCAGTGGATGTGCTGGTTTCCATCTGCGTGATCTTCGCCATGTCCTTTGTCCCTGCAAGCTTTGTAGTCTTCCTCATCCAGGAGAGAGTGAACAAGGCCAAACACATGCAGTTCATCAGCGGAGTGCAGCCTTTCCTTTACTGGCTGGCCAACTTTGTCTGGGATATGGTAAAACATTTCAGATGATCTTGGCCTCTGTTTTAACTAAATTAGAAATGATGGATTATGGATTAGGATGTATTAAAGTTGTCAAAGTGTGTTATCTTAAAATGTACCAAAGCTTCTTTTTAACCTCCTCTCCTTCATTTCTTACAGTGTAACTACATCGTCCCAGCCACACTGGTCATCATCATCTTTGTGTGTTTCCAACAAGACGCCTACGTCTCTTCCACCAATCTGCCTGTGCTGGCCCTGCTGCTGCTGCTCTACGGGTACATTTTGACACACACTCAGCTTGTTTGACTCTTCCTTTCATTTATTTTCTCTATTTCTCTGACCCCTTCTCTTCTAAAATTTATCTCTGTATCTCTTCACAGATGGTCCATCACCCCTCTGATGTACCCAGCCTCGTTCTTCTTCAAGATCCCCAGCACGGCCTACGTGGTCCTGACCAGCGTTAACATACTGATAGGAATCAATGGCAGCGTGTCCACATTTGTTCTGGAGCTGTTTGGAAGCAATGTAAATAAGTTATTTTTGTTTAGGTGGAAGGGGGCGCTTTTGAATGCAAACTAAGAAGTAATTGAGATTGAATGCTTTGCCCCTCATACTTAAGAATTGTCTTTGTTCCCATTTAAGGAAATCGGTGGCATCAACGATATCCTGAAGAACGTGTTCCTCATCTTCCCTCACTTTTGTCTGGGTAGAGGACTGATTGACATGGTGAAGAATCAGGCGATGGCTGACGCTTTGGAGAGATTTGGTAATTTCAGCAGACTTCTACAAATGTATCCTAATTTTTTGTTAAGGAAGCAAAAATATGTTTTCTAGATGTGTTTAAAATGTCTGATCTGTGGTTCTGCTTGTGTCTCTGAAGGTGAGAACCGGTTCCGCTCCCCTCTGGCCTGGGACATGGTGGGAAAGAACCTGTTTGCGATGGCCATAGAGGGCGTGATCTTCTTTGTCATCACTGTCCTCATTCAGTACCGCTTCTGCATCAAGGCGAGGTGAGTGAAGCCTTCGATACACGTGTGATCCTTCAACTTAATTGTGAAGAAAACAACCTCTAGAATTTTTCTCATGACACAGTATCCATTACTAAAATTTCATAAGTCAAAACAATAAGGAGATTAGGATTTGAATGCCCACTTGGTGAAGGATTCAACTAAACCCTGTGTTGAATGTGACCCCTCCTCCCTCTCTGTCCATCCAGGTCGTCCACCAGTCATCTGAAACCTATCGGAGAAGAAGACGAGGACGTGGCCAGAGAGCGACAGAGGATCCTGAGCGGAGCAGGACAGTCAGACATCCTGGAGCTCAGACAGCTCACCAAGATTTACAAGCGTAAACAGAAGCCGGCAGTGGACCGGCTATGTGTTGGCATCCCCCCTGGAGAGGTACGGGACAGAAAATATTACACCAGGCTGTCTTCTATTCTACAGATAAAAAGTTTGTCTGTCATTGAAGTTGTGTTCGTAACAGGATGACAAGGTTAAATTAATATCATGTCTCTCCCCTACTTCAGTGCTTCGGTTTGCTGGGTGTGAATGGTGCAGGCAAAACCAGCACCTTTAAAATGCTGACTGGAGACTCTTTGGTTACCAGTGGAGAGGCTTACCTGGCTGGCAAAAGGTAAAATGGCTCAAGATATCCAATCATTTGTATTTAAATTCATATAATATTCTAGTATATTCAGCAAGTTCAGCCAGTCTGTCAAGAGGTAGTGAGCACCATAATATATTCTAAGCATCAGTGATGGTTGCGATGTTGAGATAATGTAAAGTTTACATCATTATCATATAGCTTTCTTTAAAATGTTTTGCTTTCTGTTAAACTAAACACTCTTAAACTGTCTCCAGTGTGAACACAGAGATAGACGAGGTTCATCAGAACATGGGCTACTGTCCTCAGTTTGATGCCATTAACGACCTGCTGACCGGAAGAGAACACCTTGAGTTTTACGCCATCCTGAGGGGCGTTCCTGAGAAGGAAGTCTGTGAGGTCAGTAACACACGCTGGAACACATATACATGGACCATCTGTATTTACAAGGACATATGATTTTGGTCATTTAGATATGCAATAGGTTCATCCTTTTTTTATTGTAGTCTGCAGAGGCATTGTATAGAATATTGGTCTATTGAAATAAACAGATCATTAATCCTCTGTATTATTGTTTCAAAAGAAGATGGTTGACAATAACTCGCAAATCTTACCCTGTCCACCAGGTGGCAGAGTGGGGCATCCGGAAGCTTGGCTTGGTCAAATATGTGGACAAGTCAGCGGGCAGCTATAGTGGAGGAAACATGAGGAAACTGTCCACCGCCATTGCTCTCATCGGCGGACCACCTGTAGTGTTTCTGGTAGGTGGAACATGTTTAAACATAAATACTTCTGAATCATTCTAGCATACAGCTTTAGCATGGTCATTGTAGTAGAAGCTAAATATCTGATGTTTCCCATTGACAGGATGAACCAACAACAGGCATGGACCCTAAAGCTCGCCGTGCTCTGTGGAACGCAATCCTTAGCATCATCAAAGAGGGACGATCTGTAGTCCTGACCTCACACAGGTTAGATTACATCTGTTCAATAAACTGAATCATATAATTCTATATCATCATGTCAGCGACTTTAGTTTGTGTTGTATAAGTCTGAGATGACTGAGCTCATCCTGGTGTGTTCATGTGTTTTTTGCAGCATGGAAGAGTGTGAAGCACTTTGCACAAGAATGGCCATCATGGTCAACGGCAGGTTCCGCTGCTTGGGCAGTGTGCAACATCTCAAAAACAGGTGGGAAATCATGCCACAGTCACATTGCATATAGGCTCAAACACAAAAGAAATGAGAACGATTATCACTTAAACAGATCCCATGAATGAAATGTGCTTCGTCATGCTCCTACCAGGTTTGGTGATGGCTACACCATCATCCTACGGGTGGCTGGCCCTGACCCAGACCTCCGGCCAGTGATGGAGTTCATCGAGCGGGAGCTGCCGGGCAGCACACTGAAGGAGAAACACCGCAACATGCTGCAGTACCAGCTGCCCTCCTCCCTCACCTCCCTTGCCCGCATCTTCTCCCTGCTCTCTACGAACAAGGAGACGCTCAGCATAGAGGACTACTCCGTCTCCCAGACAACTCTAGACCAAGTAAGCAAGTCTCAAGTCTCAGACTGCAACTAGATTATGAGTTTGTTTACGCTGATCTAAATCCTTCCTCCTCTTCTCTTCCTTCCTGCAGGTGTTTGTAAATTTCGCCAAGGACCAAAGTGATGAGGACCATTTGAAAGACATCCATCTGAACAAGCGGGACGCTGTGGTAGTGGACATTTCCCAGCTAAACTCTTTCCTCACGGACAACAAGACCAGGGAGAGCTGCGTCTGATTCCAAAACATACCATCAGTGGGTGCTGCTAAGCTTCACCCACCCTCTCCCAACGCACAAAATATGGACCACTAACCAGCTGGGGGAGACAGACTATGTTAAATTTTGTTTTTTTTCTATTTTTTAGTATTTTTTAATTGTTATCATTTCTCAGTGGACCTGCACGTCAGCGCACAGCCTCTTGAAAAGGCAGAGACTGCAGGTATCGTGACAGACACTGAAATAATGACAACTCAATGCAAATCAATGCAAGAAATATATAGAAATATATTTAAGATGAGAAGAAATTCCTGTGAGGGTTGGAGACTGGTGCTTCTCCTTCACTAAGATGGCCAGAGAGACAGAAAGAAACACTTGAAGCGACAGCAGGATTATGATGCTATGTCAGACTTGAAAGCCTGTAAACCTGCTACTCACTCAGTGGACACGGCATCTGGGATGATAGAAGGAATTATCTCTAGTAGAAACATCCCTTGTCCTAAAAGTAGTAAGCAGTAGTCGGGGGGGTGCGTGTATGTGTGCTACTCTATATTGTAGCGTGAAACAACAACAGAAAAAGGTTCTGATCATTCACTGCCAACTGCTAGATGGACTGACTACTTTTTTATCAGGGTCAAACCTCTCTGTCGCTCTTCGTTACCAAGCGCAGTTGTTTTCTAATTCAAAAGACGCATTTACAATCCAATTAATTTAAGTCACAAACGTGCAGTCATGCAACATGATTATTTTGACTAATTTGATTTTTTCAGATAATTTCATTCTAATAGACGAAGCTAACCTCTTTGGAGTTTTTTTTTCCCCATTTCGTATGGATAACAATTAAGATTGATAACCCAGTTGTCTTTTATATTTGTTGTTCTCGGTGTCCTTGACATTGTCCAGCACAGTGCCTATACTGTATCATGGTGGAGAGAGAAATCCGAGCACTCCATTTGAAAACAACAACAATGTATGTAGGCTGCTAAGGAATGTATAAGACGGATTCCAACATACGTCGAAGCACAAAACATCAGCTCTTAGTGAAGATGATGACTGAAACTTGATTGTCTTTTTTTTCCTTTTCTTTAAGAAATTGTGTCCTTCATTGTCAAAAAAAAAAAAAAAAAGTTGTGGTTGCTCGATGTCTGTACATGACGCAGCCTACTATACTGGGTTGTTTTACTTGTCCTGTCCTCTTTAAATGGAACGGAAGGCCAATCAGAACGGACGCAGGAGAACCGTCACAAACTGGCAGATGTGACTTCGAGAGAAAGCTGACGATTGCAGACAATGTTGGACTGGTGTTTTTGAAAGTTCATTGGAAATATATACTGCATGCTTTCGAATTGGCCACACACCTGGACTATCAGCACTTCTGTGTGTGTGTGTGTGTGTGTGCCAGAGCATGCCGTCAGATCAGCTTGTAAAGGACTGGAGACGACGGAATTGTGCTTCATTATTGTTGTCGGTTTACCACCAAATAACGTATACGTGGAGTTCAGATTCTGTTGTAAAAAAAAAAAAAATGTGGAAATCTGTGTCAAAATGTAACTTGATGAGTGACATGGAAATGTCCCTGTGGGTAAAACTGTGGCTCCAGTATGCGGAGAAAACAGGTTCACAGCTACTCTGCTTGTATGAGGTCTAAAGATGGCAACTTTTCTTGTAATGTGTGCTTTTATACATGCACTATGTGAGGCCACGATGGAAGTGTTTGAGACCTGAGCCATCACCGATGTGGATATTATGTACAGTGGCAGCAGTATCTTGTGATGTCAAGTGAAAAAAAAATGTTACCAGTGGAATGAACAAACAATAACTGTGCCAAATGGAGCTGAAAATGTATCTTTGATCAACCAGCATAATCTCAAGGAGGTTTTGTGAAGTTTTAAGTTGTGCTTTTGTTTCAGTTCTTTTATCCATCAGCTCACAGAAATCCTCCTCTGTTGTCGAGAACAAAAAGCACATTTCATGTCCAATTTGTTCTCCCTCACCCAGTCTCCGTCAGACTGCAAGTTTTTGCTATTTCCTAGTGATGATGCCAAATTCCAATCTTTCAGTTTTGTCCGCATTGATAAGCTGCAGCACTGACTGTACCGTCAGTAACTCAAATTTTAGACTTTCCAGTGTTAGTCCAAAGACCAGACTGCACATAAAACAGGGACCACGTCTACTAGAGTTGTGCTTGTAATGCTTTATATTCCAAAAAAAAAAAAAAGAAAATCATATCCAGGGTTTAATTTAATGGCCGATTGTCATTAAGGGTGCTCTGTGTCATATAAAATCATGGAATGGGTTTCCGTCATCTCGGGGATCTAATCACTGCTGTGGGTCTTCAGACTCACCCTCAGCTAAATGTGAGCACTTTATAGCCTGTAGTGTCAGAGACGTAGAAGCAAGAGATTTGGCAAATAAAACATTTAAAATCAAATGTCTGCACTGGGACACAGATATAATTCAGACGAAACGAAGCTACAACACTGCGTCAAAACATTTTTTTGACACTTGAAAAAGAGGACGGAAGCTTACATGATTGAGAGAAATGAGTGAAAAGCGGTAGTGAGATAAAGAAAAACGCAGGACAGTAAGATGGTGATATTTCTCTTCTCGTGCTCAATATTATTATTTGTTTACATTTTTAAGTATTAAACAGCTGTTTGGGTCTGTTACTCATTGTGTATAGTTACTCTTTGCATTAAAAAATTAAAAAATCATACATTTTGGAAGAAAAAAACCGACTCCTGAGTTGATTATATTTGTGTTTCTGTTGCTGCGGCGGTGTGACCACAGCTAGCTCGGGTTTGACAGATGGAAGTTTGTAGCTAATGACTGAACAAAGGATGTGTTTACAGTCTGTGTGGGCATGTGTGTTAATGCTCGCTATAAGTTTCTAGAGTGTGCATGTGTTTTTGTGTGTCACCTGCTGTGCTCCCACGCACACACACACACACACACAACACACACACGGCCCACACACAAAATCTGTTGCCAGCAAACACACGCACAGAGGTTTCAGTCAGTCTGTGTTATTCATCCACCAACATGATGACTGGAAGAGCTGTTTTTCTGGGACTTCTGCTCATCTGCGTGGCTGCAGGTAACACAAGAAAAACATGCTCAGTTTGAGGTATTTTATACATTTATTGTGAAGTGGCTGTTATAGATCAAGATAAAGGAGTAGAGAGCAATTTTTAACAGTTTCTCTACATGTTCAGGATTTCATGTATGTGGAGTAACAACATCGTGTCAGAGGAGATTTAGTTTCAGACAGTAAACAAAAGAAAAAGACACCTTGATGTTGAAGTGAAACAGAATTATATATAACGTGTTTACATGTTTATTGTAAGCATTGGACCTTTAAATTAATGTAGTTCATATTACATAGTAGGCAGTAGAGGTGTACAATATGTAATAAAAAGAATCACATGATGTCATTCTGACAGATGTGATTGTGATTTGACTTGCATTCGTGGGAAAACTAGTAAAATCATGACAATGCAATGTGTGTTGGGGCCTGCGCAAAACAAATATGTCCTTAATATTTGGAAAACAAGGTTTGTGCAGCCCACGTAGGCACTCATATACTCACCCTAACCAAGAACAGATCAAAAATAACTATCCAGTCTCTGCAGTAAAGTTTGCATAAAGATATTTTTGTCTCTGGATCAGGCGGGTTGCTGACTCACTTACTCATATACAGGAGTTTATGACGTATGGAGTCAATTATTTTCAACATGTATGGTTTTAACGGTCATCTGCTCTCTTTATAGATGCTGAGAAGAAATCTGGACTCCTGAGGAAGGTGTTGCATCTTGACTCATTGCTCTATGTGTGTGTGTGTGTGTGTGTGTGTATGTATGTGTGCGTGCATATAAGAGGGTGTTTTGATCATGATTAAAGGGGATCATAAGTGTGTAATTCAAGTAACTTGAAACATGTACTATGGTATATGAGCTGTCTTCTCAGGTGATCACAGGTGAGTTGCTTTATGTTCTCGCAGCCTTCCTGTCCTGAAATGGGGGAGATCGTGGCGTGCCCCCTGAACCTCGCGCCGGTGTGCGGCAGCGATGGAAACACCTACCCCAACGAGTGTACCCTGTGTGTCCAGAGACAGTGAGTACACACAGCTGCTGCACACTCACAGCATTCCCTCATGAGGTCACATAAAGTCAACTTTATGGAGGCTGAAAACACTGAGTCGCCCCCCGGTGGTGAAACAGCAGAGGGTAAACAGCAGCTGATTCAAATGACTGGACACTTTCCAGTTAAGCCTATTATTCATGTCCTGGTCTGGAAATGAGCAGGGGGATCGTTCGTCATTGCTAGAAAATGCTGGTCACGTCACTGGTGAGCAAATCAGGAAAAGGCACTAAATTTCATGAGATCTTGCAGTATTGTGAACAAACCTCTTTAAATCACAAAGAGGCTTAATAACAGGAAATGTATGTTCTCTGTTTTGGACTTTTATGTAAAGAAATAATTGTTCTCTCTGTTCCTTTCTGTCTGTTTTCTGATATTCTGTCTCTCATCCCTGCACACAATTTAGTATATTCAAATACTAATATTAAATAATCTTTACTGCCGTGTGTTACATTATTGCCAACGCTCAACAAATAAACAAGAGAATTCGTTAGATGATAACAAGACGACAGATACATTTTAAACATGCACACTGTAAATCACTGAGAAACATTGCTGTAGAGCCTGTTTCTTTCAGTTCATAGCAGCGGTTTATATTTTGCAGTGATGGAATGTAGCTAAGTACATTTACTCAAGTGCCAGAATTAAGCACAGTATTGAAGCATTTGTACTTTTCTTGGGCACTTAAATTATCTGCTACTTTATAGTTTCACTTCACTACATTTAAAGGCAAATGCTACATTTATTTGATTTTGAATGTATTTATTTTGTCAGCAATCTAACTTTTTTAAAAAAAAAACAAAAACAACACAATGATTCCAACAATCCTAAAAATGCTTAATATTGGATTTAATAATGGACTATGTCGATAAACGATTAACCCGTAAGTACAAAGCATACGCCTTACATACATGTAAATATATGTATAATTCACTTTTAATTTTGATACTTATGTACGTGTCATATCAGATCATTTGACTCAAGTACATTTTGCAAGGGTGACTTTCACTTTTAAGTAATATTTTAACACAATATCATTACTTTTACTCCACTATGACTTTTGGCTATACGACACTGATATTTTGCAGCTAATCCTCCCCGCTGACTTTTCTCCCCAATTATCTTTTCTCCTCTTTCTGAGGGTCAGGGAAACTGAGAAACACAGAATATAGTATGTTCAAAGATAACCTCTCTCAGATTTTTATACTACTATAATAAGAAGATAGATTCTGTCACAACCTCTCTTTTATGGCAAATTAGAACACAGACGGGCCTCCCTGGTTCTACAGCCACGACCTGCCCATTCATTCTGCACACTGACAATATTTTCCTTAGTTTTTCATGGTATTTTTATATTGTCAGGTACTCCACGCCACCATGTATTATCTGTTTAAGGTAGACAGTTTGAACTAGAATTCATATTTTCTTTGTGATTTGCTGGTTTCATCACTATATTTATTATGATTTTCACTGACTTTGATTCAAAGCTGGAACAATCCCAGCTGAGCAAAACAGATTGAATCACAACGGTGACGTGCTCTGATCCTCTCTGCAGAACAACCAAGGTGGACATTTTGATCGCCAAAGAGGAGAGCTGCTGACCCGCCCGGGAGATGATGTCACCACTAAGGTGACCAGTCGGGATCTGATTATCGACCCAACATCGGATCCCAGCTCGCCTAAATGTTGTGTCATCACGATGAGTAATAAACGTCAATTGCCAGTACACAACCGTCTGACATTTCCTTTTATTTAGTTCACTAAAATCCAAATCTAAGTCAAAACTGATGCTACAGATTAAATACATCTAGTGAATGCATTAGAGGTAATAAAAAAAGGACAGTAAGTAAAGAAAGTGTTTTTTAGGTAACATAATCTGAAAGCATTCCTTTGTATTATGGAGGCAGGAGGTGAATGATCGGTTGGTTATCTGTGTTGGGAGCCAGTATTTACCCATCTTAGACTGAGTAACATGGCGGTCGATAATGTTCAAGCGCTTGTTTGTGTGTGTGTGTGTGTGTGTGTGTGTGTGCGCGTGTGTGTGTCATGAAGATGACAGGAACACAGAGCGACACACTGGGACAGTGGACATGAAACAAAAGAGAGAAATAAAGTGTTGAATACTGAGGTCAAAGGTCAACCGTGTGAGTCACATGACTGAAACCAGGAAACAGAGAAGTGGTATGAATCCAGTTGCTTCCTCGATCTTTACGGCAGAGCAGAGACAGAGCCTTGAAGACTGCAGCGACCTGACAATGATAGGAACCCAAGTGGATCCTGAGTAAGTACAGACTGTGGATACCCTGCTCACTGCTGCTGACGTTACAGTGCAGCTCTTTGCTTTGTTACTGTCAGTCGACGGGTTAGTGTGTCGCAGACTTCACGAGCAGGTTTGAATCAAGACAGAGCGACAATGAACCTGAACCTGAGCTGATGCTGAGCGATGCACTAGGACCTCTGAGCCGTGATGTTTGAATGATTCTTGATCAGTTTAGTGCAGTAACTCCCATTCATTTCTTCCTACATTCACTTTGTTCACCTTGTTTCCATCCTGCCCTGTGTCCACACAGTATAGATCAGTCAAATCAAACTATTACATCCTGTCTGTATTGTTACTGTGTCTCCAGGGTCGACAATGGAGTTCAGGACTGTGAGAATGGCATCTCTATGGATCTCTTCCTGCATGTTTCACTCATACCAGCAGTGAGTTGTCCATCGATTTAACCTGCAATATGAAACACAATGTATACCCAGTGTGTCAACCTGTCTGGAGCAAAAAATAACAGTTTTGAGACACTTTATTTGTCAGGTAGTCAAATGAGTTTAAAATGGTTTGCTTAGTTTAAGAAAAAAGTTCATTTTCTGAACAATAAATGAGTGCTCCCTCAGTTTTGCTGAAAAATGAACAATGAAGATATTTCGTTTTTCACATGGAAAACGGACATTTAACAGTATGTGCTGATGATTTATGCGTTTTTGTTAACAGTTTATAGTAAGGGCAGAATCATATCCTTAACTAATGATTAACTAACGCATGACTCATCATGATTTCAACAGATGCAGGATGTAAAGACTTGCTTTTCAAACATAAATACGTGAATACTGTGACATGAACAAATGTTAATGAAATCCAACTTTCTTTAAGCATTTCAACCCAGGTATGAAATATATCTCTGAATCAACATTCTTTAATGATCTCCTATAGTTGTAGTAACTAGATCATTTGTTAATGTTGAGCTACAGGACTTTATGATACATCCTGTATCAGTTTATTCATTGAATCATTTAGGTCATGCGTAAGTTAGTCATTACTTAAGTTTATGATTTGTACCCTTGTTATGAAGGGTTACATGAAGTAATATTTGGGAAACGGCATTTTAAGTTTCTGTGTTCATGATGTACTCACAAAACAGAGGGTGTCTAGAAATATAATTACACTACACAGTGAAAAAGAGAATTATCAGAGCTATCTTAAAAAAAATGTTTCAGTTGGTAACGCACAAATGAATTGAGTTTTTTAAAAATATATATTTTTTAGGGTAAGTTATGTTTTTTAAACTTGGTAATTTCATCCAAAAACATTTTCTTCCAGTGTACAATCACACTGAAAAAAGTTTACTAACTAACTTTTAGTTACTCATTAATCTTATTTAAGTTAACAAGTTAGATTAACACAATTTATTTTTGTGTTTTTTAAGTTGGGGCTACAATTCTCTTCTTTCAGTGCCAGATCTGAAACACAGCACAGTTGTTCCTACTACACCTGCAGTGAATGAGTTTGAAGATACAGCAGCATGATCTGAAACTGCTTTGATAGGACACTTGCCAAGCTGGTTATGCAAAGTGTAAGGTTCAGATATGAGACCTACATTTTATAAAGTCAGCCGTGTGATCCAGTGGATCACTCTGCCACTTCGGACACACGGTATCGATCAGCATGTTGGCGATTGGAGGATGCATCTACTGAGGCTTTCGGAAGTTAAAATCTCCTGACTGTGATTCTGAAACCTAAAGAAACTAGCTCGCTAGGCATGAATAAAACAAACCCGGGCCCATCCCCCCGTCTCAAAGTCAACAGAAAGCCAGCAGCTGCAGTGATGCAAACAAAGCATTGTTGAAGATTGCATTGACTTCTCGTCCTGCAGGTGTTTATCACGGGGATACTCTCCTTCCTCCAGAAAAGAGCCAAAACGCTGGGCATCGACCACAGACTGCCCTTCCTGGGAGGACGTTTTGCCATTGTGATGTAAGTCAGCAGCAACGACGAGTGTCAGGATATAAAGTCACAGCAATAGGTTTCCTTGTTGTCATAGGCAGCAGTCTGGATTATCTCACATCTATCCTCCTCTTGCTCTCTTGTATCAGGCTACTTTAAGCAGCTGCGTGCTTTTGGTTGTGTTTATACTGTTTGTCATGACTGTGTCCCAGTCCTTTAGACACTATAGGCAGCCTGAGTAATCGGTGGTCCTATGGGTTTGCATTCGGTGCCGTGTCCTCCAGCGTCCTGCTGCTCTTCTCTGAAGGTTACGTCCCCTTCACAGTCCCATCCTGGGCCAGAGGTACTCCGACTGCTGAACACTGTGATCCAGGCTCTGTATTCAAACCCTGCAGGTACAACATCTAATCATGTTGACTGATGTGCTGTTATCCTGGTTCTTATCCTTCAGCTATAATGTTTCTGATTGGAGCATTAGAGGTGGGCCTGGTCTATTTCCCCTTCTTTGCCTGTCTGTCCACGCCTTGCAGAGCAGCTGGGGCAGTGCTGGGAATACTGTACTCTCTGTGCTGGTAAATATTTATTCTCACAATGTGGATTAGAACAACAAAAGGTTTATTTCAACAGTAAAATGATGGTCACGTCACACAAAATGATAAAGAAACACTTTCACAACATATAAAAGACTGTGCTGTAGATGGACATATGAGTGGGTTTATTTTGTGTATCTGTGCTTTTTTTGTAGGATCATTATTACAATCTGGGATGCATTCACCTGTCCCAGTGGTAAGGTAGGTGAGTACTAAACTCATCACAGTGCATTGATGCTTGTTGCCTTGTGGCTTGTGACCAAGTTACCAGCCTCCTCCGTCCAGATGATTGTTTCTGCCTGCAGCTTAAATGAATGAGGCTCTGTATGAAGACTTGCCTGTGGGTACTTTGTTGGACATCATGGGGAAAATGAACAAATGGGATGACTTTGCGTGTGATTTTAAAGATTCTGGGCAAACACCAGAAGATTATCGTCCAGTGGCCCTGCATCCTCTCCCTCATCTTCCTCTTGGGACGATTTATCTACATACTGGTTAAAGCTGTTCGAATACGTCTGCAACTGGAACCAGAGGTCAGTGTGCCCACTGTGTGAAATGACTGAAATGATTCTTGCTGTCTTTTCCCCTCTTTTATTCATCAAATTTTTGCTTTTATTTGTTCCCATCTTTATCGTGTTTTATTGTCTGACTAGCCTTTTGCCAGGATTCACCTAGAATATCAATATCAATATCAAGTATTTTGAAAATGCATACATCTTGAACTGAAGGTACAGAAGCATATAGGACTAAAATCTACAATTACATACTAACCTTAAATAATCCAGTTTTAGAATGATAAAACAAACAAATCTTGAATCTTTTCCTCTCAATAATAAACTGGATCCTCTGCCAGGACCCTGAGGAGCTGATTGAGCAGCACCAGGTGCAGCATGTTAAGAGCCTGCTGAGGAAAACACCTGCACACAGGTAGAGTTTCACTTCTGTCGGTTGTTAAGGGACCCGCTTTTTCTTGCACTTGAACGCAGCAACACACAGTCATGCAGACACACACCCACAATCAGGTATGACCCTCCTTTCTGTGCTGCAGTAAGCCCCTCAGCTGGTTCCAGAGAAGAGTGTATGAGTGGGACCCCCACTTCAAGTTCCCCAACAGGATCATCGGCACTGCCATTATATCCCTCATAGGCCTGTATACGGTATAATGTGACAGCCCTTTCATTCAGTCAAACCAAATGTCTCATCCAAACTCTTTGTTCTGGGAAATGATGACTCAACAAATGTGTCTGTATTTCATTTCTACAGATGACCCTGGCCGACTACAGCGTCAGTAATGTGGCTTTTGACCGAGTAGAGAAGTGGAAGGGGACATTAGAATATCTGGTGACTTCTTGTAATGAGACTGAAGCTCTGGGAGCCATGATCCCACAGCTGGAGGAATTCATCGACGTGGCTAGGAGTGAGTTGGTCTGCATGATTCATGTTTCTTGTGGACAGTTCGGTCCGGCTGCCTTGATTGTGAACATTACTCATGAGAATGAGCCAAAAAATCAACTCTTCACTCACGAATCAAACAAAATCCAATTTTGCATATATATTTTTGAGCCCTGTTGTGATTTCTTTTATTCCAGAGTCTTGGCTAGCTACCACCTTCTTTGCTAGTCTTAACTCGGTAGCCTACACCCTCCACGTCTTGGCGTGTTACAGGTAAGAGAAGTTTTAACTAAAAAACACTGATTTCGAAACAGCCTGTTATAATAAGACCCGACATAGATGAGTGTCATTGTGTAACGGTCCACACAGAAAACACTTGAAGAGACTGTGGAGAGGGCAGAAGGGGTTTCTTCCTGAGAAGTTTCACAACCCTAACTCAGCTGTCAGTGTAGTAAGTAATGCACGCACACACACACACACACACACACACACTTTCAGCAAATGGCAGTAAATGTAGTGCAAATCAGATTTCACTTGTTTCGCCAGCACTTACCAGTGTGAGATCTGCCCTAGTATAACTGTGCTGATAGGCCAAAATGTGTGTGTTCGTCACAGTGTATGATCTTCTGTGTGGTCCTCATATTGTGGAACCATAAGGCCGCTGCACCCCGCCAGCTTCGCCAAAACACTCCATAATTATCACAAATGGGGTTCTAGGCTCTTAGGCGTCTTGACGGGGCTTCCTCGCTAATTGTGTGCGCAGACACAGGCTCTCGCATACACACACATCTGCAAGTCTGATCTATTCAAATGTGTGAGCATGTATTTGAATGTCTGATTCTGTAAAGGACACGCACACACTTTTGCTCAATAGACTTTAGGATTGCACAACCAAAGTTTTCTTGTTGAATGTTCACAGGCTTCCATCACAAGATACTCTGGTTGGCAAATAGCGTTCACATTGTGGGGTAAGTTACTCATCTGCTTAAAAACATGAATAAGGGCCGTGTTCGTGCTTTTAACACAAAATCAAGCAGCTGAACAGATGTGCATCGGGACATAGTCTGTAATGGGACTCAACCCTGTTGCTCCCAAAATGATGCCATCAGTGAGATGCTTTCATAAGTCAAGGGAAAGATGAAGAGGGAAAGGATCCATTAACAGGAAGCTTTAGGCAGAAACTAACCTCTCAGTGAACAAGCCTATTGGTTTAGGATTTAATTTAATGGTCTCAGTCTGTAAAAGGTGTTTCTCAACCCCAAGCTTCTCTGAAAGAATTACAGAGGAGGGCTTTAGCATCACATTATGGTCAAGGTAGTTCTGCGTTTACGGCACATTTCCACGCTAACAAGTGAGAAAATCACAAAATATAAGTACGTATATTGAAAACTTTGTCGGAAATGTAGAGAAAAAACTCAGAAATATAGCTACATTTTGCATTTAGAACCAACACATCTGCAGAGGATGCCATATCCACTGCCCTCCACTCAATCATCACACCTCTTGAAAATAACAGCTAGATCAAGACGACAAATGAGTATTAAAACGCCAGAAACCCACAAAACCTAAGAAACCTTTAACTGTAACATACTGCTAAATGTGTTTGCAGAAAAAAACATTTTGCACAGCTAAATGTTGGCCATGTTAAAATCTTGTTAGGAATGATGCATGGATGGATTTGCAAAATTGTTTTTTGTTTCTATCACACAGAATAATCTTGAGAGCGTAATAGAAGAATCAAAAGTTATAGAGCAACAGTCATGAGTAAAATGTTACGTAACATGGATATAGAAAGATAACATAAGATATGTCTCCTCTGTATTTCCCCTTCAGGCTACCTGATTGTCCATTTTGTCCACTTCCTGTTTGCCCTGCTGTTCGTCTATGCTCTGGTTCTTCCTATAAAGCATGGCAGGGTACACAGCATGCTCAGAAACCTGGGAATTACAGTGTAAGGCTTCTTTTCTTGTGGTTGGGGATATATAATTGGTGGTTAGATAACCAAGTGGTTGATTGATTTTCATTTCTCTTGTGTCTCTCAGCTTGACCATCGCCCTGGTGATCGCCCTGGTGATTCTGCAGGTAGTTCTGGTTCAGATCTTCTTCCTCCAGGACAAAATGTCTCCCACTGATAAAGAAAAACCTCTGGCTCTAAACAACAGGTGGGTGGCCTATATCTACATCTTATGTAAGCGATAAAACTATCACACTGAAACAAAGGTCCAACATCAGCAAACAGTGACTGTTGAAAAGGAGAAGTGCTGGTGATAAGGCCAAATGAGATATTGAAGTCATAAAACATTCACTTTCTCTCTTACTTAATAGAGTCAAGTAGCTTCAATGACTCACTGAAACCAGCTGATACAGAATACATCTATGATGGTGTTTTACAGTGTCAGCAATCCCCTTAAGAGTAACAAGTGAATATATTTTCATAGTAAACCTGCTCTGTTCAGTAACCTGCAGTCACAGTTTCTCTTCCTCCTCTCCAGGAAGGCGTTCCACTGCTTCAACTACTTCTTTTTTTTCTACAATGTGGTGATGGGGGTCGGCAACTGCATATTGAGGTTGCTGAGCAGCATTCTGGCAGGAACGTGGCTGGTGTCACGCATAGACCGGACCATAATGCAGAGAGGTTATGAAGGCATGGATGCCGGTAAGCTCAACTTCAGCTAATATGCATGTGAGACAAAAATGAAATATTGTTTAAAGGATATATTTCAAGATTTACCACCATAAAACAACACAACTAAACCTGATTTTGTTGTAAATACTTTTAGTGAAACTGGTATTAACCTGCTAGCAATCACATCTTCCAGCAGATGGCAACATTTCACAGTGTACCAGTGGATTTGCTGTGTGTCTTAAAGGGTAACTCCACTAATTTTACACATTAAAGCGTATTAATAGGTCTTGGGGAGTATTACTGCATATGTGGAAAACTGCATATGTGGGGGAAAAAAAGTAGTATAAAGCCTTTTTTGGCTCCAGAAGAAGCTGCGTGTAATCTGATAAATTGCCTTGTTTCATGTCACTCAGTGGATTAGTTGCATGGTGGACAATGTAGGCCATGTCTTGAAAAGGAAAAGAATACGTGGAATAAAACAGCTGTTTTCTCTGGTTCTGCTGTATCGATCTCGATCATTTGTTTTGAAACTGTCCATAATGACTCCAACTTTGTTAGATGAGTGCAGTACTAGACCAGATGACTACATTACCCACAATGCAACTTAGCCACTGAGTTGCAACACTGGAGGTGATTTATCAGCTTGTATGTGGCTTCCTCTCAAGCCACAAAAGACTTCATACTACTTTAACATATGCAGCGGTACTCTCTGTAAGCTCACTTTAATGTGTGGAACTACCCTTTAAGACAACAACTATAGTAAAATGTGAAGAGCAATGTAGATATGTATGTCTTGTTTATTATTATAAAATGCTACAGTGCTATCTCCTATGTATAGTGTGTGGATCTAACAGTAGGCCTGTGTCTTGCATGTTCCAGGCTACACCACCTGGGTTGGGATGATCTTTGCTGACCACTATCATAACAATCCAGTCATGGTGTGTTTCTGCCAGCTGCTGGTCTCCAACACGCTGGAGAGAAACGCTGCGTCTTCATATTCAACATTCAACCACACGCCATCTGGTCAGTGTGTGTGTGTGTGTGTGTGAGAGAGACAGTGAGAGCGTGTGTGTGTGTGTGTGTGTGTGTGTGTGTGTGTGTTTATGTGAGTGTGTGTGAGTGTGGGTGGATAGGTGGGTTTGTGGGTGTGTGTAGAGCTCTTACATGAACAACCATCCACTGACAATGACTAATGCATTTTTATAATTTGCATGTTTAACTTCTAATTTCCATTCAGAATCCCCTGGGAACAGTCAGGCCAGGAGGCGTTGGAGGCTGCTTTACACCTTACTGCGGAACCCTCGTCTGATCCTGCTCAGAAAACACCACATCTCCTTATCTTCATCACAAGAGACATCATCATCTCCACACTCAGATGCAGTGTTGCAGGCTTGGGTCATGGCCTCTCAAACACAGAGTCGCCAAGCAGCATCACAGTCACCACCGGAGTTAGATGTCATACCAGCAGAAGACTGTTAAAGAAGCATTTTCTTGGGTTTTGATGTTCTGTTTTTAAAAAATATGTCGTTTTTTAGAGGATTTCCATGTTGTACTAGGGACACTGTTGTGTTTTCAAAAGGTCCTTTTCAAAGACCGAACAAAAAATTGTGGAATAGCAACTGAGTAAGAAGATGTTGTTAATGTGTTAAATTAATTAGTCACCATTTGATCAGGTCAGAGGGAGCATTTATCATTTGTAATTCACAACACTGGGCTTGATTTATAATAATTTTGAGAGACTGTACAATGGCAAGCAAATGCTTTGAGTTTGAAATAAGAAAAAACGTGTGACAGTTATATTGGTGTGATTCATTGTGTGGTGTAAGTGGGACTATGATGCTCTTAATGGTTGATAAAGAGTTGGATAAGCAGTCGAGAAGTGTATCTATTATTTATTTATTTATTCATTAAGAACTGTGTATTTATTTGACAACACCTATTTATGTTATTTTTATATATATGATCAATATTTAATAATGATCTGTTTTAAAAATGAAAAGTTAAGTCTTACTTTCCATGCAGTAGGGGGCGGTAATGAAACATTTCGGATGCAAACCGCCCTTAAACCAACGAAGAAGAACGTCGACGCTGACTTTAACATTTTCAACGGCATTAAAAGCTTTTAGCTAAAAAAAAAAAAAAAGTAAGTAATTCAACGACCTTTTCTAGAAGATTCACAAGTTGGTTGATCAACTACAACGTGGTATCAGTTGTTCAATAGATAAGTTTTTGGCACATTTAAAGTCAGCATTGGCAGTGACCTTTTGAACTTGTGTGGGCGTGTGCGTGATTTTAAACGCTGTGGTAGAAGAGCCTAACGTTAGCAGTTTGGCTAACGTTAGCAGTCTAAAATTACAGGTAAGGCAAACATGGAAACATCTTTATGTTTAATAGCTGTAAGCTAACGTCGCAAATGTTTTTGTTCTAGTTGGTGATGGAATCAATTTTGGGCCGAAATAAACTTTATTTTATGGCTAGGTGCTAGCTGCACATGGACTGTTAGCTGTTAGCTAACGCCCACGTTGACCCACACGCTATCAGTTTAGGGATAGCCAGAGGGCGGACAGGGCCTATTATTGCCTCAGAAAATGAATGTCCAAGGTTTGTTAGTGACACCATCTTGAAATGACATGGAAAGCAGACGCCACAAACTTTGACTTGTGGTTGTAGACACACTGAGGGGGTGCCGTGTCTGTTTTTATGCTTGCTAAGTTCACGAATTTGTTGTTTGAGTATCTTGATCCTAGTACGAGACATCAGCTGCTACACTTCAAATCTTAAATGTTGGCTTTCACAAATAACAAAAGTAATCAGGAATGTGTTGACAACAAAGTGGCCAAACATGAACGTTTTATCCACTTTGGAGGAGAAATTAAGGACATAAATCTTGCATCTATCCATAAAACTCCATGATTAAACAATTGGCTCATAACTAAGTTACACAAATTATTCATTGTCAGGTTTGACTATCACAGCTTGTATTTTGCCATAAATGTCGCAGGCTCCCTTTCTCTAATGCTCTCTCATGCTTTCAAATGTTCCTAACTATGATTATGAATGGATGAAATGGACTTTCAAACTGTGAAGTACTGTACCCCATTTCATTTCATTTTCATTTTATTTGGATCTCCATTAGCTTTGGCAAAGCCATTGCTATTCTTCCTGGAGTCCATACCCAGCACCATAATGTTTTCACTGCAGTACACCATAAACTCCCAAACCATGTCGAAGCCTTTTACTGGTACTGTGACTTCTGTTTCATGTTGTAGCTTGCTTCAGATGATAATGACACAATGCTCTGCAGACAGTTTTAAGGGCCTGAGAAGTACAACAACATCGCCTTTTGATTGATCCTTAAGATGTTGCTGGCTGTGCAGTTCAAACCACACTGACTTACATTTTCTGTGCTGTTTTTGTTTGTGTGTATTTACCAGCATGTCGGACAGCGAGTCCATCAAAAAAATGTTGCGGTCTGTGCTCCAGTCCAGCAAGACTGGCGTGTCTATTAGTAGCCTCCAGTCAGAATACAGAGGTCTGTGCGGAGAGTTCATCCCGCTGAAGAAGCTGGGCTACTCAAAACTAGAGGACTACCTCAGAAGCATCCCCTCTGTGGTCCGGCTGGAGTACTGCATGGGTGAGGTGAGGGCGGTTCTTTTTTTAATATATACTTATATTGTCTGACCAGGTGTGATTTTTACTTTGTCTGACATGGTGCAATTGACTAGCATGAACACAGAATTGAGAATCTCAAGTAAAAAGTTTGTTCTTCCTAAGATTTAGCTAAATCGTCAGAAGTCTGCTGAATTTTACTGTAACAATAAATCTGCTTTGTAGGTTAAATGCTTTGCTGCAGTGTGTCAAGAGACAGCCCACATTGCTGAGTTGGTCGCCAGACAGAAGACCTCTAAGAAATCTGGCCGCTCCCAAGTGGTCAATTGCAGGATGAGGTTCAAACCCTCCAACCCATACATGCTCAATGGTAGGAGACACACGCACAGCTTTGTTTCTTACGTCAGGACTCTGTCTCTGTAAAAGCCTTCGTGTTAAGAGAGTAGCAAGACATTTTGAACGCCTTTGCCTGTAACCCACCACAGTTTGTTTCACTCTTACCTAACCTCACATTGCTTTTAGTGAGGCCAAGGTCTTCTCTCCGCCAACCCTCGTCTGCTGATGCCTCTAATTGGATAGCTAACTATTCTCGGCCCCACAGAGCCAACTACAGAGGCTGCAGTGCCTCAGGAGACTACAGGTGAGGAAAATCTGCTGTAGCTGCTATTAGTGTTATTCTTCATTTGTAACCCTTTTTTCTTGCATGTCAGTTTTTCTTATCCTAAATTGTGTTTCATCTTTTGTCCCTGCTATAACTTCTAACTCTGCCACTTTTCGCACATTAAGGTGTGTTTATAGGTCTTGGGGAGCAGCACTGCATATATGAAAAAAGTAATATAAAGCCTTTTGTGGCTCCAGAGGAACTTGCATGTATTTAAGAAATTGCATCAAGTGATTTCACTTAGTGCTTAAATGTTTAATGAACAGTTCAATAACAAATGATCAAAATCATGTAGCAGAATCAGAGATATCACCTATTTTATTCCACACTTTCCTCTTCCCTTTTCAAAACCTGGCTCCTACATTACCCAAAATGCAACATAGCCACCAAGTGACATCACTGGCAATTTATCAGATTACTCACTACCAGTTAACACACTTTAATGTGTTAAATTGGCCGAGTTCCCCTTTGAGTGAATAAAAAAATTAATTAACCAATGTTGTGGCTTTTGTTTCCCTGATACATCAGGCAGTTGGACCCAAGGTTGAGCTCCAATACCCCTGTTGTGCGTAGAGCACCCGCTTCTCAAACACCTGTAAAACAGTGTGCCATACCTGAAAGGTAAACATACACATGCATGCAAACCTAATGCAGCTAACCTGGTTCTTCTATATACTGTGTAATTTTGGGCAGATATACATATTTTGAGTTTACAAATCCTAACTACATACATATGCAGTTTAGTTTGCTATCACAACTTTTTAATAGTATGTAATGCTAAAAATGTTGGTCATGGTCATTTAATGTGGTAGCAGTGAGATGGGAGGACATTTCGGAATATTTTAATAAGAACACTTGAATTTATTTTAGCACCACCACATTTAGAACCACTTGACCAACCTGTATTAAGTTATTATTGTATCAAGACCTTCAGCAAGATGTTTGTACTGAATGACATAAAGCACATTATGCTTTAAATTCTGCTATGTTGCCAACAGGAAGAAGATGAGCTTTTCAAACAACCAGCAGATGCCCAAAGGTATGTGGGACCTTCTTGGTGTGTATCCTAATCAATCTATCAATCAATCAATCAATCAATCAATCAATCAATCACTCATTCAGAACATTTATTGGAATGAGGTCTTTGAATATAAATCAGGGTTCAAATAGCTAGATTATTCATGTAAACAATTATTATATTATTATATAATCTATTGTTTAATATGTCCAGGAATTTCACCGTGTACATATCGAATGCTTTTCTTTCTTATTGCACCTGCACATGGCTTTTAAATAAATAATTCAATGTGAAAATTCTGAGCAATTTATAAATTGTCCCTGACAACTCAATACCTCTGTGAAAATATTTGTTGACAGCTGGTGGAGCCAGGATAACACAGCATCACAATAAACAAAGGATCAGATCAATTGTGCTTCATATAGCCAATTTGAAACAAAAAAAGTCTTTATTTGCCCCAGTGATAATCCAGCAGATCAGTTTAGTTGTTATATTGTTTGGGTAGTAAAAGTCAGAGCTGAAACCTTTTTCACTTTTCACTGAGGAAGTAATTGCAGAGCAGTTTATAATATTAATATTGCAAAACAATGATCAATACAAAAAATAACTAACAATCTGCTCAATTAATCTGCTGCACCCTGTCCCTGACATCAGCATTTGTTAACCTTCTGTGTTGCATAACTTTTCGCAGAGAAGCCTCCTGAGGTATTGAGACCCAACCAATCCCAGGTACGTAAATAAATGTTCTATGTTTTAATTCTTCACAAAATGATATGACTGCATACAACTGAATTGCACCGCATTGCATTTTGTGTTGTCCTTATTATGCCCCTGTAAAAGGCCCAAATTGAACTGCATAGACCTACTGCTGTTAAAAAAATTACATTCACTGAACTCTGGCCTCTGGCTGGTAGCACCCTGAAGGATTTTAATGATGTCTTACATTAGACAAGCAGAACATTTGTAAGTGTTTGCCTTTTTATATGTGAATCGTGTGTTTGTGTATACAGCACTTGTGCCACACCCCAAGTTACTTATGTAACAGCAGTCATTTTCTGTCATCCCTTTTAATTAGTTTATCTTGTACTTTTTTATTTATTTGAACTGTGATTTTCCTCAGTCGAGTCCATGTAGTGAAGAGCTGGTGCAAAGCAGAGTGAGTCAACTCCTGCAGAATTACTGCAGTGGAGTATGGTTGTCTAAACTGCCGGAGATCTACAGCGAAATGTTCGGTCAGAAGCTCCACCCTCAGACACTCACGGATGTCGAAAAGTGGACAGACATCTGTGTGGTAAGTGCCACTAGTTATACCCCCAAACAAATAAAGTAGGTATTGTGAAGCCTTAGCGGTATAAGGCTTCATCTATCTTTTTGGGGGGAAATTATCTGATGCTGTTTAAATACTCAAGATGATAAAGGCGGTTGTTTGTTTTTTTCCAATTGCGTATGTATGTTCATTACATGTACAGGAGTTAAAGTCTCTTTCCTTCTCTTCTCTGTCCGGCTCGTCTGGCCTTCACAGGTTGTGAAACCTTCTGGCACCAATCGAACTGACTGCCTCATCTACCCTCCTCTGCCTCCTAGCCCTTCTGCTGTCCCTCCATGTAACACCACTCCTCCAACATCAGCCACTGATTCAGGCACCATCATCAAACCCATTCTATCATGTCCCTCATCAACTGAACAGCCTTCCACTCATGTCCATTGTGTCCATGTTCCTAAACATACAGTTTCCCCCTTGGCTAATCCCACCTTCATTTTTCCTTCACAAGCTGTCACTGCCTCTTCTGGTAAACTGTTATCATCGGTCACGCTGCGCAGTCCTGCCCTCAACCCAGCTCTTGCTCCCCGGCTACCCGCATGTATCAATCTTGCAATCAATGCCAAAAGTGGCTGTAAAGATAATTACAACTTGCCTACAGCTACGCTCAATCCCAAACAAAACGCTACACCACTGGCTCCCCCCCTCCAAATTGGCTCTGACATTTTACCCCTTTTGAAGGTCACCTTCTCCCCTACATCCGATTCTGCTCCTTGCCCCCCCTCAAAATCTTCCACTGTCGTTGTGTCAGCGGAGGTGCGTCAGAGAATACAGGAGCTTCTATCAAAGAACAGTCATGGTCTGTGGGCCCATGCTTTGCCCAAACTCTTTATGGACACTTACAAGGTGCCATTCCCCGACCATATTCTGGATAACCTGTTCCTCTTGCTGGATATATGCACTGTGGAGTACCCCATACCACACAACAAAAAGAAGGTAAGTGAATGAGGTGCCACAGCTTGTACCAGAGTTAACACATTGTGCAAAAGGGCTGCAACAAACGATTAGTTTCATTATTCATTAGTCTGCTGATTATTCACACAATGTATCTTTTACTCTTTTTAAAATTGTAAAACGGTAATCGTCAAAAAATTCCCAGAGGCAGTGACACCCTGATATTGCTTCTTTGGTCCAACCAACATTCCAAAACCCAAAGACTCTCATCTACAATCATAAATGAAAAATGGAAAGGACTTGACTAATCATTGCAGCTCTTATGTAAAAGTCAAGTTAATTTAGTCTTTAAGAGTAAAATTAAGTTGCCTTAGAGGATCTTTTTCTTTTTGTCATCCACATGTGAGGATAAAAAAAGTTGGATTGGTGTGGGGAAGAGAAAACACATTCTCAATTCCAATATTTGTAAAAATGATTTCTTCCCTTGCGTTAACTTTATTTCTACAGGGAGCCAAGGGACAATCCTTCTTGAATGTCTGTTTGTGTTTAAATATTTGTATTTATTAATGTGTTTGTCACTTATTCTCTGTCCTGTGGTCAGGCCATCCTGTACATCTACAACACAGCAGACATGGAAGCCACAGACAGCCAGCAGTGCAGTCGCCATCCCCTTCCTTCTGGTCTGGAGGTCGTGGGTGCTGTGATGCCTCCTCCTCTGAATCCTCCATCAGAGCAGTACCCCTCTGTACTGATTACTGATGCCAAGAGCAGCAATACTGTTACCATAAGGTGAGGCCTGACATTATTGTCAGACATAAATGTAATAGTCCCTGAAGCTGGAAACGGTGTTATTCTTAACAGAAGTACTGGAACAGAAGAGTTGTTCACCTGCTAAAAAATGTGCACGGATTGAGAAAAGCTGAAACAATGTGTGTCTGTCCGTGCAGGTATGTAGGTGAGAGCTACTCCAATGTCCAGGAGGCCATGGAGGAAGCCATGCACTCCTTCTACAGCCAAAGCTCTTCACACCACACCCGGTCTAACCCTGTGGTTGGTCAGCTGGTAGCAGTCAGAGGGGAGGACGGAGACGAGCTTGCCAGAGCTCAGGTCATGGAGGTTATGGGCCGTGACAAGGTCAAGGTAACTTGTCTAGTTAGTTAGTTAGTTAGCAGACCTGCTCAATTTTTGTCTTCTTTGTTAAGCGTCTTTGAGTATTCAGAAAAGCACTCAATCAAAAGTCCAATTTATTAGCATTGTGAAATGACTTTTGTTGAGAATTGGCGCTATACGAATAAAGATTGAATTTCAAACAGATTCATCTTTTTACGCATTATGGTTCTGTGTTTTTGTATAAAGGAACTGTTTGTCTGTGTGTTTGCCAGGTATACTATTTAGACCATGGCTTCTCTGTCGAAACCAGTGGGACTAATCTGCTGGAGCTGCACCAGGACTTCTTGTCACTGCCATTTCAGGCTACTAATGTTAGACTTGCAGGTACAGACTTTTTCTTATGTAACTGGCGTAAATGAAAGATGTCACAACAGAACAAGCAAAATGTTTACATTGCCAAGTCGACATACAACATGAGTCAGGCGTCACTAATAGCCCTGATTCTCTTGTCCTTCCTCTCCCTCATCCCACGTCTTCCCACCCGCCCGCCTTTACCTTCCTTACTTCCCAGGTCTAGAGGCGTTTAGCTCCCATCCGTTGGTGCTTTCCTCCTTGGACAAGTTGGTAGTTGGAAAGATCCTGCTGATGGAGGCATTAGAGCCATGTCAGCAGGGAGAGATGCCTGTGGTAGTGCTATATGACACTTCTCAGGATGATGATGTCAACATCAACTCCACCTGCCTGAAGGCTCTGCAGGACAAGACCATGAACAATCCTCTGACTGTAAGAATGGTGGCGCTAACTGCATGTGTGGTGCGATGCATGTATGAAGCTAATTAAATGCCAGTGGATGAGGACTTTCTCCTATTTTTAAGTTGGCTGTGCTGTACTAGTGAGTGGTGCTGTTGTACTGTTCTCATGTTGGTGTATTGTGTCCGACAGTAGACAGAAGTAGTAGTATTCACTTGTACTTAAAACCAGCAGATTGTGAGGTCTTCACTGACATCCCTCTCCCCGTTTTTATCTAACATGAATCTTTCTGTTGCTTCTAGGTGAATGCCACCTATCAGGATGTGTGTGTCACAGATGTGTGTGCAGATGGTATCATCCACTGTCAGCTGCCCTCCAGAGGAGCCGCAAGACTCAGCAAGTTGTTGGAGGAAACAGAGGCGATCTTCGCCTCTCAGGTAGACAAGACTTTAGGAGTTCATGAATATCTCCATTTTGAGTACTAACAGGCAGGCTGCCTAAAATAACAGCTTCAAAATCATGTTGGTGGTACAGTGTCTTGTAATAGGGTGAATGGTTTCTCTGTCTCAGCCACACCATCCCCCCATCACTTGTTTCTGCACTATAGCTTCTGTCAGATGGAAGGATCACAACATTACAGACGTGTTTACTTCAACATACAAGTTTTCAACACGTAACATTGTTATGATGTAATGAGATGTGGTTGTTGTTATCACCTACATTATGTCTGACAAATTGTTACAGACCTGGGATTTGTATTTACGACAAAACTTTGAGAGGCACAAAATCACATAATGTTGCTTTAACAGTGTTGTACAAATTGTCAAGGTTTGCAGTGATGTAAATTATATTATTTTATAACTGTAGGTTTAAAGTTCACCTAAATATCACTTTAAAAGTATTTGGTTTATGCTTAAAAAGTCAGACATGTAGGTTGGGCTCTGCACCTTGTTCCTAAGAGCTGAGCTTATGTTGACAGAGGCAGGCAAACAATGTTTTACAGTCATGAGATTTGATCTGATAAAAACAGGGATAACTTTATCCAAATATTTAGAGCAATACTAAACCCAGACTGCGTCGCAAACAAAACACTGTTGTCGTAAGTCTTTGAAACCTTTTGAGCATGATGCAGTTGATGCTACAACCCGATCAAAAATGTTAAAATAGGTATTTTGCAATTGATGGGATGATCAGCAGCTGCCTGCTGATATCCCTGAAAGGTGATGTTAAGTAGAAATCACTGTGATTCAGAATGCAATCCTTATGTCCTCCTTGATCTCTTTCTCTCTGGCTGTCCACACACTTCTGGTTACTTTGACCTCTCCCCAGTCGATGCTGTGAACAGTATTGCTGTTGTTTATTAGCTGTCTTTATTTTCTTTTTAACTAGTAATTGTTCCTTCCAGGTGACTTCTGAGTCCCTGGTGTCTAGACCCTTCAGTGGCAAGTTCTGTCTAGCCCGCTACAAAGGAAAGTGGTCCAGAGCGGAGGTAAGAACAGAGTCAATCAAATGTATTTCCTTTTAAAAGCTTAAAATTAAAAGCCTAAAATAAATTTGGACATTGAAAGTATTGGGATATAGTTATTTTTGAGCAGACAGTTTCAAGTCAAATATCTTTGGCACCCACCCACTCACATGTTGTTGCTCTTGTTTTCAGATCACCACCATGTACGGCAACAGAGTGATGGAGATCCTTTTCATTGACTGGGGTGTTCCAGCAACTGTAGAGGCCACAGCTCTCAGAGAGTTCCCCCCTCTTCTCCTCCAAAAATTTGTCATCATCCCACCACAGGTCAGTTGTTTGTGTGTGTTCCTGTTGTGGGAGTAGATGCACCTTATTCTACCAGTTCAGTTGATGGAGAAGTATCCTTTATTCTTTTTTAATGGATCGATGGTACTTCAACAATGTTTTATGTTTTTTTTTTTAAACCCATGTCCCCATGTTTTTGTTGCTTTCTTCAGGCTACCAAATGTCGCCTGGCTGACCTTGCTGTTCCACAGGGAGACTGGAGCCCAGAGGCGGTTCTGTGGGTAAAGGAGGTTGTCCTGCGCTCTGAAGACTGTAAAATGAAGGTAACATACAGTTAACACATCTGCATTACTTATACAGACTTATTTTTGTCCTGCATTTGTATTTCCCATAGTGATTGCTGCCACAGCAACATGGTAGAGAGATTCAGTAGTTGTTCAGACAAAACATCCGAATTGGGAACAAAATGTGATTTAAGTTTAATGCTCTCACGTCAACATGGAGCGGAATCTCTCAAGCATCTTTGCTGTACCTTGTGGAATCCATGCCATGAAGAATTTAGCCTGTTCTGGGGGCAAAAGGGGAAGTAGCCTGTATTAAAAAAGTGTACCTAATAAAGTGGCCACTCAGTGTATGTTGATTATAAAGGCTTGACTATTTGAAGCATACTGACAGGGAGTGTGGTGCAGCAGCAGTTTTGTTGATGTAACGCCAAATATCCCAAATATAAACACTGCAAATCAAGCTTGCGAGTACGGCCTTGTTAGAGAACAGCGTGAAACAATCTCAACAGCCTCAAGGTCACTCCAAGTTTGTGTACATGTGCCTTTTTTGTTTTTTCTCAATTTCTTCCCCGTTTGAGATCTTGAAATTGGAGCCGCACAAAGGGGACTGGCTGGTCTATATGTACCTTTTCATCGGCACTGACAGTCAGCAGCTGGAGAAGAGCATCAACTATCAGCTGGCTCAGTCAGAGCTGTGGCACAAACTCACAACACGGAACAACAACAGCACTATCACCAGCAGTAACAGCAGCATGGATACAGGTATAACTGTACATCAGACAGAAAGTGCCTTGTGGGGCTGTTTTCAACACCAATCAGCATTTGCATTTGTAAACAAGTCTAGTCAAACCGAAGAGCTTTATGGGGGTTATGTATAGTGCTAACTCTGCATTAATTGTTTTGCATAACTTTTTTTTTCCACTTTTCTAGCTCACAGTGCTCTGGTGGAAAGGTTGACTCTTGGCAGCCTGTCTGGGCAACCTGTTGACAGAGCAGGAAGCTCACCTCTACCAGACACGACCACCAAAACGGCAATGCAGCCACTTCCGCTGCCTCCCCCGCTTGAGCTTCCCCAGGTATGTGGTCTTGGACAAACTTCCTCTAGTGGCCCCCTTATGTACGTATGTATGTATATATGTATGTCGTGGTCTGTCTTCACACATAGTATGATTCATTATTTGTGATTTTTTGCATAAAACCTAAGCAACATTTTGTGTTTAGTTTGGTTGTCACACTAAGCCTTTTTACACAGCGACGCCGCATTAACTCCGGAGCAATAGTTTGTCAATTCTCCGCCAAAGGTGATTCACACAGAGCGAAGCATCTCCGCCTTTCCATGTGTAATTCACACAGAAAGCCGGCGCTACGGCTCCTAATGAGGCGGTACACGTCATGATGATGACATCGGTGTGTTTTCAATGTGTTCCCCCTGTCAATCTAAACCCGCGGACAGTTTTAATCATATGGATGCTGTTATAATGTTTTGTGATTTGAGATCCTGACCCACCAAACATCCTGGAAAGTGACGAAGTTAAGTTTTTCGCACTAAATTACATAATTAGGCTACATTATCGCTGGAAGCTGTCTGACTCACTCACGGGGACAGAGGCTGTTTTCTGAAGTCTGAAGTCTCGGTCCGGAGGGCTGACCATCGCAGTGATTTATTTTCATCACAAACACTCGGTGAGTTAAAGTTTTTGCCGGTGACAGACACTGTTTTTCGGCCAGAAATGTGACGAAGAGTCAGTAGGACAGGCGGGAGGACAGACAGGAGGACGGATGTTCTCCACGCACAGCTGTGGTATTTGTTTACCTCATATAAGTTGCCAAAGTTACAGTTACTACGTTACTTTTTGTTTGGTCCTGCAACGTTGCTTTGTGGGACATTTCTCTATTAAGTTGAGTGAAGGACCCGTGTAGTTAACCGACCGTCCGATCTACACGCCCCTGCTCCATGCCACCGGCTTATCCGTTCACACTGGTTCGGTTTTCCAATAATACGGCCTCGATACTACCTCCAGAGGCGGATCAGCGCCAGAACGAAATTTCATCCCTCGTCGCATCTGAAACTTTCACACAGAGGAGGATGCGGAGAACTATACTATATTTACATGTCTTCACTGTCACCAGACTACTGGTAAGCAAGGTAGGGAACAATTAACACAATGACACTGGACCACACTCGACATGTATGTTGGTGATAGAATAATTGTGCGCACAGAGGAAGAAAAAAAGGAAACAACCCTTAGTCATTAGCCAAACAGAAATGGATATTCAACACAGCCTTTCATAAACGTCATTCTCCTCCTTCTTCCAGCCCGGTCAGAACATGGATGTCTTCGTGCCAGTGGCCTGTCACCCTGGTCACTTTGTGCTGCAGCAATGGCAGGATCTGCATAAGCTGGTTGTGTTAATGGGGGAGATGATCCTCTATTATAATCAGACGTGGAAGACCAACAACACCACAGATGTGAAGAAAGGAGAGGTCTACGCTGCCAAAATAGACAAGAAGTAGGTGATCAGTGTGTTTACACCTGACGCAGATCTGCCATATAGCTTACCTACTATATTGCTTCATCGGGGGCATTATGTAGTCATGCTAACATCTTTTATATCACAATGACCAGAAGAGGTCAAAAACAACACGATATAAATCTCATAATTAAACCACAATGGCTCTTAAACAGTAGATGGTCTGATAAGCTTTTGGAGCATTTTGCTGTGTAACTTACATTCAAGGAAATGTTTTAACAGCATAATGTTTTAGAATATTGCATTCAAACTGATAGCAGTTATTCTTATATGAATATAAATTAATATCTTGCTTATCCTTGATTGCCCGTGCACTAGTTGCAGATATCTCAGAAATTACAGGTGATAATCTGTCTATTTTGTGCTGATTAACAGAATGTAAAAGAAGTACAATGCTGTTGTCTTATGGTTTTGACTTTTGCCGGCTCCTGTCTAGCTGGCACCGTGTGCAGGTGAAGGGGATTCTGACCAATGGATTGGTTTCCGTCTATGAGTTGGACCATGGAAAACATGAGCTGGTCCAAAGATCTCTACTCCAGCCCCTGATAGAGGAGTTCAGACAGCTGCCCTTCCAGGCTATCTCTGCACAACTGGCAGGTGAGTGGGATTACAATTCTGTTTCAGTAAAATGAAACGCATAAAGGCAACGTAATGTTTGATAATACAAGGTGGAGCACTGATACCCTCTCCTGTTGGTTCCACAGGTATGAAGCAGCAACAGTGGACAGAGGAAGCCTCCATGTTATTCAGGAACCATGTGGAGAATCATGCACTTGTGGCCCAGGTGGAGAGTGTGCAGGAGCTGTCAGAGGTCAAAGGTGAGCTGTGGGAACGCAGGCTGACAGTTTACCTGGTGGACACTACAGTGGAAGCCAGGGACCTTTGGATTCACAGCATCATTGCTGACATCAGCAGTGACTTGTCTTCAGCAGCTTAGGATGGGTGTTGGGAAATGAACCATCAAGCTGACTCTGGGACTTCATGCTGACCTCCCAATATTGTATTTTTGAACCAACAACAGTGTGAATCTTTTCATTTTCTAATTATGGGGAAAGTGCTCAGTGAAGTGGAGGCCAAAAGCCGCTTCCTTTTAGGTAATCATTTTGAAACAACACAGCTTCATCCCACTTTCATCAGCATTCCCTTTGGTCCTTCAAGTTAAGTAATCTGTTTGTTGCATGGTTTGTTGTGTGTGTTATTCAATTCTATTCCTTCATATTATTTGTTTCGTTTGTGCTTTATGCATGCAGTGGTTTGTCTCATTTTACGTTTACTGTTGTGTATAAAAGTTTTGACATGAATCGGACTTAACTGCATCTGCATTAATCTACAGCTGTTAAAACACCACTGATGGGAACACCTTGGTTAATATTATCCTGTGTTATTTGACTGAAAATAAGTTGTAATATTTCTAGTGTTTGTTTCAAATTAAAAGCTGTTGACAAAGAATTCTTGTATTAAAACATATAGCCAAAGCAAGGGTGTACTTCGTCTCACAGCTTTCATTATGTTGATGGTTGCCGTTTCCTGAAAGTGTGAGCTGGTATCTCAGGACAAACCCCCAAATGGTTTTTAATTAATTTTAATGTTACCTGAACACCAGATGTGCTGTCGAGTAGAAAATAAGACATCAGTATAACCCAGCAGCAGTAAATGTTTGTTGAATGAGCTATGTCACTTGACCAACTGTGACCTTCCTTCTTTCTTTATAAGCACATTGCAATTTAATTTTAATAGAAAATGTAGTATCCATTATCTATTATAAACAAACAGTGATTTTTGCTGTATAGCTTAGTTTTTTTTTTTTCACTTGTGTTTGCAACACAAACATGGTTCATGGCTGAAGAGCAGACACAACTGGATGGTTGTCGTACAGCTGTGAGATATCTGACCAGTGATCTAATGAAAATGACTACAGCACTGTATTTGAGTATTTACACATTCAACTACATTTCAGAGGGAAATATCGTACTTTTTACATCACCACATTAACTTGATCCTTCTAGTACTAGTTATGCTTCATATTAAGATTTTACAATCAAGAAAGGTGAACTTAAAAATTACAATTTATTGTTAAACCACTAAAACGGTAATTTCTATCTTTGCATATATGCTCTGGGCGAGTTGTCAGCATAATAATTTGCTCGCTGTATGAGTTATATGAGAAGATTGATGCAACTGGTGCTGAGAAATATACTTGAAACAGATAGAGCTAACATTACCTCTGTCTATGCAAATGTCATTCTTCAACAAAGGTTTGTACAATGAAATGCAAGTTAACATGCTATGTTTTTTTCAGTTTGTTCAAAAATATAACAGTTCGCTGTTTCACCGGACTTCTGTGCTGAACTTGACTGCGCACACTTCAGACAGAGCCAAGCTAGCTGTTGAAGTCTTTGTGCTAAGCTAACTAGCTGTCGGCTGTAGCACCAGCTAATGGACAGATATGAGCCGCTAATTCTTTGTGTAAGAGAAAATAAGCATTTCCCTCCTAAATTTTACTGATAGTTACTGCACCACTTTTTCATATGTGGGAGTTATTTTGTTTATGTTTTATTCAATTTTTTTGGGTTTGACTTTTACAGATAGTTGTATGTGAGCCATTTTTTCTGCCAGTTCAATTAAGAGATTCAAGAGTCAACATGTATTACTTTTGTCTTATTTACTCATGACTTTTTGTCTCATAATTTGTAGTTTTTGTTCTGTCATTTCAATCAAGTCTAGGTTTTCATAAATGTGTTTTGCTGGCCAATTTAATGTTAGTATTTCACCTCCACCACTGCATTTAACACCCCGTCAGTGTGTAATCAACTAGTGTATTAACAAACACCCTCCAGTGGGCCAAAACTATACTTAGGGGCATTAATACCTTAGCATTAATGAAACGGAAGTGCTGTCCGATAATGGATGTAGTTGCACTTGGTGACATCACTGGAGTGACAGAGCAGCCGTGTTGGGGGAGGAAGAGGAGGGTGAGGAGGAGGAGGAGGAGGATCTCTCCCCATAAGTTTACTTTGCCCTTTGCGGGAGATGAGATTCAGCCTCCACACAAACCCGCTGCGAGCGAGACGACCAAGGACGGGGGAGGAAACTCGGTGAGCGCGCTGAAAGCTGCTGAATTCAGGATTATCTGCGGGTCATGGAAGGTTTCGTGTAGCGCAAGTTTTTGTGCGGATTCACGGCTTGTGCGGCCGCAGCAGAGCGGACCGCGCAGTGCGACTCCAGGCGGCTCTGAAGGAAACCATATCTGGTCAAAGTATTCGTTGCTGTCACCCAGCGGGACCGTCCGGCTATAAATAGCGCCGGAGGAGGTACGGAAATACATGCAGACTTTATACTGCGGGCTGTTAAACAGGCAAATTAGAGACGATCACACAGCAGCGGGAAGATAATGTACAGGACAACGCTTTTTACATTACTTTGCGAAAGTAGGGTTCAGTTCAGTCATTGAGGGTACTGTGGGCCTCTCCAGGAATACAGGGATAGTTTTGTGTGTGTGTGTGTGTGTGTGTGTGTTTTCTGTATAAATGTCACTGTTGGTGGATTGTTTTATAGGCTGCTGTGATGCAAAAACTGCAGGTCCCCACACCAAAGTCCTGCACAGCTGGAGGTTATAACTCATACACTGTGAAATATCTCCAGTCACTAAGTGTACATTAACTGGGCCTGTTCTACTTCTTAGGATTCACCCTGCCTATTGCTCAAACTTTAGTTAAAGTTTATTTCAGATTGACGTTCAAATCTTGACAGTGGGAGAAGATAAAACCAGCTTGCATGACCTGGATTTCATTCATCTAGTGTTTTGGGATGCAACAGTTGTCTGCCGACATGCTGGATGTCAGTTCCTCTGTCACCTACACACATCATTGTAGGGGAGATGGAGCCTTGTAAACCTTTGCTACATGGTAAAGTGATGGTTTTCCTCTCAGTCATGTGTAGCCTAGTCCTGCAGAGTCTCGCATGTGGGCGATACAGCATCGTTGGTCATCTATCTACAGGAGCTAAGTCTCTGTCTTTGTCACTAACTCACTGTAACTCACTGTTTCACCATCTGGAACATCGTCCATCAGTCTCTCTTCATCTCTTGGACCGGTAATGTTTCATATCAGTTTCTAGACACTGATTAGTGAACTGATACACATGTGACACTTTGACCTCTGCAGAATGCGCAAATGACCTGACCTCAGATCCAAGGCAACATATCAGCTGTGGGCGCCTCATTGCACACCTCATGATATACAATGCACTCGAAGTTGGTAGAAAGAGACAATTCCTGACAATGACACGTTTGATTGTGGCTTATTGGACATATTACAGTGGGATATGTGGTAACTTCACATTGAATAGAGACTTTCTGGAGTGTACTAATCTATTTTGGTATCTGTGTGCTGTATCAGTGTGAAGTGGAAACCCTCGTTACTGTCACAGCAGAAACAGTCCTGTAGCTTATCTGTGCCACACATGGGGCAGAGCACAGCAGACCAGTTGCCTGTCAGCTGTTTTCTTCTGGGTCATTTGTGCAATTCTAACAACTGCAATGCTGCAAAATAGCTCAGACGGACATCGTGCACATGTCACAATGCCTGGAGGCTTGACTTCCTGTATCACTGAGGATAGATGCCATGAAGTATGATGGAGGCTGTATATACCTTTCCTTGTGGAATGTTGTGGTCATTTTTTTGTTTACAGGATGTAAACAATTATTATTTGACCCATCATCTGGTTAGAATTCAAAGGTTTACCACATTTAATATGTTTTTGCTACAGCAGACCATATTCACACGGCGACCATTTTTCTCTGACAGCACTCTCAGGGTGGGAAGCTGAAATATTGTACTGCTGAGTTAAAGGTTGCACATCCTATAAACGTAAGGAATCTGACACATTTCTATTATTTCACCACTTCCACCACTGATTTACCAGCAACTGGGAAGACAGTGGAAAGTGAACATCAGGAGGGACATCAGGCCATATTTCAAGGCAAAACAACACATTTAACTTGATAACCAATTAGCTTCTGTTGAACGACAGCTAACGTTAGCGTTCAACCACGCTAGAGCTCGAATTATTTTTTGATAGTGTTAGACGAATCACAATCGGAAAGCTATTCATTAATTCTAAAATAGTAAAAGGCAGCAACACATCTTGGACACGTTTATTGAAGCCTATTAAGTGAAACGTCACTGGATGTAAACAGTAGTATTGGCTAGGAAGCGGTTGAATGCTAACGTAAGCTAATGGGTTATCACATTTATTTATTTTGAAAAACAGCCTGAAGGCCCCGCAGATTTTCACTGTTGATCAAATGTTCAGTTGCTGATCAGCCAGGAAGTGCTGAAATGATTAATATTTGTCTGATTCCAGTTATTTATACAACATGTAACCTAGAAAACATAAGAACAGCATTATACCAGCATTCAAGCTCGCGACCCTGAGCATGACGTAGTACAATGGTCGTCATGTGAAGGCCAGATTTGGAGTTTGTAACATTCATTCATTGAGATCCATGATTAGATTTTTGTCATACTGTCATTTTTGTCCCAGCCATTACAGATATGATTACCGAAAATTTCATGTCTACGTATTTCATAAAAGAAGTCCATAAACTGTAGTTTTTCACAGTTCATTGTGTTTGTATTCGTACGTGGCTCTGTAAGGCACTTCCTTTGTTTAATTATGTACACGTGTTGAGGAAAGTGGGCCGCCTGGTTCAAGCCCCTATATTAACTGAGTTTGATTTAGGATTAGAGAAGACGGCAGCATATCTTGGACTTTGCCAAACGTACTAAACTTGAGGCGAAACATTCACACTCACCGTACATGTCGTTCATTTCATGACAGTTTAAGCTGTTTCAGGAAGTCACCCGCTGGAGCATCCCACAGTCCACAGCCGTGCTCTCTGCGTTCTTTACGTGCTGTTTTATTGGCTGTGAGAGTTTTTCAGGCGACTCCGAGAGCACGTGTGAGTTTTACAGAGATTTATGTGTATTTCACGGCTGAGAAACTTCTCCAGGGTTTATGTTTAAAATCAAACGGGGAAGATTTACAAAGAAGTTGCCGTTAAAGCACTTTGCTGGACAGGAGTTGCTGAAATGTGTAATTTGGGGGCAGAACAGATCATTTAAATTGTGTCTGTGCCGAGACCAGTTGCCCTGTAGCGTTAGTTTGGAGGTTTTAAACACATCCGACTTGATTAATGATCCTGTATCGGTGCTGCTATTCTTGGAGGTTTGAGGACTGGACGAGCCTGGTTTAGAGGTCAAGGGTCAAGTCTCAAGTGTTTATGACTTTACAGGGTACATACTGACTCAGGTCGGCCAAAGCTGTCTCTCCTTTCTGCCCAATAAATGTCCTCCAATGAAGCAGAAGCTTGTAGAAACGTTATAAATACAGGCACGGGTCTGTTTGATATCATGAGGGCTGGTCGGCCTGTACTTCCAACAGACTTGCAGCGTTCTTTGGAGTTCAGCCCAGTTCTTCGTCTTTGGTTTTGGAAACTTGTCTTGTCATGAAGCTTAGAGAAAGCAGAGCAAAAGAACGGCACGCTTGACCCCACCTTTTAGGAGGTTGTCCCAAACACACTTGCTGACATGCTTACGATCAAAAAGAAACATTTGCACTTAACGATTGCGCTTATAAGAGTTTATAAGCCTTTCTGCTGCCTAATTTGAGGACATGCTCATCCTTTGATGCAGGCTCAGCGAAGTTATAATTAGTGTTGTCATGTCATCTATCAGCAGCAGCTCACCGCACATTTTAAACCCCTGACCCATAGTTGTGAGGAACCAGGGCTTAGAGATGGCGTGCATGCCGAGCCGTGTAGTGCCTTGACCCACAAATGTTGGGCTGCAGCTCATCCGTCACCAGTCACCTTGTGCTTCAGCCAAGACTCTCGTTATATGTGGAATTAGAGACGTTAAAACAGTTTGTCCACACTGTCAGAGAAGGAAATTAGAGAAGAAACGTTTCCGGACAAGATACAGAGACACTTTTCTGTCGAGAAACAAAGCAGAGCTGTGCGTCTTACAGTGATTCATGGCGGACAAGTTTGCACAGAACAGGTTTAATGTCAAAGTGCAAGTTAAAAGCTCATCTGCTGTTAGAATAGTATGAAAAGAAAGGTTTTTTTCATAGACTTTAGCTTATGCAGCAAGTCACACTTTGGTTGTTTCTAGCCAAACACATTTTACTATCTCCTGGTATCACTCTTCAAATTAAGTATTAAATGAGGCAAACGCCAGAGAACCACTGCCTCTGTTTCACAGCAAGAATCCAGTCAGTAAATAATGTCGTACAAATTCAGTTTGCACATTCAATTTGCCATCCATCTTAATTAAGTGTTCTAATTTTTTAAAACAGAGAATGGCCGTAGGTGCAGTTCTTTTTCTTTAAAGGTGCAACTTATACTCAAAACAAATAGCTGGGCAGCACATCAGAGGAACCGCTAGCTGCTGCCAACTCTAGCTAGTTCGCTAAGTTGACCAGAATGGACCGGAATGGGCCGGGGTTAGCTGGTTAGCATGCTAAACGTGCTTTGCAGCACAATACATAAACATCACAGTGTCAAAAACTTTTATTCCCTCATGTTTTATAAGTTTTGTGTTTCAACCAATTTTCTTACATGTTTCAACTTTATCTCGAGATAATTTGATAAATTAACCCGTATAATGAGCAGAGCAGCCTTTTTAACTGGAGATAACGTCACAGCTAGCCCGGCTCCGTCTGAAGGTAACAAAATCCACCAACCTGCACCCCTAAAGCTCACCAACATGTGAAATAATATTTGTTTATTCTGAATCAAAACTAAAAGTAAAAAATAACAATTGACTGTTATACAGGTCCTGGCAGGTGGTTTCTGTTAACTTCGGACAGAGCCAGGCTAGCTGTTTCCCTGTTTTCGGTTTTTGTGCTCAGCTAAGCTAACTGGCTGCTAGCTGTAGCTTCATATGAACAAATAAGAGAGTGGTAGCCTATCGGTCTTCTCTACTTGAAGCTAAGAAAAGTGAATAAATGTACCGAAATGTCACACTATTCCTTTAAGACCAGCTACCCTGAAGAAACCCATGAAGTGTGGTTAAAATGACACAAGTTGCCTTATCAGGAAATGTGGAGCCTGAAATGAATCTTCTCCCGGCTAGCCAAATGCGTCCATGTGCAATTTAAACAGTGGAAGAATGAGAAATGGAAAAATGTCTCTTCAGTGCATCTGCAGTGAAAACAGCATCAGCTGGCCTGAGAAGGTTACGCTCTTTCACAAGGACTTCAGACGTGGTGTTTTAATGAGGAGCCGCTTAAAAACTGCAAAACAGTTGGCATAAAAAATGAAAAACACAGTTTATAGTAGGATTATCTTTCCCGGCCTTCAGCAGTCACCCTGTTAGATACTTTGGAGGGAAAAGAAGACAGGAAAAATGTGAAGTAATAGGGAAATATGATGCTTCTCCATAGTTGACTAAGTGTATTGCATTTTGAATTATGAGAGCCATTAATCTCCCTTCACTCCTGCCTCCTCCTCCTTCCAGGTTTCTCTGTTTCCCAGGAGCGCTACGGGCACTTGGCCGCCTTTCTGTTATTTTACCCCTGAGCTGGGAGTCATTGAGGTGAGTACAGTCAAGTTTTTACGGCAAAGAGCAATATCAACCGACTGATGATGCACATGATTTTTTTTTCCTTTTGGAACGTCTGCTTTCGCTTTGCTCCAGTCCTTCAAACACATTGTTATTGCTCCATTCCTTTTATTCAGTCTTTCTCCGCTGTTTCCATCCACAGATATCGATTTTTCCCTGAAAACCCCAGGGTCCTGCAGGCTGCGGATCTCCTGCATTTTTATCTTTTCTCTTTTGGAGGAGTTATTGAGGTGAGGGGCCCATTTAAATACCTCTCAGATCCCTCTGTGCGTTTGTACAGTATACATTTACCTTGGCAGCACCGACGCATCTCAGGAATGAAAACCTTGCCGAGAAAATACGGGAGATAATTATTTTTTAAATTAAAGTTGTTTGATTACTAATTATGTTACCTCAAGCAATGTGGTAGTAAAATAAGATGTAAGTGTAAGGTCAATATTGAAAATATACTGTGAACGCACACCGTCGTCTGCAGAAATAAGAAAATGTTGGCTAACAATGTATAGTTTGTATCCAATTTTTATGTTATTCCATGGGATAAAATCAGTCCAGTCCACTTAATATCAGTGATATTTCATGCCGAGAAAGGTTGACATTTCTCGGCCTAGCACTTTTTGCGTGTGTTTGCATGTCGCGCTGAAGTGACGCTTGTCCATATTTCCAGGTGTGCTGTCCGCCATGTCTGTGATGAGGAAGGAGATGGAGAAGTACAGGGACATAGACGAGGACGAGCTGCTGAAGAAACTGTCGGAGGAAGAGCTGCAGCGATTAGAGGATGAGTTAGAGGAGCTGGATCCGGATGTGAGTTTATAATTTAAATTCCATATGGAGCAGTTTCTGTCACTGTGTTGGTGTCAGCGGAGAGTAATGTGGCTGTATAGGCTTGAACAGAGCCTCATTATGTAATGTGCTGCACTGAGCTGTGTTTAACTGGAACTACATGTCCACGTGCTCTCATCTAAATCTCTGCTGTTTTAAGCCTGTTTAACTGTTTTAGTGTATTTTAATGCTTGTTGAACATACGCACGAGCAAATGTGTGTAATGTAAATATTGGTCACCGCAGTATTAGTCAGTGGCAGCTGATGGACTGTGCTTTGAGTATTGTGTAGACAAAACCAGCCAATCCAAAGTCTAATAACAGGCAGTTAGTGTGACTGCGCAATGTGACCGTAAGGCAGAGTAGAGTTTATACCGTCCAGTCAGTGTTGACCAATAGTAGAAACTTTAACTTGTTTTCATGGCGGACATTATTTGGCCCCAAAATAGTAACAGATGACTCACTCATAGATACCAGCCACCTAAATACGCCTGATTTTATTCATCAAGATTCACATCTTATTCCCTGAGAAATTAACAAAAATGTTGAATCTCACAATGTTAAAGAAAGTGAAAAAAGATCCTGGATCCGCACCAGAAGTTAATGGGATCTATTCTGAGTCAAGACCCATCCTCCATCCAAGTTTTCTAGAAATCCGTAAAGTAGTTTTTGTGTAATCCTGCTGACTAACAAACAAACGGACACAGGTAAACAAAAAATAACCTTCTTGGGAGAGGTTACAAGCAGTCACCTCTTTAACCAGCTGCAAAAGTGATTGGATCCAACAAAAAAAAATGATATATGCAGTGTACATTTTATAGAATGTTAATAGAATATAAGATAAGCAGTTATCGATGTAGACCCTGCATTCAGGTGAAGCAAAATCAAGGAAAAATGCCAAATGTTGGTGGTTCCAGAGTCTTTTTTGTCAATCAAAGTAAAAGTGTTTGAGGACGTCACCTTTCCGTTTATTATGTAGACAATTTATCAGATATAATATCAAATCAATGCAGATAATTCCATAATGAAAATAACCATCAGTCAAATGCATGAGTGAGGGCGTATAGGGAGCAGTACTGTTTACTAAAGGCTAAAGTGAAACTGAACCAACAGAGATACATTTGACTTAAGACTGATTTGTAATTATGCTACTTCTTCTTCGTCGTTTACAATTTTCCTGTTTGTATTAAGTGCGGTCTGTGCAAGGCAGAGTCGTGGTGCAACAGTAGATCCAGTGCAACAGTGTTACTTGTGTTTAGTTTCCATTGCTTTTTATGATGTGTTTATTTCTGCATTTGATGCACCCACTGACAGCTTTGTACCCTCAGTAGTGCATCACGGGTCGAGTTGGTGACAGCAGCTGTAATAGCTTTCTGATGAATGTGTAACTGCTCATAAAGAGACTGGATTCCCCCGCAATGCCAAGGGGATGACAGGAAGGGTATAATGTGCAGGGCTCAGTGTGTGTGTGTGTGTGTGTGTGTGTGTGTGTATTTATTAGAGAGAGAGCGAGAGAGAGAGACTGATGCCCGCAGTGAGTGACTAGAGGGACTCCATGACGTAAACAGAAGACAGAGTGAGAGGCAGTGCGTGCGGGCTTGCCTTGTTTGTGCCTGTTTATGAGGGTAACCTGTTACACAACTGTTAAGTGCCCCTTCGCTTTGAAACGCACTGAAAACTTCCAGCAAAGCTTCTGACATCAGTTCCAGTAAGTCATTGAAAAAGCCCCTTCCCGCTGGACCAAAAAAAACAACACGTCTGCCAGCTGTAGCCTGCGGTGATTGTAGTGAGATAAATTTAGTGTCAATCATTAGGAGAGCATTTTGTGTTTTTAGTACGAGGAGTACAGTTTCACAGTCATCCAATGACCAACTACACCTTGGACTGGTTCATACTGTTTACTCTTTCTCGAACGCCTTGGTGTCAACCTCGTGGCTGTAACCTGAACTGAGGTTAGAGCTCTAATTTATAAAATCTGAATAAGTTCATGAAATATTATTTACCTAGAATTTCTGTAACATTTCTCAAAAGGATGAATATTTACATAAAGGAAAGCTTTACAAATGAGTATTTTAATTAGCATTTCAGTGTCTTTCAGCTCATTGTTTTGGTTTTAAGGCCAGCAGTTGTATTGTTTTGGTTCACCCTCAACTGAATTCTTTCCCAGTTGTAACAGACAGCTTTTTTCAACCAAGAGACAAAACATTGTGGAGCTTTTATCAGCTAAAGAGTAGTTTGACACCAAACCAAGTGAATATTAGGGATTACATGTTATCACTCCAAAAACGCCACGAATAACTCCAATTAAGTGCAAATTTTACTCTGTATCAGCAGTAAATATAATATAAATTTGTTAACGAGCAAGCTATTTTCTAAATTTGATAAGGTAGTAATGTCAGTTTTATGTTTATGGTTAGGATATATCGGGTTAGTAATATTAAAGAAACATGAATAAAATGGATTTTTTAAAGTATCCAACCAAAAAAAATCCCTTCGGGCCTCCCTCCAAAGCCACTTCACCAAGAAGAGCAGGTCTGCTGTCAGAAAACGGGTAAAATATCAACTTTCCTATCGACTATAATACAAAATGTGCACCGTAAGAGATGATGAGACACACTAACATGACAATATTCCTATAAAAACAAGTTTTAAAACGGAGGCTACTAGCTAGCAGTTAGCTAACGTTAAGATTATTCGTACAAGTCAAATGATTGGATGGGCTTACTAGAGGCCTGCAACAGCCATAGATACAGGATTTATTAATTTTAAATGTGATATAAGGATCATTTCAAAATATATAGCCAACATTGCCTCTACAACACATTACCTACCCTAGCTTTAACAGTTAGCCTGAGAGATAAGTACAGTTAGAAGGGACACCAGAGAAGATAGAGTCTCATGCTGGTAAAAATAACATGCTGGGACTGCCTGTTATCTACAGCCGAAAGAGTGTGTGACATAAAACGCTCAGCGGTGGTGGTGTGTTATATACGCCTGGCTTTACTATAAATACTACTGTAAGTCACGTGAAACATTTCAAAACCACTAATGGAAAGGCTGAATGAGACGGGAAGAGATTATTCTTTTACTTCCAAAGAGAATATGTCAAACCAAACATGTAAATTTGGCCTGAATTGTTTGGTATACTTCCGAGAATTATATCGACATTGATATTCTTTTGTTGCTCCAAGAGAGACTGAAGCAAGAGGACTAAGGGTGAGAGCTGAAGAGAGTGAGGGAGACAGAGTTATGAGGAGAGAGAGGCCTCTGAGTGCTGAGAGGGCTGATAAGATATGAAGCTATAAGTAGCACTACTTGTAGGAGCCTGCTTTTTAATGTTGCTTCAGGTTGGAAATAACATGGTGAGCAGCAAAGCTCTGGGAAATGAGTTGGTACATTGAACAGTGCAGAAATACACTACCACCATCTCTATATACAGTATAACTCACTTTGCTACAGCACAGTAATACTTTGGTTGTTTGTTTTTTTGTTTAACCCACTTTTTCTATCACAATTGCTATTGAACCCTTCATGTCTTGGTTAATTTAATTTATTTGGTGTGTCGTTATCTTATTTATTGTTATTTAAGTAGATAGCTGGCACATCATTGTATAACTGGTGCTCAAAACACATCAGTTTTGTCATACTGTCCAATGCTGCAGCTCTGTATCCCGCCTCTGTCTGAGAGCCTCGGTCTGTTAAGGCCCCCTTCCTGAATGGTCGTTAGGCTTTTAACCTTTAAGACCTTTTACATGCACAAGAACCTATAACAAACAGAAGGAGAGGAGAAAAAAAAACTAAAAATGTAACAGGTCTTCTTTAAATGTTATTTCATGCATTCTTAACTGTTAATTATGTTCATGTTAAAAGATTAGTCTGAGTCACAAGACACCATGTAAAATCAAAGATTTGTGTCCCCCCCTGACTGGAGTGCTGCTCAAAAAGAGTGTCCGCTCATTGGTACCACTGTCACCTGGTAGATATAGAACAGAGTTATTTATCAGTGCTGTCACTGTAGCAAAGAGGGACTCCTGAAGTAATTTCCCTTCGCTGTTCTGCACTGGTGCTGTAAGGTAAAACAGAACTTTAATGTAATAGTGCGGCAGAAGAGATACCAATGCCAGCCCTTTAAACTATGTATTTTCACTTATTTGTCTAGAATGCATTGTTGCCGGCTGGGATGCGGCAGAAGGACCAGACAAAGAAAGCTCCAACAGGAACGTTTCAGAGAGACAACCTGCTGGCTCACCTGGAGAAACAGGCCAAAGAGAGTCCAGACAAAGAAGACCTGGTGCCCTTCACAGGAGAGAAGAGGGGTAAGAGCTGGTTTTCTCATTGTAAAGATGAGAAGGTGTGGGTCAAAAACTGTCGATTGAACAGACATTTGATGCTACCACTGTTAAGTTTCCCTCAATATTCTAGATAAGTGAGTTATCCAAGCATGTGAGCTGTGGAGGCTGGTAAATGTCAAGAAATTTAAAAATACTTTAATATTTTTGAATTAATCATGGGCTAAACTTGGCCACAAACAGTAACAAGTATCAAGGGAAACCCTAAAGTCATGGAAATCTCAGCTATCAATGAGTAGGATGATTTCTATTTTTTCCCTAAAGGGTGGTCTGTTCCACTGCACCAGAACTCTCCAGGCCTTGTGAGGCCGGTCCCAGTCTAGTGTGCACACAGAGGTGTGTGATAGATGGTGAGAAATACCGGGCATCTCTATGAAACTCTAGAAGGTCTCCCTGCTGTCACTCTCGTCATCTTCTTCTTTGCCGGTGTCATTACTCCTGTCACGATAACTACCGTTTGTAGGACGATATATTGTCCCGAAATATTGATGATAAAGGATATTTTTATCTGGACAGTGCGAGGATAAAGGTGACTAAAAAAGCCACTCAGCTTTGGGTAAAATCTCCCCTCTGTGCTGCTGGCAGTCTGTGTTTATGTAGGGGTCAAAAAGTGGCTGACTGAAACTTGAGGAGCTGACCACACACACACACACACACACACACATACACAGCAGACGTATTGGTGAAGGCACAAATCTCTGGGTCGTTACAGTCAGACATGGTGACGACAGCCTGTCTGAGGTTATACTCACCTCAGATGGCTCAGCTGTTATGTAAGAGAGCTAGTTTAGACAGTGATCTCTGTGTGACACTTCACTTTGCTTTGTCATTTACATTTGAAACATATTACACTGTATGTACTCTATTTTAATGGGAGTTATCTGTCATGGTTTGACGTATTGTGTGTGTGACTACTGAGCTGTGTCAGATGCAGCAGTCAGGTCATAATGGAGTGATTAGAGATGATTTCTTGCAGCCTCACTTTCAGGGTGACTGTCACACTGTCCTGACTTACTGGGACACTTTTATAGAGCAAAGTCATCGTTAATGTTATTAGTCACACCTGTGCTTTTCCTTCTATGACAAGTCAAGATGTCTGCTGGGCCGGGTCGCAACAGCATGAGATGTCACAGTTTCCTATTATCAGGAGGGCTTCTTCTGGTTGAACAAACCGTCAATTATTATTTCAGTAGTTATTATCCTGAAAGAGAATGCGGTAGATTTAATTTAGGAAATGTCATCAGCTGAGGGTTTGACGCCCATGATAGTAGTACTTGTAGTGTGTGTCTTTGTGTTAAATCTCCTCCTTCATGTTGCAGGGAAAGCCTTTGTGCCTAAAAAGAGGGTGGACCCCATGATAGAGAATGTGACACTGGAGCCGGAGCTGGAAGAGGCCCTGGCCAGTGCTTCTGATGCTGAGCTATGTGATATCGCAGGTAACATACTCACACCGTCCTCACAGAAGATATTCATTTCAGGTCTAATCTCTTTTTCACCAAAATGATGCAAAGCTTTTTAAGTAGTACATGTATTTTTTTAACTGGGTTTTGTGGTCCTGCATCAAAAGCACTTTTACCGTAGTTTTACAGTTGGTGAAGGCCATTTATGATATACCTTAAAAAGTAGACAGTGAATATGGAATTAGGGGGATTATGATCTGACTTGTATGTGTTTAATGCTAAAACAAAACAGATCGATCTTTGGATTTCTTTGAAAACTAAAAGTTCTAACAAAAATGAGGCACACGAACATGTCAGCACACTCCCATCAAAGCGTCTGAACCCTTAGCAAAAAGTAGTATACTTGAAGTTCATTTTATTAAGTATGCTTGAGTATAAGTACAAGTATAGCAAGTATGCTATGGACCATGTACTTGTAGCATACTAGAAAGTATACTAATTTAATACTTCTTCGGACTAAATTGGAACATTTTAAGTTTATAAAAGTATACTTTAAGTATACTTTATAAGGTCATTTTAAGTTTACAGAGGTACACTTTCAAGTACACAAGAAGTATACTCATGTATATACTACTAGTGTACTAAGTATATACTTCTAGTCCACATTTATTTACAGTTTATTAACATGTAAGTTTATAACAGGGGTAATACCTCAAAGTAAATATGCGTAGTGAAAGACATTTTTATTTGCTAAATTAGATGTAGCACAATCAATGACTCCAACTTGTTATGTGCTTACATCAGAATATTGTAAGTATTAGCACTTACAATGTGGCGAGGTCTAGCAAGAGATTTACCATTAATTACCATACCTGCTAACAGTTTAAAAGGCGGGAAGTCTCTCCTGGAAAACACCCCTTCACTCACGGTGCCAACATTTTTATCATCTTTTTTAATTCAACACAATTTAACCACAGAACAAGGATGTGAATTAACCCGCAACCGTTTTACACATAATCTTATTCACAAACACATTCACAAACCATAATTACACCAACAACAACAAAATACCCAAGAGTCTTTGCGCCACAGTCCGCAGTATACTAAAGTACAAGTATAAGCTTTAGTATTAAAGTATAAGTCTAAGTATTAATGTACTTAGTCTTAGACTATTCTTTATACTTTTCAGTATAAGCCAAGTATACTTTACTATACTTTTCTTAAGTATATAAAATGTAGTATATAAAAAGTACACTTCAAGTATACTGCCTCAGTTTTAGTATAAAATAAGTATACTTGTAGTACACTTGAATGAACTACTTTTTGCTAAAGGAATGAATGCTCCTCGTATGGATTTGATAATGACTGTGCAAGTGTCTGATCTATTCTTTATCTTCACCTTCTCTCACTAATCAGCGTAAACACCTCCATGGGCCTCTTCTTCCCCTCATTCATTCATTTTTCCTTAATCCAGATCTTCTTCATTTCCTCTAGCGCTCTCTCCACCTTCCCACCACCTTCCCCCTTCAACCCTCCATCAGCCCCTCCATCTCTCCTCCATCCCTGCTGGATATCTCTGTTCGCTAGCTGAACACCATCCAGGGTATCTGTTGACTGCACGCAGCGTTTGCATGGAGCAAGTCCGGTCCTCTGTTGTGTTCATGTTGTCGGCCTGTGTTAAGAGACTTTGCTATGCATTACACAGGACTTTTCATGGATTCTCATTTAGTTTTAACCACTACAAGAGTCTCTATTACCTTTGCTAGCATAGCAGAGGTCTGTAATCAAATGTCTAGAGCAGAAGCTGAAAATTAGAAATAGTTTTGTAGCACAAGACGTCCCTGCAGTTGTCGACGGTACCATGTTAAATATACTAAGAGCAGCATGTGTTCTCCAACTGTTTATGTCTCTGCAAACTGTTCTCATGCCCTCAATGTGTCCCTGACAAACAGATGAGGTGATAATTCTTGCTAAATTGTTCCTTGTAAACTGGGCCCTCAGTGCAGCTGCTCGGACTCAAAGCGTATTTCACACAGCAAGAAAAGGAAAGATGAAATACACGAAGAGAAAATGATTTAATACCAGTGAAACTATCTGTCCATGCAGCATTAAAACTTTTACTTGACGAGAAGTAAATGCGTTGATTCAGTCTAGAAATAGGTAGCCTCTGATGAATGTTTAAAGGCTTGAAAGAAGTGGACATTGCTATATTTTTGGTCAGATTAATTTGTAAATCGACTTTGCAGATGCTGCCAAGCAAGGAGCTGACCTGCTCATCAGAGGTTGCACTCAGAAACATTGGGGGGCGCCAAATCGCACAAAAAGTCTAGAGGAAGTTGCATGCGATCTGATAAATTACCCCCAGTGATGTCACCCAGAGGCAAAGTTGCATTGTGGGTCATGTAAGCTCCAGGTTTTGAAAAGAAAGGCGATTGTGTGGAATGAAAAAGGCGACATCTCTATCGATTTTTGATCATTTCTTTTTAAACTGTCTGTAATGAGACCAACAGTGTTACAAGAGTAGATCGATAAACTCATAGAACCTGAACATTACCCAGTATGCAACCTTTAATGTCTACATTTAGTGAAGCTATTCTTTAATACTACTGGATAATGATTATATTTTTACTGGAAACAAGTTTTTATTTTTTTAACAGTACATTACTCATAATTAAGATTTCCTGTCTAATTGAGGCGTAACACTCCTGACTCATATTCATGAGCAGTTTAGGAACATACCATGAGTTCAACGACAGATACAGAATTATTTTTAAAAACAAGATCATTTTAATCTTTGCAACCACAGAACGTTTGCAGTGCAAGTCTCTGCTGCACGGACACGAGTCGGATTCCTCAAGCGGAAATTCCTCACATACTTGGCATCTAGTTATGCTGCAGCAGGTGGAGTATCACACTGATCTGTAGTCAGCCAGGACATGTTACCACTTTGCAGCGTACAGGTGCTTGATGATAAGGTCAGGTTTGTCTCGCTTGGTATGCTGCAAGTGCTCATGTGCTGTCTGCATTGGCATGGTGGTCCACTGTGTGGCTGTTAACGAGACATTCATGAAATCTGGTGACTCTTTTTCAGCATCTCTCTCTCTCTCTCTCTCTCTGTGTTTGGTCCATCCTAATTCAGTCTTCTTGCTGTCTTCCAGCCATCCTGGGTATGCACACCCTGATGAGTAACCAGCAGTACTATGAAGCCCTGGCCAGCAGCACCATAGTCAACAAGCAAGGCCTCAACAGTACGTACGGTACACACGTGCCTGCACGCATGTACCAAATCTTTCATCAAATCCAACTATCAAATCTTTCATTCCTGACCTGTCGTCACTTGGTTCAATCACAGTTACATTCAGTGCAGCAGTTTTAAAAAAAAAAACTAAACAAGTCAAAGTGTCTGAAAATAAAGCAGAGCAGTCAACAAGTTTGAAGAAAAAAATGACCTCATTCAAGAAAAATGTTGAAGCGAGTGGACTTGGACTGGAATCCAGTGAAATGATCTCATGTTGGCAGAATGTCGGTTTATTTGACCAAAGATGATAGGCACAGCCTTTTACAAATAAAGCCGCACTGATCAAAACTAAGTCAATAAGCAGATAAAACTGTACATCGTCCGATCTCCCCTCCAGGAATAACACAGACGATTTGTCTGTTTATCTTGCATTACACTGTGTAAACTTTATTCTGATATTACTTTTATCACGCACGCACACACACACACACACGCATAAATGAGCCATTGTTTACACTGCACGGTGGCTCAACCTATAGATTCTCCTCCAGCTCTAAACAGAGACGGAGGCCGAACATTTGACTTCCAAATATGACCGTGTCTCATAAAGGGAGGCAGCTATAAACTCCAGTCCTGATACACGGACAGTACATTAAAAAAGTGAACAATGAGCCTTGTTTTGTTATTATTTGAGCATTATTTCCCAGATTTTCACCTTTTTCCTTATCTGATACTGCACAGAAAATAAAAATACCGACCATAATGATTTTGTGGCTAAATTTCAGATAAACAACATAATTCACTGATGCAAGAAAGTAAACCTGAACAATTTGTATTTTTACATGTTCTGTCACTGCCAACTTTCCAAAGTATACTTTTGGTTTAATATTAATTTCAGTGCAACACCATCCATATCAAGAGACTTTTTTGCCTGGGTTATGTAATCCATCACACTCAACATCACATCTGCTGCTGTGGAAGCATAGTTCTAATATACTTAAGTGGTAAAATAGCTTCTTGTGCAGATTAATTGACCAGTCTGTGCTGCATGCTATGATAAACCCCCGTGTTCAAAGTGATGGATTACCTACTGTTAAAAAACTTCTTCAAGGAAACTTCGTCACAACTTTGTTTGGCAACGACTGCAGGAAGATGAGTCTAAAGCAATCAACTGTCCTGATGGTGTCCACTGAAGTACAATATGAATTCTCAATAAACATGTGTGTGGAAACGGCCGCAAACATGTTTAAATGAGTGTTGTGAGACACAGTAAGGCTAATGTAACAGTAACTGTCTCCTGCGGTACATGAGAGTGTGTTGTTCAAATGTGTTACAGGTGTGATCCAGTGCACTCAGTATAAACCAGTCCCTGATGAAGAGCCCAACTCCACTGACGTAGAAGAGACCCTGTCGAGAATAAAGAGGAACGACCCTGACCTGGTGGAGGTCAACCTCAACAACATCAGGGTAAGAGTGTTTGTTTGGTGCATTCACTCCAATAACATTTGGCAGAAGAGCTGATTAAACGATTAAATCATTTTATCCTCATAAAGACCGACAGACAGATAAAAACACCTGGTAAAAAAGTAATTGATGTTGTCATGGTGGGTATCATACAGAAGTAAAGGATCCACTCCAATCCAGGCGTTTTCTTGCAGTGCAGGAGAGTTTTCTGTGGGAGAGAGTAATTCCCTTTGGCGTGGACTTTGGGCTTTTTCCCATCCCTGACCTTTTACATGCACAGAAATGTCACATAACACAATAAAGGACAGACAAAAACCCAAAAAGCATATTATGACCTCTTTAAACACCAGGCCATCAGTTTGAGTTTAATTTAATGGACAGAGAGATGCAAAGCAGATGAATCCTCTTAACTTTAATCTTTTATAAAAAGATCAAAAGAAAAGTGTATTTTTTGTGTGTTTTTTGTGCCTTTCTTTGATGTTGTAAGCTGACTTGCACAAGAATTCCAGTGTAGTTGTGCAAATGGCAATAAAGACCCAATCTATCCTCTAATCTCATGGTCATCCCATTAGTGATGAATCCATCATGTAGATGGGAACTTAAATGACTCATAACCTTTTTGATGTTTTGGATCATGAACGATAAATAAAACATAGCACATTACTGATGTTGTGTTTGTCCATTCCCAGAACATCCCTATCAAGACTCTGAAGGCGTACGCCGAGGCCCTGATGAAGAACACTGTGGTGGAGAGGTTTAGTATCGTAGGAACCAGAAGCAACGACCCCGTAGCCTTTGTGAGTCACAACTCTAACATTTAACACAAAATGCTGCGCAGAAGCCATTTTAGCAGATTTAGTGCTCCATTCCTCTGAAACCCAGGTCAGACAAGTTAAAATACTATATATTTTAATGGTTTTGATTAGTTTAATTGATCTGTAGTTTGAACTGTTTATAGTAAAATATTGTTATTGACACTTTTCTGCCTTCAATCTTTTTAAGATATAACCTTAAGGACTCTTCATTTTAATGCAACAAATACAAAGAGGGATTATCATATCTTTTTCTGTTTTTTTGCCTTCCTATTACCTCAGTTGCTTATAAACCCTCTGCCGTTACACACTTTTTTTTTTTTTTTTTTTACTATCTAATACGACATTCAGTCTCACATAAACATTTCATATTGATATTCACCTCATTTTGAATAAGATGCAAATGGCTTCAAGTGACAGTGTGTGTGTCTGTGTGTTTCCTCAGGCCTTGGCAGAGATGTTGAATGTTAACACGACGCTGAAGAGCCTGAACGTCGAGTCCAACTTCATCACAGGGACTGGAATCCTGGCCCTTATAGAGTCCCTGCAGCGAAACACCACACTACAGGAGCTGAAGATAGACAATCAGGTACCAACTGCACAGAGTGCATGCAGACCCACACACACACGAACCATGCATGACAGTGTGAGTGTGTCAGGTTGTGTACACAGGCCTTCTTTGCCACTTCAGTCTAATGCACCCCTGATTGTATTGTGATGTGTCATACTGCATAGTTGAACACGTGTGACTCGCTGTTTGCTCTTGAGTTCATCTTGTTGAATGATTCTTTTTACTTTGCCGCACCTTCCATCTTCCTCCTGGCTTCCTTCCTGTGTTGTGGCACTCCAGCTCGCTACCATAATCATCCTTACTTTTACCAGCTTTTAATTCATCCCTGTATCTCTTCTTGCGTCCCCCTCACTCCCCACTCTCTCCCTGAACTCCAGAGCCAGCCGTTAGGAAACAAGGTGGAGATGGAGATAGCCAGCATGCTGGAGAAGAACACCACGCTGCTGAAGTTTGGATATCATTTCACTCAGCAGGGCCCACGCCTCCGAGGCTCCAACGCCATGATGAACAACAACGACCTGGGTGGGTTACACACACAGAGACTCATAAAACAAATGCAGCAATGAGTCGTGGGAACAAACACACTCTGTATGCATGCTCCAAAAGAACTGATTGGGGAACATGACATATCTTCATGTACTGGACTTAAACTGATGACAGTTGTAGTACATCATGTATTTGATCTGCACTGGGGTCAGTTGTATTGTGTCTGGCAGTGTCAGTTGTCATGTGCGTCAGTGCTGACACTTTATCTTCACGATAACTCCTAAGGTCCTACTTTAATCAGACCCTTAACAGAGGAGTCAGAGTGATATCATCGGCCGGTAACTCTGTAGTACGGCCAGAAAGCCACAGCCAATCAAAACAGCTGCTTCCTAAGTCATGACATCAGCACCAAGAAAAGACTCATGTGTGCATGAGAGAGGGCAAAAATGAAACTAGTGCAAGAATCGGTTCTTGTTATTCACATTAGATTTGGTTTAAAAATAGGATTACAAGTACATACTGTTTATGGACTGTGTTGTTTCTAATGGTTTAACAGGCTGCTTGTATTTTGTCACAAACCATCTGATGTTAAATGTTTGTATCATGATGCTTTCCTCCCGCACCGTGAAGCCCGGGTCGTCAGGTCCGAGTCAGACGGCTCCTTCACCCTCACTCTGTCTGTCCCCGAGCTGGAGAGGGCCTTCGGGAAAAAGTTCAAGTCTAAGACTAAGTACAAAAAAACAAACAGGAACAATTCAAACAGCGCTCAGCCTTGCCTTTCTTCTGCCAACATCACCTGGTTCTTTTCCAGACCACCGGAAAGCGCTGCCACCGCCTGTCGAACTCCTCTGACAGTTTCTGTTGCTTCATCACTTTCCTTTCTCATCTTGTAGTCGTCTCTCTGCACTCCGACCGCGGACAGTGTCTCCAAAACATAGCTGTTGTTGCTCTTCAGTCCTCACTGTTGTCATAATATTAATTTTTGTTGCCACAATTTCTCTACCCCCAGTCCCTCAAGAAAGTTTAGGAACCTCTGCCCAACAATACAACAAATGGGACAATATTAAAGTCTTGAACTTTGACCGAATAGGGATTGTGGAATATCTAATAAATCAGAGAACACAAAACTTTTGCTCAACATAAGTATAAAAAGATTAAAATAGTATTTAATTTTGATATACAGAATGATAAATAGCACTTTAGATTCATTTTCCAATTGTACTTTCTGCATCACTTTCCCAGTAATAATTTCAGTACAGTTTCTTCTTGGCCTTTTTCCTTTTGTTTGATAATTTTCTTCTTATGATCTGCTGTTTCTACTATTCTTGCATCACCTGGAGGCACTCACCTTCCTCTGCTCCGCCTCTGTCCTGTCTTCTACTCTTGTAAACAAAACTCTTTTACAAAGATGGATTTCTAAGATTGCTGATGGATTGGGCACCTGCCCTGGGACACGAACTCTCTCCATGTTCACTGTGATTGTGATCATTTGATAAATGTACCGTTTACCACTACATGTCACCATACAGTATAAAGTGAGACGACAGGTGCCTCAAAGGGCTCCAGAGGGTGCTGCATGAAATCTGATAAATTGTCTTGAGTGACTGTACTTTCAGAAGTTTTAGTTTGGGCTCAAACAGAAGTTTAAAAATACAAAAATCTGGCTTTGTAGAGTTAGTTGGACGTGAGCTTACCAGACCTCTGAGCTCAGCCTGCTCCTCATCGCCTCATGAGCCGATCCAGAGACGTGGGGCAAGCGGGAACACACTCAGTTAGCTGCCACCCGCATAACCCTCCCAAGTCTTCGGACGAACTGAGGGCTATGTTTTTGATAGAGAAGAAGAATGTGTGAACTAAAAACAAAGTTATTCTGCTGTATTGATACATTTTCGTGTATTTCCACCATGTGTCGTACAAATTTAAAGGAATACAATTCTAAAACAAGTTAAACCCACAAGATCAAATCTAGTTTAAACTTATTGTCTCAGTGTATATTGTCATTATCTGGTGCACAAACAATACACAAACAGCAGGGGTAGAGAGGGGCTCCGTAGGGGCCCTCACCTCATTCTTGTCCCAGGGCCCCATATTGGGTTATGCTCATATCAGTGTCTTACCTTTGTCTTGTGTTTTTTTTTCCCTTCAAGAGCTGCTGTTAGACAAAGTGCTGTAACTTTAATGCTTCTGTCTTACTTTCCTTTAGCTGCCTGTCTTTGCTTTTCTCATGTAAAGCAAATAAGGCCGGCCTTATTTGTTCTGCTTTAGCTATAAAATCATTGTTGACAGTGATGATGAACCACCTTCTTGCATTCAGTAGATCTAATTCTTCTATTTCTCCTTGTTTCCCGTCCTCCGTCCTCTCTTTTCTCCCTCTCCTGTGTATCCCCTCCACCTTCTCTCCATCTACAGTAAGAAAGAGAAGGCTTGAGGGAGGACCCATCTTCCCCAAGTGTCGGACGAATGTGTAGAAACCAGGGATACTCTCAACCCTCTGTTTCCCCTCTTCGACCCCCCTACCATTTTACCAAACCAAGTGTTGTCCCCCTCTTCTGCCTCACGCCATCAGTGGCCTACCAAGAAGACCACGCCCACCATGTCAGGTTCAGTTGTTTTGGGGTTCGGAGTAAATCTCAGAACTCTTTCTACTTTCCAGACTTAGACTTCAGTAGATATCGAAGGATCAGATGGGATTCATCAACAGTGATCTTCTGAGCTTTCAGTGCATGTAGAAGGTGACATCGTTGGTGCTCTGAAGTTTGAATTTTGACCCCGCGGTCCAGGCTTGAACATTCATCTTGAATCCTTTAGTATCTCCTCAAGTGTCTGGATTCCTTAATAAAGGGGGCTGGTTTTGAATGTTTTACAAATCCCTGGTTCTATCGATGAGTTGAATTCTAATTATTATTATTATTATGCTGTAAATGAGTTGTGCTGTCATTACTGTTGTTCCTCAAAGTTACCAATGTTGGCATACAAGGTATTTTCTACCAATTATACACAAAAGATAATGTCCTTTTTTAAATTTGATAGGCCTAAAAGAAACCTCAGAGAAATACTGTAATATTGGATTTCACATGAATGTCAAAATCTGATGTTATGGTCTTTTTTGTATTCGGTCCAAACAGTATTTTAGTGACTGACTGTCCTCAGATACTAAGCTATACAGACTCGTCAGTAACAGACAGATAGATCTTTAAACCTGGCTACTGTGAGATTTGTCGCTATATACAGAATATATTTATTTGTGACAGACCTGATCGAGAGTCAGAAGCCGTTCAAATACTTGGCCGAACTGGGATTGATGCTGCTGGATTGTGAAAATCGCTTGTGTGAAAATGCCTCTGCAAACGACAATTTACGCTTTGTTACATTATCCAGCATTTACATAACCAGTCCCTGTGGCGCGGCCCCAGAAATTCTATTTACTTAAAGCAGAAGCAGATAATTTTTCAAACCCCCCACTTAGCAAGTGCTACCACAAGCTGGCTGGCTACTGTCCAAAGCAGAAAACAACCACAGGAATCCCAATTTCACCTAGAAACTGGGATATCAGTGCAATGAAAATGGTTAGACATCAGGTTGTGTTAAAGGTGTTATTGATAACATTCAGCCACCAAATGTGGCATTCCATCACCCCCACTTCCACTGTATTCACATCACAGCCCCGCTGTTGTTCAAATCGTCCGCACTCTCAAGTGGTGTCCAGTTTGTGCACTAGCTTATGTCGCTATCGCTAGCTAGAAAACGCTAACGTTGCCGATGCTAGCTAACATCAGGGCATTATAGTATGTTGGTAGCATACTGTAGAGCTCAGCCACTCTTATGTATTTCTTTACCAAACTGGCAACTACCAAGACTGCTGATCACTGGTGAAAACACAGAAACCACACCATTGGCTGATAAACCTTGTCAGAAGCTGGAACAAACCATCAGAATTCTCACACAGACATAAACAAAATATACGCTGATGGTGTCATTTTCCCACCATCTGACTGTGCAATCAGTAGTAAATTCAGAATGATAAGCTGAAGCTAAAAAGATGTCTTTTGCCACTTGAAATTAGATATTCTACAAATCCGCTGTAAAATATACAACGAAAACCACCTTGTTATCTTGAACGTATCTGAAGGTAACTTTGAGCATTTGAGGGTTCCCTAACTCTCCACCAGGTCTGGTTTGTTGACTGTTTGTGTTTGTTTATTTTTATCTACTGGAGCTAAGACGTGTGGTTTAATATGAAATGGGTGGTACTGTTGACTTAACTGTGTATTACAGGTTTCACGTTAACGCCTCAATCCAGGTCTGGAGTATTTCAGTAACGCATGGTAGACACAGATTATAAACACAGGAAACCTCTCATGTCTTTACAGCTGTCAGATTACACGGATGCATTTTCTGTTTGATTAAAACAAATGTTGGCAGACTCTTCACAGTTTCAAAATGCCTGTTATCTGTGACGGGGCTCAAATCAACCAAAAATGCTGAATCAGAATGTTTTCATCAAGGGGCAGAACATGTATGAACCTGTTTATGTCCTTGTCAGCAATGATAAACTCTGCTGTACATTTTGCAGCACTTGATGGGATTATTTCACGATCAACAGCACAATGAGAAAAAGAGGGGTTAGCTGCTATCTAACGAGGAACTAGAGCTAATATGTTGCTGTCTGAAAATAAAACCGCTCCAGTTAAAACAGCAGGAAATGGTCTGCACTCTTTGTGATTACTGAAAATAAAATTGGTATTTCCTACGAGAAAGTATATAAACTGGCAGTTGCAGACTCAAAGGTAAAGCCTTACTATCTATGTTTCCTGATACTGAGACTCAGAGATACAATCGACAGCATGTTTAAGGGTTAGTTAACCCGTTTAATGTTATTTAATATCACTGCTTTGTTACTTTCTCGTCAGCGCTGTGGGAGTTATGGATGTAAACATTTGTAAAAAACAAAAAAGTCGCCGAGTGCGAAAGGTCAAAGAGGACGAGGACTCCTGCCGCTCACAGTCTGTGTGTGTGTGTGTCCTGTTCTTCTCTTCTGTCTCGTGTTTTCTGATATTTTAGTGCTTGACTCTGTGTTTCGTTAGGTAGATCACCTCTGTTGGTTGAATTTTTGTTTATGAAATAAATAAAGCTTGAAAATAACATTTCCATGGTGTCTTTGTTCTTGAACTGATTGCATACGGATTGGTTGGATGTTAAACCGGTTGCAGTGATCTTACACGTGAAGACAACAGTGACTCTCTGTGGCAGACTGGAAGAAATACACCCAGTCAGCTCATCTCGCCCTGTGTTGTTTGCTTCAGGGCAACAACAGTGCTTCGCCTCTGCTAACTTCTGAATGCATTTTCCTATAAATGACCTTTTTAAAACAAAAAAAGGTATAGTGCACCTTTCTAACTACAAACAGTGTTTTGAGATGTTATTTTCCTCTTGTTTATTCACTTACAGGAAAGAGATATAGTGAGTTTGAGTTTCTCAAATATCAATGCTATACTGAACACTGAGGGACGATTGATTGTCAGCCTGACCCTATATTCAATGTTTTTTTTTTCTTTTTCATAAGTAAAAATAATTTTAAAATGTGCTTCTTTGGCTTTGGCACAGGAAGCAATCAGCAAAGCAACTTAAGTTATTAGATAAACGTAGTGGAGTAAAAAGTGCAATATTTACCAGCATCACATCACAGAGAACAGAAGATGGCACGTCTTTAATGTCTGTGAACAAGGTTTTAAGTTTTTATTGAATCTCAGGCAGAAACATACATGATAATCCTTTATTGCTCGTGGCATTCCACATCACCCTCATTCTCACACCTAAACCAACGATAAGTAGAACTGAATAAAGCATCACTTCATGGCATCTTTTTGCGTATGTGTGTGTGTGTGTGTGTGTATGTGTGTATGTATGTATGTGTGTGTGCTTGTGTGAGTGATGTCTCTCCTCACAATTCTTCACGTGATGCAAAACCCAGACTTGGCGTCCACTGTTCAAGTTAATACTGCTTATTAGAGCTTAAAAATCACAAATACATATATCCTATTTATTCACACAGATTCATTCAGTACTCTCTCCCTAGTAGTAGATCCTGATAGTAATAGTATATATACTGTAAGTTCTGGTTTTATGGCTGAAAGCTTAAGGTTTTGGCTGTTGTATGTACGGCTACACGGTCATTCTTCTTCATCAAAACAACGAGACAACAGAAAAAGAAAGAACCTGTAAATGAAATCTCCTGAATGCATACGTATCCTTTTCTTGTAATTACTCATATTATTGACGGTTATATCGACATGGTAGTGAAAACACACTCAAACTAAGGAGTTATTGCCATAATATTTTTTGCATGATAAAGAAGAGGGGGGGGTTGAGTCGGTACATACTTCACACAACAAACCAGACAAATGGCATGCAGGACGTAAGAAGGAGACGCACTGAACAAGGGGAGTAGAAACATTTCTTTTTTAAACACTACACTACATGGATGTCGTTACACTTCGATGTTGGGCGTTAGGGGAGTGTGTGGGGGGGAGATAGACAACAGGTCCGACAGAGGATGTGTCACACTGTGTGCAAAAAGTTTGACATAAAATTCGGACGTGGTCGAACACAAAACAGTAGCTTTAGGAGCACACAACAGTAGTCTTTAAATTTCCTTTTTAAAATATGGCTTATCAAGTTATCACATTTTTTTATATATATATTTTAGAGACAGACACACAGTTAGTATAATAATTTTATATAATATTTTAATGATTGTTTGCCCACCTAGAGGCCTGAAACGTACTGTATTCATTTATCTATGTACAAATTGAGTGAACAGGGATATTATTTTTCCGCGCTGCCAGGGAGCTCTGCAGCTGTCACAGAGGAGAGAAAAAGAGTTTAAAACGTCTCAGACGAGAAGGATAAACCATCTAACACGGTGCTTTTTAGCCCCTCTGCTTGCTGTTAGCTTCAGCAGTGTAACATCGCTAACATTAACCTCAGTCAAGCTAACGTTCACCTGGCTGGTCAACCTAGCTAAGTCCAATGGCTACAATTCACACTGCTGGTTCACGTCTTGATTTATTTTCCCGCCGTTTGTCCAAACACCAAAATGTCACCCAAGATTAAACTTTACTTGATGTACTTACAGAGCAAAGTTCATACCTGACATGTGAACGGAGAAAAAAAAAACCCTGATTTAAACCAACCTTGTGAATGTGGCCCATGAACAAAGCTAGATAACGTTAGCATTAGCTAGCAGGCTAGCCTACTTCTTCAGCATGTCTTGCAGCGGGCCTGGCAGGTATTTCATCACTTGGTCCATGATGCTTTCCTCTTCCTCCTCGTCACCGCAGCCCGCTGGCACGGCCTTCTTGGGTCGAGTCAAGCTGCCAGCTGCGGGCTCCTCCGCGGCAGCTGCTGCCTCGGCTTCAGCCTCCTCGCGCTTTTTTAAGCCGTACTGGTGGTCGGACACAAAAAAGGACATATTTGGAAGTTAGAAGAGTGAAGAGTAAGAAAAACATTGCACTCAGTGCTGCAGGGATATTTTTGTGGGCCGGCCGGGAAGTAAACATCGCCGCTGTTCGCTCAACAAAAAGTAAACAGGACTTTTCAATTGGATTTTGGATTATTGCAGTAAATAAGCTCTGGGCTCACGGCAAACACAAGTTTCATATTTTTGTTGGCAATAAAATGAACACCCCTGTAATGATTTTTGAAGCGTAAATCCAACCGGAACCAGAGGTAAAAAGCTTCCGTAAGCTAACGGTATAGCTAACAACATTATAAACTGGTACTGCTAACAAGCCAGCTGACTGCCTGCACGCATGAATGGGATGAAAATACCGTAGATGTTCATGCCTTTCAAATTTCTATTACATCCTAATGGCTAAAACTGGGAATAGACAAAAAGTCATTTATAAATATCTTTTTTATGTCTTATGTGACGGTTGCTTCCCGAGTCCAAGTGTCACATGACCTGCGGCGCTGACTGTAGTGCCTGCACTTACAACTCATGTCTTTTTGTAGCTCGTTCTTCTTTCCCCAAGTAACCAAAACCATCTATTAGGGCAACTTTAAGATCTGAGTTGACCTTCTGACCTGAACGGCGTGGCACCAACTTGTGCTGAACCAACAGTTCTGCTTGTGACATAATACTCAGACACCGTAAGCAGAGGTTGTAATACAGAATTGTGTGTGTGTGTGTGTGTGTGTGTGTGTGTGTTAATGCATGACAATATAACCCTGAATGTATTATATTTGACTTTTATTCTTTAATTTTAGGCACCAAGTCAGATATGTCAGCATTTTCAGGAAAGTCACAGTTTTCCAGTTGTGCTTATGACCGTTATTACGATTACGATCATCCATCCCATGGCGCCGTCTCTGGTTTTTGTATTTGAGTAGGTGCTAACCCTCGTTGTCTGGGTCTGTCAGCTTGGAATATGTCAAAAGCAGGGCACATGTATTGACTGCTTCTGACAGTGCATGTCAACGTTTTGCTGCATTTATTGGTTTGACAAAGGCGCACAACAAAAACCAGCTTTGAAAACTGTTGCTGCCAAAGATGCATCGACAAAAGACGGTATTTCGGAGACGGCAGCCAGAATTTGAGAGAAAACGTAAGACTGTGTGCTTTTTAAAGAAATAATTTATCATTACTGACAGCTTGCATTAGAGAGAGCAGTGAAATACTAAGATGTTACTGATCTCATTTGTCAGGTGGCAGCTCTGGTAACAATGCCAGTGACTTTAAATTCCCACAAAACGGCTTTACATACGACAGTGTTCGCTCTGTCATCCGTCACGCTCTAGTCTGAACACGGAACTCAGCTATAATATGGACATTTCTCGCAGTATCTGGCACGACGGGATAAAGCGGTGGAGAAAGCTGACAGCAAACCTTTTCAGTAACGAGCACTCTGGGAGTTGTTCCTCGCTCTTTGTTCTCCTCGGGGAGAACTTGAGGAGAATAGAGGAGGTGAGGAGCCAGGGGAGGCGAGCCGCTTTTCATCCCACTGTCTCACAGTATTCCCCTCAGACCTGCCCCACCCACAGACTGCCTGTCTGTCACACTGTCTCTGCAGTGAGGTGGGCACGCTACAGGCTTTTACCATCAGAGCAGAACCTAAAGCAAACACTGCCCGAGTACGAACTTACACTGACAGCGGCTCCGCTCACAGCAGACAATAAACAGCGTCACAACGCATAAATATCACATTGTACAATTAACATCCTGTTGTTAGTTGTATTCACAAAACAATAATTTGGTGCATAAAGGTTGTCTTGGATAGCAGTTAGTTTTTTTAACAGCAGCCCTCGCTCTGACTCAGCCGTATCCGTCTGAACATTTAAATGTATCCTAATTAATCACGGCTCCCCATTTGGTTTATCTACGACTTTCTCCTTCGCTTCCAGCTCCTTCCTGACGCTCCACTGATCCGAGATAAAAATAACATAAAGGCAAACAAAAATAGCGTGACTATTCAAACACAGGTCTGTTGTAAAAAAAAAAGAAGAGTTTTGCTGTCAGGCAACCGTGATGTGAAGCCTTTAGAAGCTCCGGCATCCAAAACCATCAAAGCTTCTCACATGAATGTGGCACAGTTTTTTTAATTTTTACTCTGGCTTCTCTGTTTTCTTTCGCTCCATCTTCGATTTCACATTTCTGTGAGCGTCCATTGTTGGAAAATGAATCTTATGAGTATTCCCTTTTTGTTTTCTCTTTGTGTTGGTGGCTGGATTCCTGATGCAAACGGACCGACTTGATTCCGTGTGCTGGGTTAATGATGGTCGACCCCAAAATAAAATTGCCAATGTTGGCAATGTACATTTCTGCAAACAAGGGATAGGTTGCAGCTCTCCATTTCTTTATGATTGCATCTTTACATTTCTTAATGGTCAGTTTTCAATTGTTATGCTGTGACCACGCTGCACTAATGGTCTGCAAATGTCAAAACGCCACCTCGAACAGTGGTCACTTGGTAAAATGTTAAAACGTTGTCTTGCACAATGGTCCCTTGTTTAAAACTAACCGGTGGTTCCACCCATAAAAATGCTGACACACTGGTCTCTTGTTTGGTCGTTGTCTCACACAGCTACAGAGATGTAAACTAGATATGATAAGTATTGTAGAAATGTTCATATGATACACATACACATTTAACACATCTATGGTTTCTATAAACGTACAATGCCAACACTTTTGTGTTGCTGTTGTGGCTGCAACTCTGTATTTAATGGAGTCAGTTGGTAATTAGACAGCATATTGTCATACCTTATCCCTGATGCCTTGCCTCATGCTTTCCCTCTCAGCCTCCATCTTGGCATATTTGGCCTTCCTCTCCTCCTCCTGCTGCCTCAGCGCCTCCTGTCGCTCCTCCTCTTTCTTCGCTGCGTCGGGGTCCTCCTCCTTCTCCTCCCCACCCAGCATTTTGCCCACATCGGGAGGTCCACCTGAGAAAGAGAGGAAGTGAAAAAAACAACAAATTACACGAGACACAGTGACAGCCCTCTATCAAAACTATCGAGTTGGTCTGTAAGACACATAAAAAGGAACAAGACAAGCAGGTGAATGGACATCTGGGACAATCTCTCTTGTTGTTGGTGCTGATATCATTCTATTGTCTCATACGTAGCACACATGCATCATCAATATGTCCGCACAAACCCATGTTGCTCTATCACAGTTAACTTAATCTGTACTTTAATGCACACAAATCCTCATTTTCACACATGGTATCATATTTTACTATCTCATTCATTGCACGTTCCACTTGTCCAGTTTAGTTTGTGGAAAATGAAATGATTCTGTTTCTAAATGTCTGACTCAACATGTGCCGATGACTCCACCCTGTAGACAGGCCCATTGGAGACACTCCATACTGGGAACATGCCCAGCGTCCACTCCGCTACCTGCATGGCACCACCATGGTTTGGAAAAGAAGTGGCCTATTGCGGCTCTTTTCACTCATGCGTGCCAAACAAATGGTTTCCACAGCCACAGCCAAGAGTGTCATTCCCCCATGCAGTGCAACCACACCCTCCAAAAACCAAACAATTTGTAATTTACCTAATATCTATTTCACACCTGAGGTTTACCTTTAACTTCAAATATAACTTATGTGAATTGTATCTTTATACATGGAGGTCTAATAGTTGTTTCAAACACCTGATGGTAAAATAAAATATTCCTTTATTTCAGATCTTAGGTCATTAAAACAACCACATTCTATGTTTAAATATGCAAGTTATTCATTATCTAGATTACATTCATTGCCCAAAACAGAAAACTTAACATTGGATGAAATCCAGGTTCAAAATTCTTCCACATTTGTTGAGACCAAAGGATTTTACAGGTATTTTTTGCCATTTTGTCTTGATTTTACCAGCAGTTACAGTAAACACAAGCAAGCACTAGGCAGCATGGAGGCCAGTGACAATGCTACGCTGATCAGCGGCTTGCACATTTTACCCAAATTCCTTCCTTATTTACGCGCCACCGCCAACGCGCCGTCACTTCGCACGGCAGGAAATACGTCTGAAGAGCAGAGAAGTGCAGAGTCAATTGACCTGAGGGTAAATACCGAGTGTGCACACTCCCACTGCACGCAGAAGCCTGATCTTAGCGGGTTTAAGTGGGATTTGTGACCAGTGGAAAAGAGGTCTGAAAGAAATAAACTACAATTACCACCTTGCATCTGCGCACCAGTCAAGTTGCTATTCCTCAACTTTGCTGCTGAATAATAGACTAGCAGAACCTAATGGTGTCATAGTGTAGTTGACCTTTGACCTTCTGGATATAAAATGTCTTCACACCATCATTTTATCCTGTTAGACATCTTTGTGAAATTGTCTCATGAAATGGTGCGTTGTTGCAAAAAATATATATGTTTTGTGAGGTCATAGTGACCTTTGACCTTTGACTGACAAAAACTAATCAGTTCAACCTTGAGTACGGGAGGATGTCATAGTTTTGTTTTTGGTTAATTATTTCCTGATTTATTTAGTCATTTATATCCTTTTATGTCTTGTTGTCACTTTCTTCTTCCTGCTCACCACAATGGTGTTCCTCAGTGTTCTGTTTCCCTCCTGTGCTCCCCCCCCAGCCTGGCGTTCCCCCCACACCTGTCTCACATCATCCTTGTCAGCACGTCCCTGTTCCCAGTGTCTCTCCACCTGCACCTCATCCCTTCGTGAGTTTAGTCTAAATTTAAGCGTCTGTTCTTCCCTCACTGTTTGTTGGACCCCACTTGCTCCTCTGTCCTTACGTGCTCCTGGGCTGTCTTTAGTTTTCGTCTAACTTTGGTATTTTCCTTCGCCTGTTTGTTGTCAGTTTTTGTCGCCTGCTCCTTTTATAATTTGCACTTTTGGATTTTGGGCATTAAGCTGATTAAGGCTCACTCTTTGTTATACTACCTGCCTGCATGCCTGTGCGTCTTACATTTGGGTACTGTATGTGCAACTGTGACAGTGGATGTTTAAGACAAGTTTGAAGAAATTCCCTCAAGGCCTACTCGAGATATCACATTCACAAGAATAGAATGCACAGACAGCTCGAAAACATAAAGCCTCTCGCCACGGCAATCTCTGGCGCGGAGCTGATTTGTTGCAGACAGTTATATTTTGCATCATGTCTTGTCATGTTTATGTTTTAAATATGGAAATTAGGTTATTTTTCGGAACACAAATCGAAACTAAAATAAAAACCTGAATGTTTGTTTTGGACATTTTTTTCCCGCCTCCTAATCTGAAAGAAGACACTTGGAGGCAAAATAGCTTGAATTCTCAAAATTGAGCGGTGTATGATCAGATTAAGCAGTATGCATTGTTTACCACACTTCTCTAACACTGAGAAACACACAGAAAATCACATTAACATGTGCAGACTCGCTGTGCAGCATGCGATAAGAGAGACTACATAATGAACAGGGGTTTTGACTATTACACAACGAGGCACCCCCCGTAGGAGTTAAACATCCCATGAAATAATGCCTCGTGAAGCCAAGGCTGAAAAATGCTGACTGTAGCAAATGAAAGCATAAGAGAAACGAGGGAACCTGTCACCAAGCATCAACACAAGAGAAACAGATGAAGAGGAAAGCCAGTGGTCTGAAGGATTTGGGCAAAGGCAGGGGAGCAGATAAGTAGTGAGGAGGAGGGAGAAAAAGAAAAGAGGGAAGAAGGACAAGGGAGATAAGGAGTCAGTATACTGCTGCTGAATATTACGACAAAACCATATTTAGAAAAACAAGGGGAGCATGAGGAGAGGGAGAGAATCTGTCAGAAACTATTGAGTCCAATTAACTGAGCTGTTCCAGTTAGTGGGATTACCCAGCAGTTTCTGTGCGACTGGAGAGAGGGAAGGGAGAGACGGCTGAGAGGTGGAGGGAGGGAGAAATAGAGGGGGTGTCGAGAGGAAAGTGACAAAATGAAAGGAGGAGAGAAGGAGAGGAGGACAGGTGTAAAGGAAAGGATGAAAGAGAGTGAGGACAGGAGGAGGGGGAGGAGGAGGAGGTTAAGAGGCAGACAAGGGGCATCTGAGGGGAGAAAGCAAGCAGAAGGAAAGACAGAGCTCTGCTTCATTGTGCAGCTGCCCTCCGGTATCGTTGGTATTTTGATTCATCAGCATAAAAAAACAAAAAAAAACTGCAGCAAAATGCGGAGAGATAAAAGACAGGAGAGACAGAAGAGAGGAACGGATGAGGTGGAAAGATATGAGTGCAAGAGCAGTGAAGGAGAGAATGAACAGGGAGAAAAGGAAATTAAAACATTAGCGAAACTGCAGACTATAAAAAGAGAATGAGATTCACAAGTTCAGGAGCCTTTTGTTTCCATACTGGTGACTATGGAGCACGATATGAGACATTCATTTCAAATCAAATAAAAAACTGTCTTAGTCTAGCTAGATGAGCAGAAAGCTGCATTGTTCACTAATATTATATCGTATATTTTAGTTTTATCCACATATTTTTTCTTTGATTACAGCAGATAACAAATGTTTAATTCAAACTGAAAGGTGTTCAGTGAAGCTACTGAAAGTTCTGTATGTGTTAAAATAACTTTCCCCATGAACAGTGCTTGGTTTTCTATTTAACTGAGGGGACAGATGTATTTACACATTTTATTTTTTATACTTGGAAACTTTTCTAAATATTCCATTCACAAGCCACATCCAAATACTGTATCCTACCCCCTCCACATGGGTGCCGCTTTTGTTGTGTGACATCAGACAATTGCTACCTCAATAATGAGAAAGAAAACAAAACATATTTTGAACACAAAAGCATTTTTTGGACACTTCAGCCATTATACTCTGCGTTGTAAACTGAAAGAAATGGGACAGCATTGGAGCCAAAATGGCTGAAGAGATAAAGAAGATGGCCACCAGTGGAGATCTCAAACGTATCTACAGTCAGTGCAGTTTACAGCAGCGTACAGGCTCCACTGTTCAGTGGACAGGTGCAGATCACATCACAGCAATGAGGGCTCAGCACCAAAGATGAAAAACTGAATAGAAAAAAAATAAAAACACTAGATCAATCACATTATTGAGCCACTTAGATGTCAGTGAAAGAGACGGATTAGAAAGAAATTCAGACAGAAAGAGAGAAATCCAAAGTAAACTATCAGCATTTAATTAACAGCACGGGGAAGCTGACAAAGCAATATCTGATCACTCCCTGCTCTCTGACAGAGGTGTGTATGTGTGAGAGAGGACGAGGGGGAGGCAGTGATCTAAAGAGCATATACAGTGAGTGTCCATATGTGCACATATGCACATGTGGATATAAATAATTGCTTAGTTCCATTTTAGGCTCTCGCGCATGAGTTCTCATGCGGTAACATTTCATGTGCGTGTGAATCCACATGTTTATCCATATGTCCATGTATAAAGGCGCGTGTGTGTGTGTGTGTGTGTGTGTGTGTGTGTGTGTGTGTGTGTGTGTGTGTGTGTGTGTGTGTGTGTTTGTGCACATTATGTATGCACGATATCTGCTGTGACTTTGCATTAATGATAACATTTACATGCAAGAGGTATTTGAGATAGCGGCTCATATCCCAGTTAAAGTGTTACCGTGGACTGTTTCTTGGCAACTTTAATCCCCACTCGCCCGCATCCATACATACTGAATAGAGTCTGTTTTATCTTAATTGCCTTGGGGAACAGCTTGCATTTGAGTTGAAGTCAGCTGCTGCAAACACCTGAGGTCGAATACAAAAATTGGACCAATTAAGAATCAGTGTTTGCAGCTAAGCCGTGGTGTACTATCTGCTGTTACACTATTTTCCTTTAACCTTAACCATACAGTGGACATCCAAATAAAACTTGATGAGGATGGGTTTAACCCAATATGAAAATTCACTCATTAACACGTCGCCCCCAAGCCGATGGGAAGTCAAGCAAAGTTTCATGGTCCACAGAGCATTTCAAGAGATTCACAACGAAAGAGCGTGGCAGCATTTTACTAAACAATTGACATGGCTGGGGACTTGGTTTACCATGTAAAAAATCAAAATATAATAAAAAACTGAAAAAGTTTACAAAATGGCTCCATACAGGCCTATTCCAAGTCTCAGGAAGCTACGACATCTGATTTCCATCAACAGGATTCTTTTGGGTGAACTTTTCCTTTCATGTTTACAGGCATCAATATCCTCATCAACATCATAATATCCCAGACACTGTATATTCAGATTTCTCAGAGCCAGAGTAGGAGCTTATCTGACACGCTGCAACCACTATTCAGGATCAGCTTGTGATCTGCATACCGGAACGTCTTCAACAGAGTCCATGTAAACACCGCTATTGAGTCCTGTAAGTGGGGCGATGACTCACGAGCAGCTAAGCCTCATTGTCAAAAGATTCCCTTACCCTGCATGGCCCAGAAAAAGCCCCTCCAGTTCCTCTTTTTAACTACATTCTGCCAAACGAAAAACAAACTGGGTCTGGTTTCACAAAATCTTATTAGCACATTCAGATTGTCTTTGTTCAAATGTGAGGAAGATGAAGAAGAAGAAGAAGAAGAAGAAGAAGAAAAAGAGGATCCTGTGAGACAAAGCCCAGAGTTATATTGAGCTATGTATGATCCCGGCTGCTGCTTTGTGAGCCATTTTAGAGATACAGCAACGTCTTTTCAAACCAGAATAATTCTATTAAGCTCTCCGGCATCACATGAGCTGTGTCGAGCTATGTTTTTTTGATTAAAGTGTCGCTGCACTTTATCCATGCATATAAATATATATAGTATGAGGTTGTAGTAGTGTCAGAGTTACACTCAACATATAATAGGCTGATAAAAGCCTGTAATGGAAAGCGGACAGGTTGGACTTTAACCCTGCTTTTGTCGTTTTGCATAATCTGCACTGAAACAGATGAGTCAACGTCAACAAAGAAGAAAAGACACTTTCATCATGTCAATCCAACGACAGATCAGATTTTTGCACGGAATTTGACCTATTGACAAAATAAATGCAAATTAGATGCAATGTTTAATCAGTTTGAGTCATTTTAGAAGAAAAGTAAAACATTTCTCAATTCCATCTTCCTCAATGTTAATATTTTTTCTGGTTTCTTTAATACTTTTTTTGAACTGAATGTCTTTAATTTGTGGACAAAACAAGACGTTTCAGGAACGTCATCTTTGGATCTGGGAAACGCCAACTGGTGGTCCCTCAATGTTAAAAAAAGAAAATGCTGCCACAGATGCCCCTGTGGTAAATAAAACATGATGAAGTGCCCTCTAGGATTCCCCACGGCATACAACCGGTGACCTTTTTATTTTTTTCAATCCACCACTGGAAACACACATCTTTCCCAGCTTTTTGACATTTTATGACTAAACAGCTAATTGTTTAATCGAGAAAATACTTGGCAGATGACTCGACAAATGAATTCATATTATATTATTATAATATAATAATAAGCTGACTCGGAGATTTTTAACATTGGTTTTGCCTACACATGAATGTAACATGCTGAATAAACAAACCGTCAAACATGCAGATCATCCTGGATAAGAGTTCTTTGTCCACTAACCAGACACTTTTTGCCTTGGCAACAATGTCCTCCCAACTTTGCCAGCAGAGATACAGTAATGCTGCGATTCTTTTCTCGATACGTAGCTGTTGCTTCGCTGCTTAGATATAAGGTGTCATCTCTCTAATCCTTTCCTTCTGGAAGTTCTTTTCTCAAATCTTTGTTAAATCCAAAGTCTTTCGGGAAGGAAGGAAAGAAGGCTAACCTTGGCTAACTCTCCCAGTGCTTGAACTTTTGACAGAATCAGATAAACAGTACTTATCTGCTCTTTTCCCTACTCGAGGTTCTCAAGCAAATCCCTCTCTAAATCCAAAGTGTGGTGGGAAAGCGGATGAGTGTAAAGATCTAGGCTTGGCCTTCAGGACAGAAACCATTGTCTCAACACGGCTTATTTTAACAGCAGAGGGAGAAATTGGAAGAAAAGCAGGAGAAACTGTGCTCACTGTTGTTGCGCTGTATAATTGGTGGCTGTTTGAGTTCGCTTACATTTCCCTCAGGTGGAGCAGCTTTGCTTAATGTACTCTGGACGTGCAGTGGAACTGGACTTAATAACCTGCTGTTGAGGCCCAAACCTGGGGTGATAGTAGAGTAAAATCCCTCGTGTTTTCTTGTGAGAACGGGTTGATTATCTCGTTATATCTTGATAACAAAGTGCTTAATTCACAATGAAACAGCATTAAAAGAATATTTTTGCGAGCGTGGCTGTTCTCTGCCTCCGTAATAAATAAAGTGAAAACAGCCAACAGTTTCTGCTTTCAGAGCTTTGGATTCACCACTGCTGGCGCCGCTGACGTTTGGTCCCAAAGAGGTCTTAATATTCTGACGCACAGTATCTGTCAGGGCTGGAGAGAGGCGCCTTTTACCTTTTTTATCGTTGTAGTTTTTTAACATGGTGTTCAATGTCTGAGTCACTGTGACTCAGTGCCACCTCAGCAATAAGTTATAGTGTTTCTCTGGTCTCTCTTCTCTACTGTCTGTAGACGGGCAGGGTAGAGAATCTGTCTCAGTCTGATGCTAGAAAATTGTTAATCGCTGGGAGCCAATGTTGGTCATTTTTGCACTGCTACTGGCATAAAGGCACCCTGTGGAGAGTTTGACCACTGTTTCCATGAGCTTGTTCACATTTTAGAATAGAATAGAATATACTTTATTGTCCCCTTTTGGGAAATTTTTCATGGACTCAAAGTGCGTAGTGCATAGTAGTAGCTGCCCTAACAGACAATAAACACACATAAAAATACATATAACAGCTAAAGGCGTACGTAACAATAAAAGATTAAACCCAGGCCTCAGCGTACAGATTAATTTAAAATTTTGATGGAGGTGGGTCCAAAAGAGTATTTAAAACAGTTCAATTTGCATTTGGGGATTCTGTACCTTCTGCCAGAAGGCGAGAGCTTGTATTCCGTTTGAAGGATGTGGGACGGGTCCGACAATCCCCTCCGCGCCTGCCTGAGTACAGACTGCTCATAGATGGACTGAGCAGTCTGTACTCAGGCAGGCGCGGAGGGGATTTTGTTTTTTCTATTGCACATGGACAAAGGAAAGCATGGAGGCAACGTGATATACTGTAGATTCCTGACATCAATCACATGCTATTCCACTGGTGGCAGTAACATGCACAGAAACATATCAATGCACCAACAAAGGCGGGAAGGAAGAAGGCTGCAGGCTTTTGAGTCAACTGTGGTGACAGTTTATAGAAGTCTATGGGTGATGCAGGGACAAACCCAACATATATATGTCATAGGACTTCTGATGAAGAAATGTTTCCAGAGAGCAGGTTAACCACTGATTTCTTTATCTACACCATGTTTATCTCTCATTTCATTTGGGAAAGGCTCCTGTTCGCAGTGTAATTGCAGTCTCGTCAGTGACATTTGGTCGAACCTGCCACATTTGGTCACAACATTATAAGCCCTTTCCATCATTTTGAAAGAGAAATCAGTGGTAAATTTGCTCTCTGAAGTGTGTTCTCTCATTTTCTGGAGGCATTTCTTCATCAGAAGTCAAATGTTGTGGATAAATGAGATTATAGTGTATTTGATATGAATTTATATAGTAGTACACTAGTACACGAGTAGTATACTGACAGAAATGCTCCATATTCAAAGCTCATAGACACCAGGGTTCTAATCCAACTCGTCTTTCTTCTCTTTCAGTATCTCTCATTCGTGACTTACTGTAGATGTTTGAATGCATTATTTATAGAATCTGGCCACACACACACACACACACACACACACACACACACACACACACACACACACACACACACACACACACACACACACACATGCACCCACACACACAGATGCATACACACTCTGTACTCTAGGAGGAGCTCAAGGTCAAATTGATGAATTGAATTTGATTTGCTGGAGTAATGCACAAGAAAGGGGGAAGTGGTTACGTGTGTGTTTGTGTGAGTGCGTGTGTTCGTGCGTGTGCGCCTGGGTTCGTGGGTGTGTGCGCGTGCGACCAATCAAACAATGAAGACCTGATTCCCTCAGCCAATCACATTAGAGTGCTGCTGAATGTGATTATCTTCACTTTGAGGAGAAGGGGTGAGGGGGAAGAACATCTCAAGGTGTCTTCTGTTTTCATTTCACCTCAGATCACACTGCTCTGTCACACTTAAACACTGAATATGTCTTCCATTAGAGGGGATTGATGGACTTGCTGAGACACTGTTAGGCCCACGTGTCGACATATGATCAAATGTGAGTGAAGTTCGCCGTAGGAATAATAATGATAAAAAAAATTACATGGTAAACTTGGTAAAAAAGTACTGTCTAATTAAGAACATACAACTGAACTTACACTTCAGATTTAATCAGCAAGTAGATCCACATTTGTTTACAATATAGAGAATACATAGTTTTATTTTTAAAGTTTTAGAGAACATTTCCTTATAAAGCAGGGTACTGTGTTTTTTCTTCATGCTAGGGTTTCTCAAACAGGAGTAAATATTTGTTTGGGACCATTTTCAGCATCCATGTTCATTAAAGAGTTCATTCTAAGTAAAAGTCTGTGGCACCACGAGTATAAAAACAGCAAGATATATCAGGCTTTAGATGAACAGCTTTTCATGAGATTTGACAACGTAAAGTAAATATATAGAATAATATCACCCTTATTGTTGGATTGCTTGTCAAGCAGAACAACCCAACTACACTCAAAAACTAAAATTTGGCGAGCCAGCTGTCTTTTATATTTAGTACAAAGTAGTAAACCGTGGGGAGCAGCAATTAAAAAATAATGCCAACCGCGGAGCATAGTGGGGTCTTCTCAAGTTCACTTGTTGTCTCAGTCTTTTATCGTTTGCGAGTTGCAGCAGTGACAAGCTTTTTTCTTAAAAAAAAAAAAAAAAGCTCTTTACAAGCACATCATTTCTGCATCATTGTGCAAAACAAAAAACGGCTGGCACAAGTTTGTTTTTGTATTGGGATTAACAATTTAGGAACAGGCCACTCACTGTCATAAGTTTTTTTTTTTAGTATCAACAGCACAGTACTAACAAGCCGTTAGTACACCCATCTTATCCAGAGAGCGCATACGTTTTACCACTTCTGGTGTCAGCACAGAGAGAGAATGAGTCAGTGATCCTATTCACATCTGCTTCTTCATTTTTAGACAACTGTCTCCCCTCTTCATCCAAGCTGATTCTATTTTGTTTTTTTACTTGTGTCTGCCAAATCACAAAACCTCAAATTATTCAAATTTGCCTTGAAGGGCTTTTAGAGTCTTAACAACACAGACTATGGGGAACTCAATAAAGAAATTCATTTACAAGAAAATAAGCTCAGACATATTCCTCAGCAGATTTAACTTGACATTACTACCTAAAATGTTTCTGCTAATAAGTTATTAATGGCAAAATATAGTAAAGTATAGCAAATGTTCACCAAGCCATATCATTTACAACAAAAGTTAAAGGAGACATATTGTGCTCATTTTCAGGGTTCATAATTACATTTTTGTTTAACTACTTAAGTAGGTTTGCATGCTGTAAGGTTCCCCTTCTGTCTGAAACACTCTGTTTTAGTGCCTGTCTCTTTAAGGCCCCTTCTTCTGAATGCCCAGTCTGCTCTGATTGGTCAGCTCACACATGTCTGACCCAGCACCACCACAACAACAAAGCAGCTGTGCTGAATCAATTCTTACATGCCAAACTAGCCACTGGGCATGAATTATGCAGATGTGTGACTCCGTGAAGTAGTTTGATATCACAAAGTCACTGAATCAAAGGCGGGACTACTGACGAGATGTTTCAGGGGCAGTGTGGGGGAGAGGAGCCACTGCTGGTGCAGATTTTTTACTTTTTTAACTTTCAAGAACTTTTACAAGAACATACGGTATATAAAAAACTGAAAAAAGCATAATAGGTCTCCTTTGAATGTTTGTTCATTTGGTCATTAAACCTTACCATTAACTTAATGGCTGTATAGCGCTGACTTTCCTGCTGAGATAGTCAAGGTTTGACTGCTGCCTGGGGCCTTCACAGTTTGATTGAGCTTGATACCTCGTATAATGACTACTTCACTTGACAGTCCCCCTCTATTCTGTCAAACTAACTTGAGTTTGAGGAGTTGGGAAATGCTGAGTCAGCGCCAAAGCACTCAGGAGCAGAAGCAATCAATGCACAAAGAAACCTCAGTGGGTCCTGAGTTTAAGGTAAGGTGCAAACACTGTGTGAGGGCTTCATTAATGGCTCCCAAATAACAACAGTGCTCCATTGGTAAGTTTTAAAAGAATAGAAATTCAGTAGATTACATGGCATGGCATGGTATGAAAATGTAATGTCATTAATATCCTGTCCAACATAACTGTGATTCACGATATCCCATTATATTTAAGATACACTTAAAACGTTTGAATAAAAACTAAAATAGCACTAATACATCACTTTAACCTTACATTTTGCTCAATACCAAATATTTCAATTGCATCAATATTACGACTTTTTTTTTTTTATTAAAAGAAACAAAACAATGAATCACAGAATCTCAAATAAGCAAAATCATATTGTCTTCCTGCATAAATAAAAGATAAAAAAAAAAAAAAATTATGGAACTTCATCTCCCTGACGAATTTTTGGTTTGGAATCCTTATTTACACAGATCCGATCAAACTTGTTTTTGTGTTGGATACAATGTGGAAGCCAAGCCCTCAGTTATGGTGACAGCCTTAGGTGACTCGGACTTAATCACAAAACCAATATAGGACTGTACATTAGTGAGCTTGACAGCTTTATGTTATTCATGTGAGGATATTCACGACTATTTCGATTCATGATTACCCTGATAATGAAAAATAATGAACATATTTTCAGTAGGTTTTTCCCCCCCCCCATCTTTACTGGCTACTGCAGTAAGGACTGTAACATCCAAACATCTGAACTCTGCAGACATTATGACTCTGGATTTGAGTCCTGCTGAATCATCTCAGTTATACGTTGCTTCCAAGTATCTGTAACCGAAGAAGCCGTGGAGGATTAGTGAATGCACTGGCAGCATCTCTTTCACAGACATCCACACACTCATCACCGAACACACTCAGCAAAACACTCAGCGACGATGAAGCAAATCCAAATCCGAACGGAAGCCAAACAATTACAGGGTGGAAAAGAGCAAGGTAACAACAGGCCATAATATCTGATCGCTGGCAGCTTCCGTGTTGGAGTTTAAAAAAACGGCTTAATTTATTGTATTACTAATCCCTCGAGAAGTTACCTCTACCTCTAGCTACCTATCACTGCAGGTTGTATGAATTATTTCATTAAAGTTATCTGAAGCGGTTTGTTTTTGCAAAGTTGGCGTGGTTTTGACTAGATGCTAACGTCTGCATGGTTACTAATATGTTGTAACCATGTTGGCCCTGATAGTGGCGGTAGATGAAACATCAGGGGCTCACCACAGTTATTACAATTTATCTTGAGAGGGTCATGAATGTGAGCACTAACATTTCATAGAAATTCATCTGAGGGTTGTTGAGCTATTTCACTCCAAAACCACAAATCTCAACCCTCGTGGTGGCGCTAGAGGAAAAATCAGGAGAGTGCAAAAATCAGATTCATCTTCTGGGGAACATGAACGTCGGGACAAAATTTCATAGCAATTCATCTCATGGTTCAAGATAATTCAGCCTGTACTAGGTGTAAACCCACCGTGACGTCACCCACTGGTTCGTCGACTGCCATTTTGAAGTGTCGAGTTTGGCTGTCACCATCTTGTTTTTTTTTGGGTTTTTTTTTTGGGGGGGGGGGACATTGGTTATCACCAATCTTACTCTAAATAGGATCATAATTCATTGAAAAAGATTTGAAACTAATGATCGAGACCTTAAACTGATTCGGAAAGAGTTTGCTGAGGTAAAGAATCAATTGATAGGACCAGGAAGCTGCCGTCCATAAAGCGATTGCTAGTGTGGCTACTAAAAATACCGGCAGGAGAACCGCATATGAATATTTAGTTTGGGCCTTTATTCAATAACTGAAAGTGAAGCCAGACAGGAAATGTGTGAAGGACAGGACATGCGACTAACGTCCACAGTCAGAAATAAGACCGAGGACGTTACAGTTAGATGGTGCGCAGCTTAGACATTAAACCTCAGGCATGCCCAATAACGCAGCTTGATTGATTTAACAGATTTCTGCAACACTGACGTATTGACTGGCAGGCCTGACCATCAGATTGATAGCTTAGCAGATTGATTACCTGGCTAATTGTTTTCTTTCATTATCTGATTTTTTTCTTTCCCCCTCGGGGAGCTTTAAAGATTCGGTGCGCCGTCAGCATTTTTACAGACACTTCTGTGGAACGAGGTCACTGTGTCCCAATCAGTCAGCCTGGACCGGAACCAAAGACAGCTCAGGGTCCTGCAACCACGTCTGAAATGCCCTGACAGCAGAATAATCACCCTGATAGGCATACATATTGATTATCAGACACATATCAGCACTTTCTCCTTTCTTGCATCCTCTCCACCACTCTTGTCTTTCTCTCATACACAAAAATCTATACCCTGAAGTCGGCCTGTGCAGCGTCCATAATTAATCTCGCCTAGGGATGCAGTACACACACACTCTGTCCTATACAATATCTATAAAACATCTCACCAGCACAGGCAGAGTACACACACACATACACACACAGGCAAACACCCACACTACCAAATCTATTCCCAAAGTCCGCAGGCGGAGCGCAGCCCGACTTCTGCAGAGTGAAACCAGCATCCAATGCAGTGCCGTTGATTTAAGAATTCATAGTGCAGACTCGAGGTACAGCGGCTATGCAGAGCGAGGCAGCGGCGGCATCCCTTGCATTCCCAATGAGGAGGCTCAACTTCAACTCCACGTCCCAACTGTAACTGCCTAGTAGCTCTGTAATGTGCACAACAACAGCTCAGCATCATGCACGGCTGACCGGTGTATGTGCGGCTGCTGCATTACAACTGCCGGTGCCACTTTCCTGCCGTTCCCCTTGAAGCTATAGCTGACAAGGAGGATGGATTACAGGGTTATAATGAGGACTAATTAGGGGGCAAATAATAGCTGAGATAATATTCTAAAGGATAATACCTGGAGGCTTTACAGGACAAAAAGTCTTGCATAGTTCTTGGCAAAATAGCCCCTCTCTATTTCTCTTGCCTGACAAGACACCAACAGCTTGCTGCCTGGTCACAACTCTGTTTTTTTCTTTCACTTCGTTATGAGGATTAAGAGAAAATTAAGCGTGTCTTGTGCTTGTACACACCTCTTCAGATTCCTCTGAGTGAGCTCAAAAACGTGTGAAAGATCCAGCTAAAAATAAGAGAAGGTGACATTTTGGATACCCAAGGTTCCCCACTTGACAGGTCTGTTATTAGAACACAAGAAGACGTACTACTACTGCTGCTGCTGCTGCCTCCGTCGTATTTCATCTGCAGCAGTCGTTGCCTCTCTAGCAGAGATTTGATACACTTTTAGAGACTCATCAGTCGCTTTTTTTTCTAGAAAAGCAGAAAGGTAGACAGCATGAACAGGTTTCCATGATCCTGGTCGTGTCGGGTTAAGTCATTCAACGACTTGACCCACAGGACGTTTTATTTTCTAAAGGAGACATGCCCTGCCCTGAGAGGTTTTTAAAAGATGGATATAGAGAGAAAAGAAGAGAGAGAGAGAGAGAGAGAGAGAGAGGGAGGGAGAGGGGGACTGCGCAGCTGATGCTTGAAGTCAGGGGTTTGGTGCAGGATGGATTATCCCATCCCACCATCCCACCATCCCCATCACCACCAGCCCAGTACTAGTACAGTACTTCTGCCGCTGAACAGCCCTTTAAATCCTTTACACTGCAGTGCTGTTAAATCAACCTCCAGCCCGGCACACTACTCACCTCCCAGCGCAGCTTTCATTACAAAATTCATGATGAAGCAGTTCTGTGTTCTCCTCCTTCAGTGGTCACGTTATCAGGGACAGACCTGCAGCCGGGGGGACAAAACACACAAGCTGTGACTGCACGAACACCACTGTTAGGACATGCAGTTTCACTCCAGCGCTTTTCATACACAAGAGTTTGATGGGATGGGGGGGGAGGACGGTGATGGTGATAATGAGTAGCGATGCGGACAAGAAGCGACCTCCAGACAAAGGACCTGTAAAAAACCAGCCCACCAAACAAACAAAAAAGCTCTTGTACTTTTTTAGAATAATCCCAATATCGTCACAGACATGAGATCCCTTTAACTCTACTTCCTGAGCCTCAGAACGTGATCGCCTCCACTCCTGAGAACAAAAACAGCGTGATTAAACTGGGTTAAGGTGGCTTTACCCTCAAGTACATGGTGTCCTGAGTTCTGTGGAGGCACCTGCGCCCTCGATTTTTTACAACCAACACTCCATCTTGTGTGGATTTATGCTGACGCCGCCTGGTTTGGCTGTGTTGTGTCCTTGTGGAAATGAAAAGGAAAAAGGGGGGCGAACAAAGACGGGGTCAAAGATGAGCAAGCGAAGGGCATGATCTCCTGTCAGGAGATGGGCCTCAGAGGGCATCTGACACAGTCTGAGAGGAAAAGGACTTTTGAAAATAAGATTTCCAGCCTCACTCTACGTACATCTGTACTTCTGATTTGTGACTTTATAATGAGCATTATGACATTTCACTCCCTTGAATGATCTCATAGTATTTGCCTTGGGGTTTAAATAACTCAGGAATTTAAGATAAAATTTGCAGTTTTTTTTTTCTCTAAAATATGGCTTCTGGGACTCTTTGTCTGAGGGACTCATCTGTGAGTTTGCAGACTTTAGGGCGCTTTTTGATGATTTACATTTTTTAATGTAATATTCCAATGATATGCATATAAGAGTCGCAGAGCTGAAGAATTAGTTTATATCGACCATTTTCGCTCCCGCCATTGCAGTAAATGAAAGCAGGGGATGGGAGAAGAAAAAAATCCTCCTTAAAACTTGCCGCACTCATTTTTATGTCGCTGTTTCGTCCCCGACTCGTTTTCACTCGCCCGAAGTGGAATCTGCGGCATGCAGCTGAGCGTCTTTAAATCATTTCCTGGTTCTCTTCATCACCACCACCACCACCACCATCATCATCTGCAGCAGCAGCTTCTCCTCGCATGAACCCTTTACAATATTAACACACCGCCACTGGTGCGATGCAGCATTTTCAGTACAGTATGTGCTCTCTGTCAAATTACTGCAGACATCCAGAAGCCAGTTTGCTCCGGAGGCTGCGTGAGGAAGCATCAGCATCTTTTCACCCAGTGCACCATCCTCTCACACCATCCGGTCCCGTCGCTGCCCACAGCACAGCCACACGCACACACACCCCTGTCCTGTTCTGTTCTTCGCCTGATCGGACATACCTTGTTCTGATCGTCCTCCAAGTCTCTATATCCCTCCAAGAAAGAAAGAAAAGCTCCCGTCGCAGTCCACTCTCCTCCTTTTTCTTCTTCCTTTTCTTCTCCTTCAGCGAGGTGAAAGAAATCACAAGTTGTGCGTCTCACGAGCGCGTTTGTGCCTCTGTACGTGTGTGTGTGTGTCAGTTTGCAGACATGCCGGTTGTGTCAGAGTAGGGCTGCAGCGGCGGAGGAAGAGAGTGTATTCCTGCAGGACGAGATGAGAGCATGCAGAGGGAGAGAGGGGGGGGGGGGGGAGAGGGGAGGGAGGGAGCCCACCAATGTGATATCACTCCAGTCGAGCTCCTGGTTCATTTCCACTGTTTCGACAGGGGACAAACACTCAAAAGTGCTTTTTTTTTTAAATGCTCCAAATAAACTCGTGTGACTGCAGGGAGTCATTCCTGGAGACGGCATGCAGAACAGCCAATCAGCACTTCCTCTCAGCTCTTCATTTATTAGTTCCTGTCTCATTAAGCCATGCCTTTAAAGGCTCAAGGTTGCTTTAATTTTCTTCTGAAAGATGTGTTTTGTTTTGTTTTTAGAGAAAAAAAAACACATATTTGAAAATGAAAAACACATACTTTATTTAAATGCAGCTGGAATGGCATTATGTTTAAAGGGCCTCGTGGAACTTCCGAGTTGCGCTCGAAGCCGCGCGTTTGTTTACCTTAGCACACTACATTTCGAAGCTAACGTCAGGGACTGTTGTGGAGCGCGGATCCATCCACAAGCTTGCACGGGGTCTCGTTTTCCACTTCATGTGGAAATAATCCGCTCACATATGGCCGATGAAAAAGGTGAGTAACACATGACAATTGCGCCATTTTTTAAAAGACGCCCTTTAAATGATAAAAAAATATTGACAAAAATGTTCACTGTTGAAATGACATTTGGCGTTTAAAGCAGCAGAAGATCCCAGTTTTTCAGTGCTTCCAGAGCAGATTTTTATGAACATCTCACCAAAACTCAGATCTCTCCCTAACCTTAACAGAGTGTCACGGCTGTTTCACAAACCTTAACTTAAAGCTGCTATAAGCGTTATTTTCTTATTAAAAGAACTATTAAATAGCTCTATATTGCAACAGCAATCACTGTTATTGAGTGTTTGGTAAGTAAGCCGTGACTCTCCTCCATCCACTCATGCAGTAAAAGAGGAAGGAGAAAAGACATTTTCTGCTATCTCTGCCTCCTTTATCCAATCAGGACAGAGAACTCCATAAGGAGGCGGTCCTGGCTGCTGCTCGGGGGGGGAACACACAGAGAGCAGGATCTTCCTGTTCTGGTACCTCCAGAGGCATTGGATCATGTGTATGCTGCCAATTCCAGGTTTCCCTGTGACGGCTGTGACCGCCAAGAGATGAAAAACGCTTGGAGAGGAGAAATTGGCCTGAGAGTCCTGAAGTCTGCACAGAGACAGCTGTGTTGAAAGTCACAAAAATAACGTATAATTTGTGTTCATGTACACAAATCCTGCAGATCTTCTGTAATCCTGAGGAGCCAGACAGGTGATCAGGAATTGGCTCAGAGGTTATTCAGAGCAGGATCTTATATCTGAACAGGGTGATTTTATTTTATTTATAGATATTGGTTTGGTATTGATGTAGCTTGTTCATTTTAATTATGATGCACAGACCAAGACTTTTACATACAATCCTGAAGAAGTCTTAAAGTTATTTTGATATTTTAATCTTTTTTTTTATGCACAGAATTGAATTAGTTTTATTGAATGAGTGCCAAGTATTTCCCAGTGAAGCACTGAGGCAGAGACTGACTTCGTTAATACAATGAATAGCTTGCTGAGTGGCAATCTAGGCAGCGGTAATGATTGCATCGCTTTTGTGTCATTCTTGCCTCGTCAGATCTGCCATCTTGACCCCTGGTCTGCAAACCCCCGAGCCCCGAAGGGAATATAATGGCAACAACCCCTCCGACTTTATTTGTTATTCTGACTTTTCCTTTAACGTGAGCAATTCCTGCCTCGTCAGAGCTGCTGTTTTTCAAATGAAATCAATCGATCAATAGAGCAGTCATCTCCACCCTCAAGCCCTCTTTCTAAATTCATGAGTCACAGTGACAAGGCTTCGAAATAGTAGGGGGGATGGGTTTATGGAAGGTTAAAGATATTACAGTATGATATTTGACACCTTTATATTCCATTTTCCACTGGCAGACCAGAGACACTGTGGTGTAATGTCAGCTGTTTCAACAGTCCCTTGAAGATATTTTCTTGGCAGGCTGGGGAAGACTGCAGCACATAATGTGATGCTGCAGCTACCCACAGAAGGCAGCATTAGATTTCCCCCAAAACGGATGCATCACCTGTTGTCAGTGTTTTTTAAAAGATTGCTGACTGTCTTAGGGTTATATTTTTTGGATCCACACGATTTGAACCAAACAAACAAACAAACAAACAAACAAACAAACAAACAAACAAACGAAAGTTTTGGCCTAAACTATCCAAGTAATGTTGGCTCCCTGTAGCTGCTGTCTGCTTATGGACAATTAAAACACACAATTATGGTGACTTTACTTTAGTTTTCCATGGAAAAATGTGGTTTACAGTTTTAGAGTCGTCTCTTTTTTTAATGAGGGAGAATGTTTTTTTGGGCTGCAGGGGAATCTTTAGCTGCAATACTGCGAGTGGGCCCTGGACAAAATTGGAGGCGAGGCTGAGCGGTGCAGTGCTGTCTAGGTTCTATCAAAATCTATGGGTGCTGCCCCTTGGCAGGCTTCCAGAAGTTGGCCAATCAGAAAAAAGCAGGCTTTTAGTGACAGGGGCTAAATCAGCTTGTTTCAGACAGACTGAGGGGCGGAGGGGCTGCACAAAGAGCCAGTTAGATAAATACAGTGAATCACGCAAAGCTAAGGCGGAATAAATACATAGAGCTGGAAATGAGAATAATAAGTCCCGTTTAATGCTTAGAGCTTGAACTGGTTATAGGCCTTCAGCTAACGATAGTACCATTCAGTTACCTAGTTCAGAAACAGAGCAACACCAGCAGATCGAGGACAAATTTAAGGGACAAAGAACACTAATCGGTTAACCTAACCTAACCAAAAGCCTGGCTCTAAAATAAGCCCTTCCCTGCCCCTGCTAGTGCTTACAATGCCCTTGCTTTTTTACCTCATACTGTAGTAACGTTGTCACACCTCACACACATGGTGAGGCAGACAGGCAGAGAGCACGGAGAGGACCAAGGGGAGCTTAAACTGCTGCATCTCCCATCAATTAATCAAGACGCTGGAGCCCGTGTCCAGTCAACACACTCTGGCACAACCATCCATCACCTTGTTTATGGCCTAGAAAGGCTTGGAAACAACAACAGCACAAGAAACACTCACTCACACACATACATACACACTGTCCCTGTTGCCCTCCAACTGTCCACCACCACTACATTAGTTTTGTTTATTTTTTTGTGTGTGTATGATTGATACTCTCTTGGTTTTAAGGACGGTAGTTGGCCATTTTTGCTCTTGACCCAAATGTACTGTAGGGTTGTTTCGAGGTCGTGTATGACCAAAAATATTCCCCTCTCCCGGTGCCGCCTTACATCTCTCTTTCTTTATAAATTCCTGAACACTCCATGAGGCAATGAGAAAGTTTAATTTTTCTAAATCTGCATTAAACTATCGTGATATTAACAACATTTCCCTCTGCGCCTCTGTGGACACTTTGCACTTTTAATAGCACAGTATTCAAACAGCCAGGTGGTAATCTGGCACCACGTACTGTTCCGTCCCTTTGTGCAATGTGATCTGATCTTCTTGTTGTTTGTTCAGTCTTTGTTAGTCTCACAACAGGAGTTCAAATCATTGTTTTTTTCTTTAATTGTCCACATGTCAGCAGGTGGCCTCTTTCCAAGTAATGAGTTACCTCGAGTGTGTGCCAAAAGAGACAAAGTTACTGGTTTGTGCCTGCTGCCACTGCAGTGAACACACTGTGGACACACTATGAATACACTGACGCTGTGGCAACCTATGAAACACACAAACAATTACAATGAAGGCCATTTGAAAACCACATTAACATTTTGTACCAGAATATGTATGGCAGAGCTCCACAGGGACTGCATGCCATTCAAAAAAGGGCAAATTAACATAGCACAGCTGTGGTTCTGTTTTTCTTGCTCTCTTCATAAATTCAGACATCTATTTTGAATATTTTGACATAGATACAACTGTTACATATATGATATTGATCATTTACAGAACGGATAAAGATTTTTGAGAAAAAACACTTTCTGAAGTATCAGTATGGTGTGCAGCAGTCTACCTTTACACACTAAAAAACTGTACCAGTGAAGTGCGTGAGCCTAAAGCAGTCCCTCCTTACTCTGGTCTGAAGTTGGGCCAGCGCAACTCATGACATTTTCTCTGCCCAGACAGGAGATGTAGGGGATGGTGTGTCACGATGAAGCAGAGAAGGTGCACAAAATGCCCGACACGGCAGGCAGGAAGTGCAATTCATTAACCTGATTCTTGAGAACGGCACACAGGGAACAGGGATAGATGAAGGAACATCAGCAAACACAACAGATGACTCAAAGACTGAAGACTGGACTTAAGTACAGTCCAAATTAACATGGGGGGTGAGGTGCAGGTGGAGAGAGATGACGAAAACGGGTGACGCTAATAAGTGGAAAAACACTAGCAACGGGGAAGGAGCTGATAGGGGGAAAAACACTGGGAACAAGGCTGGGCAAATAGACAGGTACAAGACAGGTGTGGAGGGGAAATCAGGCTGATGAACACAAGAAAACAGAACTCTGGAAACAGGACAAAAGACACCACAAAAACCTAGAAAACACATAAAACACATATAAAATGAAACTAAAATGACAGGACCACGAAATCGTAGTGGAGTTGCCGGCAAGGGACCGCAGCGTTTCAACTTTCGTAAGCCAGTGGATATTTTTGGGGAGCCCTTGAGACATTTTCCAGCTGTGTTTGTGACGACCACAAAACACGTCTTTTGAGCCCAAATGTGATCTTTTGGCGACTGGGTTGGTATTTCTAGTTCACCTCCCTCTATTTGTGCAAATGGCCATTGTGGAAATACTTACCGGCATCAGATCTGCTGAATTTGTTGCCCCGGGACAAAGTGGAGCTGATATTAAAATACGGTACACTATTGGATGCTGAACTTCTGCCTGACGGCGATGCTGCAGTCAAATGAAAGGTGGATTATGTCACAGGACAGCATCTTAGTGCCGCTGTGCCATTTCTGGAGGCAGACTGTAGCAAAAAAGGCAGCGATTTAGGTGTCTGCATCAGTAGATCCTCAGTGAATGGGTTTTTTGAAATCCTTTTGAAATCCTTTTGAATGCCTGCATTCTAAGTTACCTGCCATTAGTGGCATAGCATCAGACCTATTTTCTAGATTGGAACCTGGGTGCTTGAATTGTCTGTGATATTTCTGCTAATATTGGTCTCTTCAATTTTATTTTTCCATAAGCAAAAGGTGAAATGTGTACAGTCTCTCATGTAGCAGTCACCTCTCTCCATAAAGGACAGTTGTGCTGACAAAGAGCCAGCTGTCTCACCACATGGCCCCTATACCAACTGATTCATAAGGTATCAACTGCCGAGGATATATAAGGGACATGTATCAAATCCTGCTCATTCTAGTGTAATGTGCAAGCCAGCAGTATGCCAGCTGAAAGCCACAAGGACACGGGCACTCTGAAGGTTCGAATTGTCTGAAGTACACTGAGAAAGATTATTCAGAGGATGAACCATGTGTGCAGCGGCAGCCAAAAACATCCTTTGCGGTCTGATGCGTGGAAAAACTGTTAATCACACAATCATACATTAACACACGTAGGACCAGCGAGAGACCAAAAATGCTGAAAAATATTTCTGTGCTCATTTACACAGATATACCTCAAATAGAATAAACTACTTTAATTAATCTTGATGGTGGAATATTGTTCCTAAATGCTCCATTGAAACTTTACATTTGTATTGCTCCAACTTTATGTCTCATTAGCTGTAATTTTGTGTTGTATCTTGTGACACAAGATAGGTGCTCTGGATAGGTTTAAGCACCAAAAAACAAAAAAACTTTGGTCGCACCTGCTTTAGTCACCCAAAGCATGGATGGGGATGGTCCTAAATTGAGGTCAAAGATATCTATTTTTAATCACAATTAACAAATCTTAATTGTCCCGAAGCTTCCTGAAATGTATCCAGTGGTGACACACTAACAGATGTTGACATCTGTAAATCCAGCCAGAGGATTGGCAGTCTACCCAAGATGCTGCTTTTATTCTAAATTGTTGATGCATATATGTACATCATGAATGGATTACTTTGACATATGAACCTCATATTACCCAGGTGGGACTCTAACCCACAATCCCCAGCTCTGGAGGTGGATGCCTTATCCATTAGGCCACTGAGTCTATTTCCCCCATCATTATATGTCGATTTACCTCTACCATTGTCCATTGCACTCATTAACGTCCTGCTTCTCTTTCATATAACCCATTTTGGGCAAAGACTATTTGCTTTCTGAGACACTGTTTTAACAGTCTCCTTCAAATGAACCCTCCCCACGGCTGACGAGGTGAATACACTGCATCTTATCTTTGCTCCTCTGCTCGTGAAGATAATTTCACAAATGTCCTTGAAGCTGTGCTGACAGGGTTAAACTCAACATCCTTGCTCAACCGTATAACGTCCCTGCTCTCATCCTGTTCCCTTGCAGACATAGCACAAAGGATTCATACATCACTTCTCTGTACTTGTGTGATCCACTTCACTTATTTAGAAAAATCAGAAGCAACTTTTGAGGTTCTTGATCTGAAAATGTGACTTAACACTATGCATTTTTTTAAAAATGTGGTGTAATGTGATGTTATGGTAGTGAAAATGATTTAACGAGAGCAGTTCAACCTCTCTGTGATGGTGATGTGATGTCCTGTTGATGATTATAAAATCTAAAATGTCTTTGTCTCGAAGGCAGAGGCAGAGTATTAATATTTTAAATTAAAGATTACAATATTAATGATTTCACAGCAGCTGCTTTAAAGCTGTTTTGTCGACAATGTTTCCTCTTCACTGTGGGTCATATTCCTCCATGTGAAGGGCACATTGGCCTCTGTCAGGCCATTCTCTGAAGTCAGAGGGGAGGAGTCGTTAGCCTTGGATATTAGTCGGCTGTCCATCATCCCTGCTGCACTCTGAGGTCCCCAGAGACACTGAAAGAGGGAAAAGCAGGAGGAGAAGGGCGGAAAAGAAGGAGGGAGGGGAGGCAGAGGGATTGCATGTAATTGTGTGCGTGTGTGTGTGTGTGTGTGTGTGTGTGTGTGTGTGTGTGTGTGTGTGTGTGTGTGTGTGTGTGTGTGTGTGTGTGTGTGTGTGTGTGTGTGTGTGTGTCCATCAACCCGTAGAGGACCTCTGAAGTCCCAGACAGAGGGAGGTGTGTACTGCTGCAATGCGTAAAGGCATCACAGCTTCACGGCTTCATGCAGTGAGCAGACTGACTGACTGAAAGACTGAATAAGTGACTGACTGACTGACTGGCTGGCTGGCTGGCTGACTGGCTGACTGGCTGGCTGGCTGACTGCCTCAAGGATTTACAGTGCGCTATATAAATGCCATCCGACTGAATAGCTCGCAGAATAATTGAATACCGAGCTGCCTTTATGGGCTTTTCAGGTGAGTCCCACACCCACCAACCACAACAGTTGACGCCATTGTGCATGTCAGCAAGAGAATTAACTGTGCATGGATAAAACTAGAATAACACAGTGACCTGGTGTGTATTTAACATTAAGAATTAATGATCATTGCCATATTTATGTAAGTTCATCCTTAACTTTACAGCATATCCATTGCTCCTCAAAGCAATCCAAGGCCCAATGCCATTTCCAGTATGTTCCCCTACCCTTCATTTTTGAGTGCCCCCTTGCCCCTCAGAGCAGAGTTAGCAGGAAGTGAGGGAAGTGATTGCAATTTCCCCCTGTGATATAAGAGGACCCTACAAGACTTATATATTTCGAGTGCCTTGTTCCATCGAAGGGAGGATTGCAGTATTCAAATCTTTAAAAACATTGAATTGTCATGCTCAAACAATGTAACATTAGCTAGCTAGCTAGTTTTTCTACTTTTTTCTACTAGTTTTCTACTTATTTACTTAGACATTGTTATTAAGAAAAGGACGATAATACATTGAAACGGAGCCCTAACACTTCTGCCTACCGCTCTATCCCAACAAGATTTGGGACGTCCTACCCCAGGTGGAAAAACACAAACAGAGGGGTAGGGCTAAGAAGGGGTGTAACTGGTGTTTGATAATTGTAATTCCATTAATTCCTCTACTCTTGCTCTCTTACCCGCAAATTTACTTGGAACAGAAGTGCACTCAGTGTAGCATTGTGTTCTTTTCTTCTCTGTCAGTCAAAGCTGCTGAGGGGAATGGCAGACAACATCTTCTCCTGTGTAGTCATTCATTCTCATTTAGATGCATCAAGCTGATAACGTTTTTGAAATAATGGATGGTATTTTTCACATCTGAGACAGCAGTGTTCCATCACCACCAACTTTGTATTATATAAAATTTAGCTTTTTGTCATCATAAAGCGTGAAAAGTTTTTGTGTGTTGACATTTTTGCAAAGGATTCTTTAATCTAAATGGGTTTTGCTTTGTGTGTACTCACCGTGTTTATTGTGACATCACCAACATTTGCACACTCCAGACCGCTTGGAGTAAATGTCCATACTGATTTCAAGGAAAAGACCGGTGTCTCAGCTGTACAGAAGTCCATATCAGACAATTATAAGAAAAACATTTATGTAAACTTACCCTTGACAAAAAAAAAAAATATTCCCACAGTAAATTATAATTACACGGTAGAAATATAAAAATTATGAGACAGATTTTTCATCTTGTTATCAACTTTTCTAACTGCTTTGACTTCCATATACATAAAGACTGTTTCTCTAAATTCTTAATTCCAAAATGAGTCAGACATTAATGTCTTTGGAAAGATTTTATCCATCCCAGGTCTACAGATACTGTCATGACCCGCACAGCGGCATACAGACTTTTCGCTCAATTCAATACTAGAGTCACAGGTTTTTCTCGTAAGTCTGACATCACCGGTTGCCATATTGCGGTGTCAAGAGATCATTCGCTCCCTGAGGTCCAACAGCAGGCCGAAGAGGTGGTGAAGGAAGCATCTCAGTGTGACGACTGGAAACACTCCAGAGTGAAGAGACGATGCTTGCTCATGTTTGAAATGCATACAAGTGAGAAGTAACTGTGTATGCTTAACTGGATTTCCTTACTTTGCCTTAATAAGTGGGACAGGAAGAGGAGGAAGGCGCAGCTTAGGGACTGAGTCACAGCACGGTTACAGTGCAACAGGTACTTCTGCGCCGTCTGTCGCTGGAAAAACACAACCAGGACAGGACCTCTCTCTAAATTCAGGTGTTCCAGACTCAAAGCAAGTTTGTGTCCTCACTGTAACCCCAGTGGTCCAGTCACTGGACTGCACTGTCGACACACTTTGACTGCAGGGTATGAGCAGTACCAATTCTCTCTCTGCCCTCACTCTCCTCTGTATCTTCCCCCTGTACCTGTCTGAATTAGGAATAAAATACTGCAGGAGGCTGGGCCCCCCGCTCTCCTCTACAAAAAACACTTGGAAAGCATCCAGAGCGGAGCGCATCGTGCCCCAGAAAGCTTGTGCAGTAGAACTGTCACGGAGCAATGCAGGGAGGAGAGGAACGTGACAGAACTGGGAGCTGGATTCACGCCCACCACACAAGCAAATATGAGCATGAAGGTAGTGCAGTGGACGGCAGCAGCAGTGATTTGGATTTCTATGACCAGATTTAAGATACAGTTTTTGTATAAAACCCAACAGATGGGACTGCTCTGCTCTAGTAACCCAAAGTAGCTAACAAAAAAAAGCTAATGTGACCGATGAACAGATTAAACTCACTCCTCTGTACCCATCTGAAGGAAGACTAAAGACATACATTTCAAGAACTCTTGTAATCAGTCCCTAGATTGTTTCCCTGAATATAGCGCTAATAATTCTTTCACAGAGACATGATGGCATTTTTATTGGACACAATAAAATGCAGAGGCAGACTGAACAATACACTGGCTCTCTTCTGTCTTCAAACAAATAGACTGTGCATTTTCCAATTCTTCCCATTAACCTCTGTGCAGAGCAGATCCATTGTCAGGTGACCTTTTGTTGTCACGTTGCACTGTAAAGAATTTCACCTTCTTTCTTTTTTTTTTCCTTTTTTTTTTCACAGTGTAGCTACTGTAATTTATTTTGTTGTCCTGCAAAGGATGAATGATAAACAGTGAAAATAAGACACATCTCGTGATATTGTTGCAAGGTTTGTTGACAGTAAATCTCTCCTATTAGAGGGATGGTTTAGCATTCTGTTAATTCTGCAGAGCAACTGGAAGCTTGGCAGCAAAAAAGGAAAGATGACTATTAGCTTTTGAGCCTTTCATGACTATTCAATGGAGACAAATTAGACAGGACTTAAAACCCAGATTTTTTTCCACCCACGTAAAATAAAAGCACACTTGAAGTGTCCAACCTGGTTTTGTCTGAACTGATGGTGGAGTAGAAAAGCTGGACGGACTGCAGAGCTGAACAGACTTCTGATTTAGGTGAGAAAAGAAAACGCAGATGAGCCAGCCTGGACAGTGATGCATGAGATATGAGACCCACCACCGCCAGCTTTTAGAGTGCTTACTTGTGTTTGTGTGTATGTGTTTGTGTCTGTCTGTGTGTCTGTGTGAATGTGTGCATCTAAGCGTATATGAAAATGTGTGTGTGTCCTCTGTTATGACCCAGGGAGCATCAAAGTGAGAGCCAACAAGTTTAGAAAGAGCACAGAAAATAGACACAGGAAAGCGCATGTGTGTGTGTGTGCTTGTGTGCGCGCGTACGTTTGTTGGCTGTTCTGTGAAGTCATCCTAATTAATAGCCGAGAGTGTTTGGCTGAAAGCGGTGTTCCTTGAATTAGAAAACCCTCTGTTGTCCAACTTGGTGGGGTAAACTAGTCACATTAGCACCCATATTCCTGAGACTCATAATAATGAGATGTTAAATATCTTTGCAGAGTGCTTTCATAAACAAAATGATACAAATTACTATTCATGAGAAGAATATGCAACAAGGAAAATGTTATTTTATGCAGTAATTATTTACAACAAACTCAACAACAATCTATTTATCTATCTATCTATCTATCTATCTATCTATATCTATCTATCTATCTATCTATCTATCTATCTATCTATCTATCTATCCATGTAACTAGAGCTGCAGGCTCTTATATAATAGTGAGAAGGAGGCTCTGCATACACACAATGGGCGCAGATAACTGTGTCTGTGTGTGTGTGTGTGTGTGTGTGTGTGTGTGTGTGTGTGTGTGTGTGTGTGTGTGTGTGTGTGTGTGTGTGTGGTGATCAAATTAGACCTCGGTGCAGTGATCAATATTCAGCGGGTCACAGTTAGTAGCTTCATGAGGTGCAGCCCCCCCCAAGGCCTTCTCATCTCTTGGTGATAAAGATTGCGCTGACAGAGCAGTCTTACAGTAACCACCAATGGCTCATGTCCAATGAGAAAGGGTGTGTCAATGTGTGGCCATGTGTGTGTGTGTGTGTGTCCGTGTCCCATATGTCCATTGCCATAGGATGAAAGAGAGAGATTGAGCGAGCGAGGAAAAGCATTTGATTTCTTGCCGTGTAGAGCACTGGAGCTAAAATGAAACAAAGGAATCTGACTATTCTCTCATCTTTAAGTTTAGAGTTTTGTCGGCTGGCAAATATGTGACAGGGAAGATTTAATGAAACAAAGTAATAGTAGAAAAAACAAACAGAAGTGCGGTTGGATGGAGGCACCATGTTGATGTAATAAACAATGATGCAGTTGGGAACTTAAAGGAGGATACCTGTATGTTTAAGCCCCCTTTGAGTCCTATATTTACATGCTTTGGTGTGAAAATGAATCATACTTACCAAAAGGTTTGGAGGTGTCCAGTAGATCCCCTCAGCACGCAGCAAGGACACGGCTGCAATGTAATCCTTTGGGGCAACTACAGCAGTCAAAGCTGAGCTTTTCATTCTGACAACAACATAACAGAAATGATTCCTATGAAGAGTGACCTTTTTGACAAGGTTAAATAATAACTGAACCAAACCTAAAATAGACCATTTAGGTCTGAGTTACTTCTAGTCGCAAAAAGCATTTTAGCGCTGTCTATTCTTCTTCTATACTATACTAAAGCAGACTTATTGATTTTCCCTCCTTCTGGTGTTTCCCTGTGGTATTACTGTTGGCACTGCTGTTGCAAAGACAGTGTTAGCAACATGGCTACTGCTAACAGCTACTGTCTACCATCCAAAGAAAAGAACAGTGGTAAAAAAAAAAAAAATCACAATTTAAACTGGAAACCGTTATCTCAGTGCTATGGAAATGTAAGTAATACATCCAGGTGTATCAAATAAGGTTTTAATTCATGATTCTTACTTGACATTGAGTAGTTTTGCCTTGTGTTCTTACCACTTCTACTGAAAAGATCTTTTCCACCACTGCTGGGGTTGGCAGATGGTCAAACTTGGTGATTGAATAGACGGATGGAAATAAAAAAATCACATCTGTGCTTCGTCGCTCTGGATGAATGTTGGACCCTGGGGAAACAAGAAACAGCAGGTTTTATGGGGAGAGAAACACTCACTACCAAAAATACCAACAATGATTGTGACTATAATAGCTTTGAGGTAGCAATCTGAAAATAACCTTTTGTGTAGGTGCTGCTATCGCAAAGGCAGCTGCATTTTCCTCAGAGTAGCAGCTACCACCAATACAGGACAAAACATAAGCTTATCCATTCATTTAGTCTTAAAGGAGACCTGAAGGCAGATAGAAGTGCTTCCAGTCAGCCTTCGTTTTTTTTCTTTTACCCCACGAGATTTCTTGCCCGGAGCAGACAGCATAGTGAAAGCAAGGTTTATAGGGAACCAATCCAAACGCTGCTGGTGTCGTGACTCTAAAGCCTTTTATTCCTTCATAATGATACGTCAAAACAAAAAATTTACCGGCTCAAATGAGTTAAAAACACAATATTGTGGACAGATGAGAACATGCCGAGCAGACTCTCCCCATCTCTCCTTTGTAACTCCCTTCTTCCAGAAGACAATGATTCAGTGTTTATTGATTATGTTTTGTGTCTCATCCTGTACATGCACCCACACACAGTAACACACACTCACACGCAAACACACACGCACACAAACTGCTGATAGCATGCTTTCCAGTGCAGCGGAGATCTGCAAATACATTATATGTACTCTCGGAGGGTCCATGCATATTTGATGACTATGAAAAGGTAAGGCTGGGGGAGAGTTATGATGGCCCTCTTGCTCATTCCCAGTACAGTACACTCTCTACCTGAGAAAACTGAGCATCGTTATTTCTAACAGCCCACAAATTTTAATTACAAGCAGCGCAGTGAGAATTTTGCCGAATCCCTTGCCGAAAAACGTATTTACGGCATAACAAGCAGCAGCCATTACGTCCGCTGGTCATCCTGCAACGGTGGTTAAACAAGTCAGCCATGTCAGCAGTTTTGCTAAACACCCTTGGCTGTACTTGTCTGTTCTCATCATTTTTTCCTGCACTTATTTAAAGTTTCACCTCAAACATTTGCAACTACAGGTCAACTATTGTGTCAGTGTTTCATCTATTTAATGAATGTGTCCAGACTGAAAGCTTTTTCTCCTGCTCTGTATTACTCCGTGTGCTCTGGCTGAAAACGCCCATACAGCCTCTCCCTGCTTTACATGTGACTTTGCAGATATGATGTGTGCCCTTGAAAGAGACCTTGGCTCGCATTGCAGTCATGGCAATGAGAGCAGCACTCTGGTCACAGTGCTGCCCCCCTGTGGACAACATGTATGAGTGCATCGAGTTCTCTGCATGGCATGGTGGAAATACACTTGATGTACCGTATTCATATGGGCAGAGGGAATTCCCTGAGAGATGATGTTGTAAATTATAAATCATCAGTTATTGGCTCTAGATGTGGTTGTATACGAGCTGTTTAAACTGTCCACTCTGTAATTGAAAAACTGTCTTTGAATGAGGAATTGATGAAAAACTATTGACACTAATATAGATGGTATCCTACAATAAAGAAGTGAAACACACACTGGGTTGTTTTTAGAATGGCCAGTTTCATATTTTCATAACTGTCCTGGTCCGATACCACTATGTAAGACTAAGCAATAAGATGGAGTCAGACATTTACATGGGCTGCAGCACCCCCTAAAACAGTAAATCAACTGGGAAGCTGTGAAATGACAACAATTAGGTATATTATCTTTGTGTGTACAACTTGCAACCAAGAACATAGCAGCATTATGTTACCCAGCTTTCAAGCTTCCCACCCTGATGTTGGAGGAAAATGGCTGCCGTGTGAATAAGTTCTATTGATTGTCCACACAAGTTAAAAACTTTCTTTGATCATGACACCATATGTTAGGCGACAGTTCTGTGGTTCATCAGTCAAAGAGACAAACAGGCAAATCTGTGTAATACTGTATATGATCCATATATAACATTTGCCAAATTTACTAGAAGGCTCAAATAATTAGGAATTCGTCATAGAGAGCCTTTCACAAAGTTTTAGCCTCTCCCAACTCAACAACTCACAAAATTGAGAGATTTTATGAGAGAGTCTGGAGAATTTTCTCTCTGTTATATTTGTTTATCAAACTTTTACTAATTACAAGATATTTTATGCTGTATATCCTTTATGCATGTGGCCAATTCCATACAAAATATTCACCCCCGAAACTAACAGTATTGTGATTTTTTCATAGCAATGACTCTTGAAAAATGGCAGCATCTGAAGTCTCTCCACAGCAAAACTCTCCACTGAAAAAAACAGCTTACTGAAATGTCATTGTGTAACATAATTTACGCAAAGCAGTAAACCCAAATGCCAAACTGCTCCAGAGGGTCAAAAACGTTGCTATCTGCAGTCTGTCTTACTTTGCTTTGTATTGTGAAACTTTATCAGTTTTCCCCTGAGGGATCATTAAAGTTTCTTTTCTCTTCTGAATTTAATGAATATGATACTGAAAGCAGTCGCAGCCCAATCTATGCCAGGGTGGCAGAGTTGATGTTCACCTCTGAAAATGTCTGATAGTAATACTGAGTTAGCAGTTTTTGTACTTGACCCTTCTCATAATCTAATGTGATAATGAAAAGGTTTGCATCTCCTGATGAGAATAAGATTCTGAGGAAGGAACAAAATCGTCATTTCTCTGTCCTCCTTCTCCCTTCATCAATAATGCAGGAGGAACAGTGTTCCAAAGAAGACCAAAGAAAAGAAGAGAGGACGGTACATTAAAAAGAAGGCAGATAAAGCCATTGCTGAACAGTTAACAATTGATAATCTGTGTGTCTGGATGGGATTTTGTTTATCTGCTGTGGTTGTTTGCTGTTGTCATTGGGCTCTTGTTCAGGCAGGGAAATTCTGCGCTCCTGGTTCTTATCTCACACAGCTGATGTGATAAGGTGCTCTCTGCACCCACACCTGGCTGGTTAAAAAAAAAAAAAAACTACAACTTGGGGATTCTTTATCCTGCTGCAACGTTCAAGTGTGTGTCTGCATGTGAGAATGAGGAAGACAGAAGAAATGCCTGTGGATTTGATGTTGAAGCTTTTATCTTTGTGATGCAGAGAAAGTCATTTTGAAGCCATATCAGAAAATGGAAAAACAATACATGAGGACCAATATTCCCAATCGGATTATTTTATATTTCTTTTTTTCTTCCTTTTTGTGTTTGTGAAACGCAACATAACAAGTGATGAGACAAGACACATTTGGTACATTTATTTAAATTCAAACATTTAAAGTGTTATGTGTGTTCCGTGAGTGATATACTGTATGAGCATGAGGTTAGGTTGTCTTTCTTTTCTTCACAATATTCACATTAGTTAGACATATCTTGTGCCATGTGTTGTTTGCAACTGCAAGTACTTGTTTTAACAATCATTTTTTACAGTGAAATGTTACAAAATGTAATCCATCAACTGCATAGGGGAACCTGTGGTTAAAGTAAATGTACCCATATGTACACATGATGGAGGGACATGAAATATATAATCTCAGAAAAACATATTAGACACATCTTAATGTGGTTGAATGTCGCCAAATTAGTGAATTACATGAACATGCCATGCTCAAATAATAGTAGTTCATGGGCAGGAGAAAATCCCCATTTCATACCTACTCATATCTGTCAGTGTGCTGCATAAGAAAAGCCTGTGTTGGTTGAATAGCATCCGTCACTTTGACTATCGGGATGTGCAGTTTCCAGGAAGTGAACACTTAAGCAGAGACAGCGGCCAGCCCTACAGTGCAACGTCACGGTTAAAAGCTGTGGCACAGAAACTGCACCGACCAGGCAGAGAGTTTCCCTCCAGACACACACACACACACACACACACACACACACACACGCACACACACACACACACACACACACACACACACACACATACATACACACACTCATAAACACAAACACAAAGTAATATATAGCAATGTTCTTGATATTTTGGGGTTAAGTGGAAGGAAGAGAAGAGCAAATGGAGAGATAAAGTAAATGCATTTCAGTTTCTGTGCACGTCCTACTGCGTCTCTCTCGCTCTCTCTCTCTCTCTCTCTCTCACACACACACACGCACACACTTCGTATTTGTGACTCATCCCTCAGGCTACCCCCCCAACCCCCTTACCCCATGTCTGCTAAACCTTCACACACAGCCAACAATCAAACTGTCAGTGCTCTGCTATCTGCCCCTCCCGTTCTTTCTTTCTCTCTTTCTGCTTCACTCTCCACCTCAACAATAATTCCTTCCACAAACTTTCCTCATTCTTTAACGACTTTTCTTCCTTTCTTCAGACAAATTCCACCCAAGCCTCCTCCACCCATCTCCCTCTGAGGGCTCCTCAAAACCCACCACGATGCCGTCAGTTCTTATGCAACCGCACCCATGGTTGTGGGGGAAATAGCCCTGCAATGCAGCACAGTTATAAAATCCCAGCAGCTGCTATGGGGTCTGAAACTGAGACAAAATGCTGCCACTTTCACCGCTGCTGCGTGGTTACTGCTCTGCACAGGTGCTGTTGAGGAACACTCCCCTGTAATTATAATGTGTCTCTTTGGCAGGATGGGTTCATGACCAAAAAGGATTGCTTTTCGTCAAGGTCACCTGTTGCCCTCCGGTAAACGCTACGGATCCATCAAAACACGCACCACAGTTTCTACCCCAAATTCATCACCATACTGAACTCAGAACTAAAAACACATCCCCCAAACACAAGTCAACACTAATGTGCAATAATGTATTTATCACAATGCACTTTGCCTTCATGGAACATATGATTTGCATACGCTGGCAACGATGCATGGTAAATAAGCTGGCATGAGTAAGAGTATGAGTGAGGACAATGGATGATGATGAAAGCATTATTTATTGTATTTTAGGGTGTATTATCTATTTTATCTGCTTTTATTTATGTATTTTGAGTCCAGTGCTTGAGTGCACCTGAAATTTCATTGTATTTTGTACAATGACAAATAAAGTGAATGAATCTATCTATCTATCTATCTATCTATCTATCTATCTATCTATCTATCTATCTATCTATCTATCTATCTATCTATCTATCTATCAAATCACTGCAACCTGGTGGCAGGACTGTTTGTTAGACTCACATGTGCTCTGACAATACATAACTATTTACTCTACATTAAACTATAACAAGTTAGAGCACGTCTAAAATTGAGAACAGCTGGTAATACAACAGTTAAGACACGTTTACAAAATCAAAGTGTTATTACTCTTTAAGCTCATACAACACTCTCTCTCTCTCTCTCTCACACACACACACACACACATACACACACACACACACACACACACACATACACACACACACACACACACACACACACACACACACACACACACACACCTATGTTTCCAGAAGTAGGAGTGCTGGTCTGCAACAGTAACAAGCGTGCTAAAATAAAACTGGTTCCATCAGTTGTTCAAGAAAATAAATGCTTGACCAATCCAGCCACACTTTGAATGCATAATTTTCACAAGAAGAAGGCATTATGTTTACTTTTGTTTACTGCTATTTATACTGTTGCAGCAACCCAATGCAACTGAGAATTTACATTTATATACAGTGCCTCGGTTGGCTTGTGATATTCACATCATTCATCATATCATAAACCTAGTGTAAGTGAAACACAACAAATAAAACAAATGCTAAGGTGCAAGACATGGCATATATTCAAACTGTTACGTAAGTAAAAGAACAGAAGTCTAACTTAGCATGTTGATGCTGGGGTCGTGGTAATTTTGACCACTTTGTATACTGTGCAGTACTTTATCTACTCAATCTATAGGGGCGTGTTGGCTCATGAATCAGCCCATCTCAGGAATGGATTTGGAGAATATGATTGGCTATGTGCCACTGTGTGTATACCCAGTTCTGCTCTAAAATACTTCCTGGTAGAAGAGGAAGAGGAAGAATGAAAAAGAAGTGATTTTGGGATCTCTTCTTCTGTTTTTGTTTTGTTTTTGTATTGTAAAGGGTTTTATTATGAAGATCCAAATCGCGCAGATCCGGTCTTGTTCTCGCGGTCTGTCCGCCCTGGCTTGACTGTGAGCCCCCCTCGTGTGAGTGCCCCAGATGCCCGTAGGCTGGCAACCACTGGAGACCCAAAGCAGAAGAGAAATAAGCGACTGTAACCACCGACAGTTTCAGCATGAGATGAAAACGGCGACTCTGGATAACTAACGGTAATTGTCATCACATGGAAATCTGCAGCAATGTGATAAAATGATGTGGACTGATAACTTCTGCTAACTGTGAGGTTGAGTTCACCAGCTAACGTTAGCTAACTTTAGGTGCTACGCCACTGCGAAACGTTCATCGAGGATAATTTGGGCAAAGTTTCCCAAAAACTACCTATGTAACACTGCACTGATGTTTATATGGCGGTGTTAGCGAAGGTATATTACCCCTTACCAGATTTGTCAGCGGGCTAGCTCTTCCTAGGATAACTTTGTAGCTAACGTTTCATCCAGACCGCAGTAACGGTAAATACCGACGGCGGGCGGCAGTACGCGAAGCGAAGTTCGCCCCCATTTATTTTATATGGGACAAGAGAGAATACCTTCGCAAGGCATTGTGGGATACCAGGCGACGCGGAACTGACCAGCGAGAAGAATAAAGTATTTTTGCACAAAATTGAGCTTTTAACGTGTTGCACATAAATTCGCCTGCAGTTTTCGTGGGCATTTCCGGATAATCGATAAAGGAAAAGTGACGGAGCTTTGGGAATTAAGTCGCAGGTATTTACCGTTACCTGTGGTGGATGAATGTTTCCGGATGAGAAACTCTGACGATTTTGCTGTGTCCCTGACCTCGAGGATCATAGATGTAAACAAAACAGAAGTGCTGTGTGCCCTTGTCTCACGGAAAGTGTTGGCAGAAGTGACAAGCTTGCTCGTCAGCCAGCTACTCGCTACCCTGCGAGAGTTGACACGTCCACCGCGAGGAGCGAGGGGCAGTAGAAGCGATATCGCGCGACGTGTTCGCTTCAAGTGGGTCTTCTCCAAGTAAATATAATGTTCAATGATATTTTTGAACCAAAAACCCCCGCGTTAACATATCAGCGTAGAATTGACTTATGTCGCCATCAGGTGCTTGTCCTAAGCTGCTGAATCTGAACCTAGTCAGAGTCAAAATGGCAGCCAACTGAACCTCTTGCTGAACTTTTCTGGCTTCTCAAAGATGCCATTATGCTGCAGGGATATTAAGATATATTGACTTCATTTTGATAAAGGGCGGCTAACCATTTTGCCAATCTGAAAAAATAATACAGTGTGAGTTCATCTCATCTGACTGTTATACAGTGCCATTAAGTCACATCAAGCCACAGCAACATCATTTTCAGTTAATCCAGAATAATGTTATAATTTTACTTTATGTAATTTTATTTGTTGGGTATGTAGAATATATCCAGGTGGGTTTTCACATCAAAATATTGGAATATGCTAACACCTACAGGACCACTGTTTGTTTTCTTATAAAGGACATTAGATGGCAGTATCTCATCAACAGAGATGTACGACATGCTATCTCTACCACGTGTCTACTATTTACAGAGCCTGAATAGCAACACTGTAAAAAGATAATTTTTATGATGCTTGATTGTTATCTTAAAGTCAGGCTCTCATAAGCTTGGTACAGCACATATCGGTCCTTAAAGTCAGAAATGTTATATGAAGAAAGGAAGTGATAGCTATTACTTCTCCAAGATAAGAGTAATGAAAACCATAGCTAGTTAAAAGGGAAAATTGGTTTTAAAGAACATGTATACATCAGCTAGCTGTTTTTTATAAGACCATATGAGGAGGTTTGGAATTCATGTTCGTGAGCAAGTAAGTCTACCCTGTATACTTTTATACTCTCATTTGATGGTACTTCTATATTGGACAGCTTGAAGGCAAAGTTCATGGCCCATTGCTTTGTTTGCTCTTTGCTTCGTTAGAGTGAATCTACATCAAACCAACTCTGTGAGGTCAATGTTAAGTTTAAGTATAATCTGCGTCCTTGTGAACCAGGATGTCACAACCGTGTAATGTTCGTATGTTCGTTTTTACAGCCAGCTCGTTGAATCAGTGCCAGCAATGCCATTCCCTCATTACAAATACAGGGATCGACGCACTATGTGTGCTAATATTTACTTGATGTTATGTGACTGTCATTATGTCTGCGCTACAGTACATTATGTTTTGCAATAATATGACCTGTCACTGAAGCATCACCACTATCCCTCATTAGTTAGGATTAGGGCTGCAATTAAAGTTTATTTTTCATTTTCAAGGTATGAGTAAAAACAGTAGCACTCTTAAGGATCCACATGGAAGTAGTCAAGTGGCTCCTGGCTTTATTTCAAAGTGAAATAAGAATTTGGCCTGGGGGCACCCTTAAAGACTCTCCCTCTTTAACATGATAATGTAGAGAGCTCAGCAGAAAGACTTGTCCTCCAGACAAGGAAACAGTCTCCCTGTACTTAAGGCTTTGCCGGCTGCATTACTTTGTTATTTGCTTTAATACAATTTTAAGTGTGACTTTTTAAAATGTATTTTTAATTTATAATTTAATGTTTCTCGTTCCATAATTGAGCAAAGCAGAAGCCTGTAAGTCCTCTACCCCTGGTAACAGTCAGTGAACAGTCCTGTGAAACAGAGACGTGGCAGACTGCGGTAGGTGCATTGGTTTTTATGGCGTTGTTATATATTGACTTCTGACCACAGCAAGGTCTTATTGAGGTAGATCATTTAGGACCAATGAGGCGAAGGCATGCAGGTGGTGCAGTTTGTTCTAGTACAGGGAAGACCAGAGTTCAGCTGACTCTCTGCAGGCTTATCTGTGCTGGTGGGTGTGCACAGGTCTGGACAAAGACTGATTGTAGCTGGGATGATTAACAAAACCAAAAGGATGAGCGCTCACCAACTCTATAAAATATGTGGTCAATACTATTCTATATGAACATTGGTCGAGCAACACCTTTCACTAGTGCTTTTCAGGTTGTAAAAGGATAAGTAAAAAGATATAACAAGCTGAGGCCTCAAGTAATCGAAACAGTGGATCCTAGTGCTGGGCGGTATGACGAAAAATGTATATCACGGTATTTTTCAAAATTCCTATGGTTTCACGGTATATGACGGTATTTTTTTGTTCATGCATAAGTAGGTGTTCACAGCATTTTCTACTGGTTGAGAGAGGAATTACTAGCCCCTTTTAGATAGAAAAGGCAGCACATTTGCTGCAAGGTAAAGGCAGCACTCTGTCTATCTTTAAGGGAGGTGTAATTTTCCTCTCTCAACCAGTTTCTCATTCCTTCTTTCCCAAAAAGCTGCCACTGGGGTCGGCGTAAACATGTGACGTGACGTGAAGCACGAAGTTCGGTGTGAACAGTGACGTACAACATATGTATCGGTAGAAATGTGGCAAGACTTGATATATTTATTTAATTATAGATCCGTGGCCCATATTCTCGCCTCCTCAGTCAAACACACGGCGATGTTAAACCCCCGCTAGTAATGGAAGCATGCGGCCTAGCGCACCACCCCCTCCGTTAGCTGCCTCAAACAACAGACAGCTAACAGGAAGCAGGTGGAATTTGTCTTCAAAATAAGAGCTTTACATTGCACCCCATTGGAGTTTAGAACTGGGTTCTTAACGGGGGGCTTTTAATTTGAAAGTAGCGACCGTTCCTAGCTTGCCGCTACACAAGTAGCGGACACAACCAAACAGTTACAGAGACGCTAGCATCTCCCGGATCTCAGCGGCTTTCTAGTTGCTCATCTAGACGTTCGCGGGTGAAGTCATGATCTGCAATGTCTATCCTATCTATCTTCACCGTAACACAACACCAGAGCACTACTGTTTACCCTCGCAGTCGCACCATACCTGTTTATCAGCGCAACATTGAAAAGGGTCAGGTCTGAACAGTGTCGCGCGGCGCAGCATAGCGTTCCGAACGTTGTGTATTCAAATACAACGGTATGGCGGTATATTAAAAATTCATATCATAACGAAAATATACACCGGTATTTGGTGTGAACCGGTATACCGCCCAGCACTAGTGGAACCCATATGTGTAAAATTTGACTGAGTAATAAGAACAGGATAAACATCATCATTCCATCTTCATATAAGAAAAAAATAAACATATGAGAAAACAATACGGCCCCTGCATTGTTTTAGCAAAGGGCTGTTTTAGGGGCAAGGAAACTCAAAATTGTGAAGTTGCCGCTTAATTGGTGTTTATTAATAGGTGCTGTCTCTCCATGAGCTCATACAAATCAGGGCATTAACCCAATAATTTGTTGATCTTTATAAATCCAGATCAGTTAGTCGAACAAAGGCATAGCTGCCAGTGCTGGAAAAATTGGTTAAATTGAATCGAATCGAGGTGACACTAAAATTAAAAGTCAGATCGAACCATGGATTTGGAGAATTGTGACACCCCTCAAATTCATCACATGGGATTAAATGGTGAGAGGGGACTGTTACACTATAAAGATTATTTTTGTGCTGTGTGAATTTCAGAAATTACAATTCACAAATCACATATTTAGAAGTTACAGAAATGGATACAAACATACTGAGCTGTTTCCCTCTGTTTCCATGTGTTGCCATAGCAACCTGAGATATGATGTCTGTATTTCCTCAGAACTATAGATAATTGGCCGTACTTTCTTGACTAAAATCAGAAAAATCAATGGTGATTTTTAGTAGTTATCTAATGTTTTAAATTTACCCAGTCTGTCACGTGTTTTCCCTCAGATAGATCTGGCTGAAACTGTTTCCCGTAACTTTAAGGTGCCTCCCCCGTTTTAAAACAGAATTTTTAGTGGTGTACAGGCAGGAACCTTTAAGCTGAAGATCATCAGATTTTCTGACACAGCAGATTGATCTAAAGCATATTGTTTTGGACATCTGTCATTTCAGATGGATATGGAGACTCTATTTATTAGTCAGGGACTCCCAAGACGATCTTGTGTGCTGTGTGTGTGGCAGGATGCCACATGCTCTTTCTTCTCTCCGCGCAACCAATCACAAGCTTTAATCCATATCAACCCAGCCCCGTTCTCACGCAGCCCCTCCCCCAGCTGTATGTCTGTGTCACCCCACCTCTCTCTCTCTTCCTTTCTCTCTTCCTCTGCTGCTCGCTGGCTCGCGCATGTCCTCCCTCCCTCCATTGGATAATGCGGCTGGGCTAAAGAGAGAAATAAAAAATAAAAAATTAGAAGGATTGGAAAAAAAAGATCAAAGAGTGATTTTTAGCTGAGAATCCACAGAGTCGTGGGATGGAAGCGCATCCGGGGTCTTTATGCATAAACCCACATGTGAGTCAGATGGCCTTTTTTTCCTCCTTCCTCCCTCTCTCATATTTTCCATCTTTATTCTCACATCCTTCCTTTTCTTCCTCGCTGTCTGTCACTACCTCTACCTTAAATTAAGTCTGTACATTATGTCTCTTCCTCTGTTGCCATGTCTTCACTGCCTTAGCCTTCTGCATGTCTCCCTGCCCCCATACCATAACTCTGGCTGCTGATGCTGTCTTGTGATGCTTGAGTTGAAGTCACAGTGTGCTGAATGAGATTCAGGGTAAATCACAGGATTTAGTCCAAGTGGGTCTTTTGTGTGACCTGACACATGAGAATTGAGGTAAGGCACAACAGCAAGGTTGTTTTCAGTAGGAACTCACTCGGTGCTGTTTCACCACTAAAGGTGAGGCTGTTGATCTTAGGCTGTATTTGAATTTCCATTTTTTACAATAGGCTGTATTTGAATTTCCATATTTTACAATAGGCTTTTCAGATAGTGTCCTTAACTTCCTGGATCTCATCTGAGTGTTTGTCTCTGACTACAGCCAGATAATTGTAAAAGTAAGATGATGATAAAGATGGAAAGAGAAAAACATTTAGCAGGAGTGATTAACAAAAATAATGATTTAACAGAACTTAAACTAAACAGCGTTGCTTCGTCAAAGCGATGATAGTGGAAAACATCAGCCCTCACACTAAATGAAAGGCAGGCTGACACATTGTGATGCTTTAACCTTTTTAATTACATTTAAAAGTGTGTGAGTGAGAGGGTGGATGCAGAGGGACGAAGTTAAGCCCTGCTGAAGTTGCAAATCGAATTGATTTTTAGTCAGTAATTGATAAAAAGATTATTGAATGGAAAATGAAAAGCCTATTGAGACAGATTGGGTGGGTACAGTGGCACTGACTGGTGACAGTTAGCCTGGTAATGTAAACAAACTGCTGACAATTGTGCAACCAAGGGCACAGTGTTTGCAAAGGGATAGAAGAATCCTATTTGAAGGTGGACTGCAGTGGCAGCTCATTCATGATCCTGCATAACACTAGTTAAAGTTAGGTATGAAAGCATGTTATTTATTTAAAGCTTTTGCGAGACCAGAAATCCTGTTATGAGTTGAAAATATAATGACTTGGCTCTTCTGTAATTTTGCTTCATTAAGTTGAGTTTCACGTTATGCTGTCACGTCGATTGTGGGCCAACCAGGGGCTAGTCAAAACAAGGATGGCTGGCGCCCTGTTCAACCGATTTCCTGTTAGCTGAGCTTGGTACAATCGCACATAACCCGTCTTTGTGTAGATTCCATCTCGTTTAAACCATTCAATAATGACAGGTCTAGTTTGATCAGGTTGAGCAGCATTCAGGTGTTGTCTGTCACCTCCTCGAAAATAGTTTATTTCTAACAGACCATGAGGTATTCGCCTCGCAGCCCAGCTCGAGTCAGGAACTGAAAAAAATACGTACAGCATAGTATTGAAATATTTTTTTGCTTCGAGATGAACAGACTGAAAACATTATCATATTATTTTTCCTTTGGGGACATGATTTGCAGTTAAAAATGGGTAATAAATCACAACATTACACAACTTGTGTCATTGCAGTACTTGCAATGATATAGTAATGTGACTTAATTCTAAGTGCTATATAAGAGGCAACTGGAGTTGTTGAAGTTTCTTGAACACTTAAGTATTATGATTATATTAAAGCCCTAGCAATATAATGGTTGGCCTATAGGCCAATATTTACTGAACACATATGTTGGTATCAGCGTGTATGTTGTCTGAAATGCACTGATATGAAACATTTTTTTAGAGATTATAATGCAGAAAAAGATGCTTAAGGTAATTTATGATCACTAAATTCCCTGCAAAGTTCAGTGTTTCGGTGTACTGATTCCAAAGTAGACAATAAAGTTTATTGTTAAACTGTATTAAATCCTGCCTCTTCTATAAATCTCTGACACAAGCTTTTAATAACCACATTTTGGAGCTCATTGCATAAAAGTGTGTGAATCTCTTTTGATATATGTGAATAGCAGAATTTCGGTATGGGCATCTTTTGTGATTCCTACCCTTTGACCTCAGTATTGTTTTTGGCCCAGGATTGACCCTATTAACTTTTGCTGCGGATTCAGAGGGACATATTTAAAATTGAGAGATGGGGCATATTTCACATTTTCATTACTTTCTCAGGAAATAATGCATGAATCTTGATGGAGAAGAAAATACGGCGTGAGATTACATTATGGTTAAGCAGTTTTGGCTGGTCTAAAATGTATAGTGAGACAGGGCTATCAAGTTTGATATTGGATTAGGCTTGATTGAATGAAAGTGAACCATTGGGCATTGGCAGAGGTGTACGCTCTTCTGGGTGCCATTCTACTTAGTTTTGTAGTTTTCTTTCTAAATAGTGCCCAGCACCTTGACTTTTGATCTGGCTACTCTGCAGGGTTGGATCAATTTGATACCATTAGGCAATTGCAAAGAGTTAATGATCCACAGTGGTTAATGATTCTACATATTTGCACCAGTAAAATATATTATTAGAATATAAGGCAGTAAGACACTTGCAGTGGTTCTCGTAACAGCATTGGCTGGACACTATTACAAGCAGCATGGTCTCTGGTAAGCCATGAATCACAGCATGGAAAACATGATGGAATTTAACATTCGTGCCACAGTGGGAACCCTTTTTTTCCCCCCTTGTTTGTTAGCTCGTTCTGAAGTCAGTGACCTTGTACGTTCCTGTTCTCAGAAGTGCAAAGGAGTTTAAAGTTAGTGGCTGAATCTAATCTAAGTTTGTGAATTCCTAGCTCTCAATCCGCTCTGGAATTTGCCGTCCCTGTGATTTACCACATTGGCTCGAATATATACAGAAACTTTGCATGTTATCTGGTAATGAATCTTGAGAACTGGTGCTGTGTTATATTTAAGAACAAGGCTTTGAATGCTTGATTGGGAAATTGCTTGTCATGATGCATTCACAGCAGCAGATGGCAGCAGGTATTAAAAGCGTCAAGGAAGCCATGTTCACTGAAAAACTGTCAAACTTTAACTTTTGCCTCGCCCTGCAAAGCACTGTCTCACAGCATGTTTCCCATCTCTGGAGAAATGTGTCTTATGTGTTCTTCATGTAAAATACCAAACATTTTTAGTGTAGTTTTGTTGTGTTTCATGCTACAGCATCTGAGTATTTGGAAGGCCCAAGTGAGTATGACCTGTGGGTGGGTTAGGGTATTAAAAATAATGGATCATGTTATGCTTTACAAAATCTCACCTTCTCTTTTGTCTTTGTTTTCCAGGAGCTTTACTATATGAGAATGCAAAGGGGCAGAGGAAGGATGGAAAGGAAAAGGACAGAAGAACAGAATCAGGTATGACTTTGACTCTGAAATGACAGTTTATTTTCATTTCGCAGTTGTTGGAGAAGAAATTAATATCTGAAGCCTTAATACACAAAGATGGTAGTATTCCTGCAGATCCAGTAGTGGGATAATTAAACATATCAGGCATCTTATGTAGAGAGGGCTGTGTATATATTGGTTGTGCACAATAAATTCAATTATTGTCATTTGTGTCGTTCAATTTGAGGCAGTGTGAGAAGAGATTGAGGGTGTGTGTGGCGACATGCAACAGAGCAGACTACTCCAAGCTGGCCCCTATCATGTTTGGGCTCAAAGCCCAACCAGACGAGTTTGAACTGGAAGTTGTGGTGCTTGGCTCCCATCTCATTGATGACTACGGGTAAGACCAAGTGGCATAACAGCATGTAGCTCATTGCAAAACAGTGAAGTTGTATGTAAATTATTACAAACATAACACAATCCTTAATTCGCCACAGGTGTTGGGTTTGGTTTAGACCTGTGTGCAGCATTGACGTCTGCTCTATGATTCAAGGTTTTCCTTGAACTTGTCTTGTATTTTTTTTCCGTCTCCGCTCTGCAGGAATACTTTTCGTATGATCGAGCAGGATGACTTCGACATTGGCTCCAAGCTCCACACCATTGTGAGAGGGGAGGATGAAGCAGCTATGGTGGAGAGTGTTGGGCTGGCACTTGTGAAGCTTCCTGATGTCCTACAGAGGCTGCGCCCTGACATCCTGGTCGTCCACGGTGACCGTTTTGACGCGCTGGCTCTTGCAACCGCTGCAGCACTGATGAACATTAGAATACTTCACCTGGAGGGAGGAGAGGTGAGGAGTCTTGGCTCGAGAGTACACTAGTAAAACAATTTTACTTTCTTGTACTTTTTACAGTGTGTATGTTCCTTTTCTTGCTTTTACCTTTAAAGAGGTTGTGAAAGAAAACCTAGTGCTTCCGTTCAAACCTAGTGCATAAAGGATGGAATTGACAAATCATCAACACAGACATGCCCCAATCTGTAAGACTTAAAGGTGTGCAAGAACCTTTTAGTAATTGTTACCAAATCATATACAGCATGTGTTCTCTACTTTGCTGCTTTTCCCAGGTGAGCGGTACGATCGATGATTCAATCCGCCACGCCATCAGTAAACTGGCTCATTATCACGCCTGCTGCACGCGCATGGCAGAGCAGCATCTCATCGCCATGTGTGAGGACCACTCTCGCATTCTGCTGGCTGGCTGCCCTTCTTATGATAAGTTGCTGTCAAGTCACCACAGAGAGGACTACATGGATATTATCAAGAGCTGGCTGGGTAAGCCGAGATACCCTCATGGGACAGAAAAATTGTGCGTGTGATTAGAGTATGTTTATATGTCATGTGTGGTGTGTTTTTTTTTCTTCATTTTGCAGGTGACAATGTTGGGGAGCATGACTACATAGTGGCTCTGCAGCACCCAGTTACCACTGACATCCAGCAATCTATTAAGATCTATGGGCTGATGCTAGATGCTCTGATCTCCTTCAACAAAAAGACCCTTATCCTCTTCCCTAACATTGATGCCGGTTAGTTTCACTGACTGATCCTTTTGTTTCCTTGCATTTTTTAATTAATTTGCGAGTGTTTGTCAAAGTAAAACTATGATAACAACCATAAAGCTCGTTAATCGAATGAATAATGGATGTACATATGACCCGTCCTTTCCTTTGCAAACAGGAAGTAAGGAGATGGTGCGGGTGATGCGAAAGAAGGGCATCGAGCAGCACGCCAACTTCCGGGCAGTGAAGCACATTCCCTTTGAGCAGTTCATCCAGCTGGTGTGCCATGCTGGCTGCATGATCGGAAACAGTAGTTGTGGGGTCCGAGAGGCTGGGGCCTTCGGCACCCCTGTCATCAACCTGGGAACAAGGCAAACTGGCAGAGAAACGGGTAGGTGCGACAGAAAACAAGGTTATGGTTACCTACCTGCTGCCTTTGCTATTCTTATTGTGCTGATATCCTCTCTGAGAAAGCAAGGTGAAGGTTAAGAGTTACATTAAATCATCAGTGACGCATCACACATGTAGTTCAGCTATGCAAAACTATTTTGGTACGGAGTTTGTTTGAGATGAAAAAGATGTATTTATAAGGCTGGTTCTTTTAAACTTAATTTTCTTTTGACACCAGGACATTTCATGATGTACCCATGTCCGTTGTCACTGTTGATTAACAGCAAAACCATAGAATTTTTCATGTCGAGCAAATGTGCTCTAAGGTGTAAAAAACAACTTCCTTACATTAGCAATCCAAAACAAACATTCTGTGAGATTAATCTGCTTATCTCAGTATCTGTTGTTGACATTTCCTTCTCTGCCAGGTGAAAATGTTCTTCATGTCAGGGATGCCGACACTCACAATAAGATCTACCACGCCCTGGAGCTGCAGTTCGGAAAGAGATACCCCTGGTATGAACAAAGCGCTGTCTGCATGTATCATTGGGTTTTTGTCCTCCAGTTTGTTCTGAGAAATAATATTTCTTATATCTGTCAACAGGTCGGCATTTCCTTCCTGATTACCCTGTCAAACACTGACATGCAGACATTTTTTAGCATTATTGTACCAGGACTAGTTTTTTTTTTGGGCAGAAATCTGTTGGCACATTGTGAATGCCAAAAAATCAGCATCTTGTTTTATCTTCAGAACTATTTTATTTGCTGTATTTAGTGATATAAGCACCACCTCAGCTGTGTTTGTTGCATACAAATGAAAAAGCAGATTTCTCAGTACGCCTTTCCATAACAATGGAGAATATAATTTAGATTATATAAACCTTCCAAAGACGCATAAATTAATGTTGCATGGCTGCTGGTTTAGCTTATTTGACTGTAACTGGTTGGCTGGCAGTGAATGCAGCATGTGTGTTCTCCTAAAGTTTGAGAGACAAATTAAATATAAATGATTGTAAGGATATGAAAGCTGTCCAGTCTTCCCTAAAAGGAAGCCGGTTGCATTACTTTGATAAATGGGCTACCTGTGTAGCAGATTGTCTTTGTTAGCCTTATTTGTGTTATGGGGTCGTTATTGGGTTCTATATTAGGGTTATTGATCTGTTTTTTGAAAATGGATCATCTCTCGTTTTTTAAAACTAGATGATGTTGAACCATATGAATACAAAGGTGTATTTCTTCTTCCCAACAGCTCTAAGATCTATGGTGATGGCAGCGCAGTCCCTCGAATTCTCAAGTTTTTACGTTCCATCGACCTGGATGAGCCCCTCCAGAAGACTTTCTGTTTCCCTCCGGTGAAAGATTCCATTTCCCAGGACATTGATCACATCCTGGAGACACAGAGCGCTCTGGCAGTTGACCTGGGAGGGACCAACCTCAGAGTGGCCATCGTCTGCATGCGGGTAGGCTGCGTGGACTCTGTTCTCCTATTGATCTAGCCGAGATTCCATTTTTACGAGCCTAAAGTGGTCATCACCGTCCGGCTCATGAAGATTATGATTTCACTTTTCTATTAAATGTGTTTCATTAAGGCTGTGATTTAAATTAAAAGAAAAATTCAAGGCACAAATATCTTACAATGTCATATAACGTGACTTCATTTTGATTCAATTCTTGCTTAAATTTTGTGCCAATCATCATTAGTTAACCATAAATTATAATAGTTTATTTTTTGATTAACATTGGCGATACATTGCTTTTATCCTCTCAGTGTACCTTTTGATTTCCTCTCAACCACTTCTACCTCTCCCCTCTCTCTCTTCACTACATCCTCCTCTGTCCAGGGTAACATCGTGAAGAAGTATACTCAGTCCAATCCTAAGACCTTTGAGGACAGGATGCAGCTGTTACTGAAGATGTGTGGAGATGCCACACGGGACGCAGTGTGCCTCAACTGTAGAATACTCGGTGTTGGTAAGAAAAAGGATAAAACACGCTCACATTTGTTAATGAATAATAGCATTGTAGAACTATCATCTCACAGCGCTTTGTCTAAATCTAAGGAGTGTCCACGGGCGGGCGAGTAAACCCACAGGAAGGCGTGGTCCTGCACTCCACAAAGCTGATCCAGGAGTGGTCCTCGGTGGACCTGAGGACACCCATCTCCGACGCCCTGCATCTACCCGTCTGGGTCGACAATGACGGAAACTGTGCAGCGTTGGCTGAGAGGAAGTTCGGCCACGGCAAAGGAGTGGAAAACTTTGCTACTGTCATCACTGGGACAGGTGAGATGTCAGGATTTACATTCACTATCAGTGCAAGAGGGGTTGGTGCAAGTTATTCCATTTCATCAAACTGTCATAATCCAAATTATTGTATTATAATAATGATTCTTAAAATTTGAATCATTTTTAGGTTTCTAAACATGTTCTGATGTTGGCCAGTGAGCCCTGTATCATGAAGTGAAGCAAATTGTGATCATCACAATAGCCTCAATTAAATGCTCAAGTCAGTGGCTTAATTGCACTGACGATCTGAAGTTACTATCTTCACTCTGTGTGTGTAGGTATTGGAGGAGGGATCATCCATCAAAATGAGCTGGTCCACGGCAGTACCTTCTGCGCTGCGGAGCTGGGTCACATCATGGTTTCATTAGATGGCCCTGAGTGTTCGTGTGGCAGCAGTGGATGCATCGAGGCCTACGCGTCTGGCATGGCCCTGCAGAGAGAGGCCAAAAGACTGCATGATGGTGAGTGCGTGTGCTGAGATCCAATTACACCCATGTGTGACACCCTGAAAACAACTTTATGCACGTGAGCCTGATTGTTTTGTCTGCCTGTTGTTGAAGTGGTATTAAAATTTATGACTTAACTTTGTTGAAATCTAGCCGTATGTAGCATAATTAGCATATTCCTATCCATGAATCCATAATTCATCATTAAAACATATGTAAATCTGACCTGTGTGTTTTTATGTGTCTCTTAGAGGACCTGCTGAAGGTGGAGGGGATGGATATGAAGCTCTCTGAGCCAATCACTGCTGCCCACCTCATCAACGCAGCCAGACTGGGGAACTCCAAAGCCGAAGCTGTTCTGAACAAAGGTTAGAGTGCAAAGCAAGCACACACTCACAAATATGTGAGAGAAATTCAAACTAAACAATATGGTTATTATAATTTGTATCATTCTTTATCTTCTCGTCTCCACAGCCTCCACCGCACTTGCCGTTGGCATCATTAACATCCTTCACATAGTGAACCCTTCGCTGGTGATTCTATCTGGAGTTTTGGCCTCTTACTACCAGGTCCCAGTGCAGCGCATCATCTCTGAGAGAGCCCTCATCTCTGCACAGAGCATCAAGGTCGTCACATCGGACTTGGAGGAACCAGCTTTACTCGGAGCAGCTAGCATGGTGTTAGACTATGCAACCAGAAGGATATATTGAAGGATGTCATCCTGATTCAATAAGAACTGCTTCCAACAGACTGTAAAACCGAAAGTAGTAGCTATTCTGCCTAGATAAGCATGTAAATAAGCATATCTAGGGGATACATTTTGAGATATAACGTGAAAGACAATGAAAAACTTTTTTTTTTTTATTTAGATACACATTCTAAAGCCTGTGAGAATATATTGCCTTCACCGGGTCAGATGTTGGATGAGTCCAACCTTGATACTTTGTGTAAAGTGGGTCCAATGCATTGGCCAGAAATCCCACCACTCTTTTTTTATCTGCATAGTCAAGCATCAGCTTTTGAGTAAACAGCAAAGCCATCATTGTGCTAAAATTACCCGCACAGGGTAGGACTCCACTCCACTCTACTACCTGTGATGTGGATGGGTGGGAGGAGTGACAGAATAGAAAGCGTGTTTCAAATGTGACCAAAATATTACGGGAACATTCTCCTGTAGCTTCCTCTCAATTCTCCCTAGTTGCTTGCCATCTCACGTTTCATTCGAAGTTGTCACTCTTTATGTTGATCTGTTTGAGACATGAGTAACAACCATGATATTATGTTGCATTTCCATATTTTGTTATAATTTAAATTATTTAAGAAGAAAATGTAAGTGCTTTAAGATGATGTTTGAGTCGTTGATGGTCTTCAAAGCTTCAAGGGTAGTGAATAGTCAATGAAGTAACCGTTAAAATGTTATACTGACATACTGTATATATAAATGAAATGTTAAGGCAGCAGCTGCTTTAGTCTAATAGCTGCTACGGTATGATGAGGGCCAGCAATCTTTTGCCTGAATCAAGTGGGTTTTTTTTAACATGTCATTACCACAGACCTTATGAAGATTTGAACTGATTTTTAAGTTTTCTTCACGCCTTCTGAAGACATATCAAAATATTTACATACTTTGTATGTACTGTTACATATGGTAATGTTCATGACATGCTTCTTGGAATTTTAGGATTCATTTCTTTGTAATTCTTTTGTTTTATTTCCAAATAAATCCACTCTTTTGTTTTAGAAATACAGAAGAAATTGACTCTCTTTAAGATACAATATAGTTGATGATATTGTTTCTATTTAGGAGTGTTTATGCAGCTTCTTAGTTTGATGTCCACCCAGACAAGTGTTTATTTGTTGAAAACAATAAACTTTAAACTTCATCATCTACAGGCTAGAAATACAAGTAAAACACATGTTCAGTTGTAAATAACCCCAAATAAATGTCATGCAGTTTGAAAAAGAAGCTTTATGAAAAAATAACGAGAAGATTAAAAAGCTCCATTGGTCCAGTAGAGCAAAGAGGTTTACTGACTTTCCCAAATGAGTCTTGTGGATATTTAAAGGTGCAATGTGAAAGAAGTTTTGTTGAAGCCCAGCTAGCCCCTAGCTACTTTGTACATTAAAATGTGATAGTCCGATAGTAAACGACACCAGCACTCCCCAAAGAGCCCTGAGCGCCCAGTCCGGGCAGAGTAAGCTAATAGCTGCATGGTTTACTAAGCTTACTAGCTAACAGCAGCCACAGTTAGCAGCAGTTAGCGGTTACTCTGATATGCTGCCTCCTGTTTGGAGTATGAATTTTAGAGGTGGCCAGTTCTTACATATTGCTCCTTTAAATGGAATGAAGTCATGTTGCACTGGGCAAGCACTATCAATGGAACGGTAATTTTGGAAACCTTGGCTGATCTCTGTGTTACATACATCATATCACTTACAGTTTGGGGCTCCAACAGTTGCAGTATCTGAATCTTAGACTATCGTTTGCGTCTATTTACTGTAAGTCCACTTCATTGGAAGCCCAGTAATGTGCCTCTCACTCATCATTTATTAGTATTTGTGCTGAGCAGCCATGTTCAGCTATGTTTTATGTAGAGTTATTTTTAAAAAAAAATGGTTTTCTGGATTTGTATGCCTGTATTACAATCGTCAGATAATCATCAGGAGTTTATATTAAAATTTACTAAATTGTCATCATCATAAAAAGTTGATTTACAAAAAATAATAACATTTAGATTTTTTTTCTGTGTTCTCTTGAATCACTCAATCCTATCATTTAATTATCTCGAGATTTAAATCACAGGGTCATAGTCCCGTCCTACGTCCCTACGCAAGTCCAGAGTCGTATGAAATGTTTTTTTTTTTAACAAATGTCCTGTATCAGCAAGATGCAATTCACTTTTAGAATTGTAAGTTCAATCTTTAAAATACTGTAGCACTGAGTCTGTCTGATGTTTTAAAACCAATTAATTTGCTCCTGCCTGCATACCCTTAAGTCAGGTGAGCGCTAACCTGTCACCTGAGCCCTTTGAGACTGTCAAAGCTGTAAATAATTAACCACCATGACATTATAGTTGGGCTAGACATTACACATGTTACCAGGGTGCTTCACCAGCCTTGAAATGATTATTTTTTTTCATGAAAACAATACAAAGACAAAAAGTATTGAATGTGTACTTTGTATCCTTGGATTTGAACAAGAAGAGAAGTCCATATACATTAATATACATTACAGTATACATATGTGTAATCTTTATGATTTTTTTTCCTTTTTCTTTTGCATGTTAAGTTTAGTAACTGAGGCATTAAATAATAATAGACTAAGGGTCTGACAGTGGTATCAGGTCAAATGTGTTGCAGTTTAATCTCCCCTAATCGCAGACTGCGGATATTTTTTTTCACATCTCTGACAGCACGTAGCAGATCACGGGACCCGTATGCAGGCGGGTTTATAAACTTGATTGGTGCGATTTTGAGGCAGCTGCCTTGCGATTGGTGCCCCCGTCTGTCACTCATCCATCCCGGTCTGTGATTGGTTATTCATCCATTTCCGCTTCGCAAACTCGTAGGATTTCTCTCTTTTTTTGTCGTCCTTCTTCCAGTTGAGCTAATCAATTTCGGTCAACTGCTACACCTGCTAGGCGTTTCTCATATTTATCCTGACGCAGAAACACTCAACATGGAGGATTTTGACATGCTGAACGCGCCCGCCGCTGGAAACGGTGTCGGCTCGGAGGAGGACCCCGCCGCCGCTTTCTTGGCCCAGCAGGAGAGCGAGATCGCGGGGATTGAGAACGACGAAGGCTTCAGCATCCTGGACAGCGGAGAAGTTCCTTCGTCGCTGACAGACTCGAACGGTTTGTGACTGCTCTGGTCGAGTAGAGACAGTTAGCCTCAGTTCATTGATAACACTGTCTGTCTAGTCAGTTTTAATTTTACCGGGTTGTGTATCCTTTTAACGACAACTGCTCTGTGAAACCTCCGTTTGTTCATAAATAGACACTGCAGTTGATAATGTTTGAGTTAGCTAGCTGAGCTAGCGTAGCTAAGATATTAGCGAAGCGGGCTTAGCTAACGTTAACATTAACCTGAGTCAGTGATATCTTACATTGACATAAGAACACAATCATGTAAAACAAAAGCTCGGGTTGATAAGTACATGTGTATATGACGGTGCAGGCCTTAAGTAACGTTTTCAAAATGAATCAAGCTGTCTGATAACATCAGCTCTGCAGTCTGTGGCCGTCTCATTCATTGCTTCCTAGCTAACCTGCTTGCTGGCTGCTCGACATCTTGTTGATCTGTGTTTGCCAGCCAACCTGACAGCCACAAGAGGAAATTGACGGAGCTTAATGACCTTTGACCAACACTGCTTCATTTCCTCGAAGCTGCAACTTCGTTAAGGTTTAGCAATAGTATTTAGTCAGAGGTGCTGACATGTCACATTATGAAATATGTGTGAATGAAAACCTTGAATCAGCAAGACTGTAAGACTCCCGGTTTGCTTAGTTGCTGTCATGATTAGACGGTCTCTGTTGCTTTTTCTCAGATTTAATGAATCATGTCTGTTGTTTCATTTGATTTTTTTTCTTTTATGGCTTCATTCCTAACAGCTGTTTTCCTTGTATATTTGTAGATGGTGCTGTCAACGGAGACCTTCATGGGGTAATACTTCTTCACATTGTTTTTTCTTCATAATATATTTCCACAATTCTCCTGTCCTCGTGTTTGTTCCTCTGTATTTTATGTGTAACTAAGGGGACTTAGGCGGCCTCACAGTGTACACACATGTCACATTGTTCAAACATCTCTGATCTTTTAATCTCTAAATTAGAGCTTTTACATGCGGCCTCTTCAGAACTGTGTGCTTTTGTCTCTGCAAACTCCTCTCTGTCTTGTTATCAGTACATCCATGTTATTGTTTTCGGTAATGCTGTGTTGCATACATATCGCACATTTGCCTTAACGTAGCATAAAAAGTGAAAAGTAGCATATTGTTTGATCGCTTTGTGTGACAAGCAAGCACGACCCTTTTTAAAGAATACTTCTGCGTCATTATCTCTGCTAGGCGTAAGTCTGAAGGGGATCATGTGTTTCGTAGCGTACGTGGGTTTATCCGTCCACAGTCAATCTCAGATAAGACTAGACCTTTAAAACTAATATTTTTTGTTCACATTTATGACTCCATGCTCAATTACCCTTTCATGGTTGCAGTGATTCAAAAATACTTTTTTACCATCATTGACTGCTCTGACTCCTCTTAACTAACTGGCTGCTAGTGGTCGCAAGTGATTAACAACTAGTTCAGTTTGGATTCTTGGTCATCATTCCTAAACACAAGTAGTCAGTTTATAAACAAACCAGTGGTCAAGCCAGATCATCTACACTTCTTTATATGGGCGTAAAACTGAAAGTTGGCCAACTTAAAATGCCGGTAATAACCCTCCTTGCACAGAATAAACATTGCGCGAGCATAATTACATTAAGTATGATGGGTCAACATTGAACCAGGAAGTCGTTCTGTAAATTGTGATGTTTAGATCGGACCGTATGGATAACAAACCATTTATCTGTGATTTTCTGTCTAAAAAGTTTGGTAATCTGATGGTATGTTAAAAACCTGTCTGATTGTGCAGCTGCTTGTGCTTCTTGATCTTAAAGTGCAGCATTACAATTTCTGATGGGAATGATGGCCAAAACCAGAATCATTTTGTAGCAGTGTGATTTCACTGCGAGTGACCGCAGTGGCTTAAATATCTGTCTCTTAGTTCCGTTCCAGCTTCCTTTTCCTCTGCTGTCGTTGCAACATTGCTGCCTTTTGCGCTGTCAGGACTTCTTTCTGGCAGTTACAGGAGCTAAGCTGATAAAACTCAAAGCAGCCAAATGTGGTTTTGATCAAGCCTCTCAAACAGCACACGGCTAAATTTTACGATTAATTATTCAGGATGAGAAATTGAATGTGTCTTCACCATATTTCTGTAAATTACATTGGTAAAACTAACACAATTATCTCCACCTAACGTCACCACCCTTATTTCTCAGGAAAGCAACGGTCCATCAGATGCCTATGCAGCAATCTCCAATGCAGACAGGCTGCAGGCCGAACCTGAAAGCCTACGCAAGTGGAGGGAGGAGCAAAGAGACAGGCTGGAGTTGCTAGGTAAGCACAGTTCAGAGTGTTTTCTTATTTTTCTTTTATATGGAAACAGAAGCGACCATTGCTGTCTGAGATGTGACGTAAAGGTTGATTTCATGAGCTCTTTGCCAAGTGCTGGAGATTCAAACTCAGCTGCCTGTGTGTCTGTATTCAGCCTTCTGTAATTCCTAATTTTCTTCCATTGTGTCCTACAATTAATCACTCCTCTGGCCACTCCTTTGCCTCCCTAGATGATAACTCCCGCAAGCAGGAGTCGGAGTGGAAGGAAAAAGCCAAGGTGGAGCTGGAGGAGTGGCATGCCAGGCAGAACGAGCAGCTGGAGAAAACCAAAACCAATAACAGGTACTGGCTTCATTAAGGGGTAGAAACGGGACGCAAGTAACAGTATAGGTAAAGGAGAGCCATCTGCGTCATGTAAGATGTTGCAATATTTTAAAAAGGGTATTAACAATTCTGAAATAATGGCAGACGTCACAGGTAAGCGTATCACTAAATAATAAGGTTAAGCTTCCAGTAGGAATAGATATGGGTCCATCTTACCCTTGAGATTTCAAAAAGAAAGTGTCGCAGCAGATCACTGTTCCTTTACATCCTTGTTGTGAACCCTCCAGTTAATATGTGTTCATTCATTGTTGTGGACATGTAAAATCGTACCTGTTTCTTAAAGGCGACTACCCAAGGCGCTGCAATGGATCTGCTTAGAAAGAGATAACAGTTGTAGTAACAGAAGGGTCTTTTCATCTACAAACAGTTTCAGTGATTTTGTTGCCCAGCACGCAGCATTCAGTTTAAATCTCTCTCGACTTCTAAAAGTTAAATTTTACTGTACATTGGATTTACTCATGGTTGTTTAGTGTTTTCATATTGTCAAGTGGCAGAGATGGAAGAATAACCTGTGTTATCTGTGTGCCAAAATGATCTATAAGTAGTCGGATCTCCTGACAGTGCAGCCCACTGACTACAGAGTGTGAGAGACGATACACAGGGCTCCTCCACTCCAATGTGGGTTTGGTTTCCTGCTATTTTTAGTGTCACACAATGGCTCAAGAGAAGCACCTAAGAATATCTTCAGAAAAAAAAATATGTAGACACATACATGTTTATGTGTTTTTTAGGATATTTAGGAATCTATAGTTTTATACTTTTATATGTTACTTTTATTAACACGTTTATGGAACATGCATCAAATTCTTCTGTTGTGCGGATTCTGTGCATTGATCTGGTTTATGATGAGACCAGTGAGTTTTTTCAAATGCTTGCTAAACATGTAATATTATTTGAGGATCTATAGAATGCTACATGGTTGACATATTCGTGTTCTTCTCCAGACATCAGGTAACTCATCAATTTGACCTGAACTGGCAAAGTTTCTGTCTCAGTTTCTCTCACACTGTAATGTCATCCTGCTGCCTTATTAATAATAAAGTACCTGCAGATACGACTCATGTGGAAACCCGGTGTTGGGACAAATGGATGGCACGGTTAAATAAATTACATAGAAATGAAGAGTTGGAGCTGCAACTAGCAATTACTTCCATTATTAATCTTTTACTTCTTTTCCAAACTAATCAATTAATCATGTAGTTTACACTGTAAATAGTGTAGAAACAGCAGGTCCTTATCCAGAGACCATATTGGTATATTAGGATTGCATTCTTTGCATGACCAACAGACAAAACATTTGAATTTGACAGTATTTTGCTGTTGTTCTCTCATCTTTATCAATGATGAAGAACTGATCAGCAGAGCTTTGTCAGGGGAGGACAGTGAGAGCCTCCCTAAGCCTTTGATACACTGACACTGCATTCAGAACTCCTTCCAAAAACCTCAGCCTATGATTATATGCCTCAGCTCATTATTGTGTGGTAACCTATAATGCTTGTGTTTCCATCCTTCTCCCTTTTATCGCTGTCTCTCTTCTCTCCTGCCTTCTTGCTGCTCTGTCGTTGGGGCGGATGTTTGTCCAGGGTGCTGGATGAAGACTTCTACAAGCAGCCCTTCTCTGAGCTCATTGGTTATGTGTATGTTGCTCCAACTAACATCCTCCCTTTTCATCTTCCTTTGCTTTTGTTTCCTCCATAATCATCAACTCCCAGAATCCATACATTGACGCCATATTCATCTCATCAGTTAGGGCATTAGTTGCCTTCCCTTGTGTTGCCATGTTTTAATTCATTTTTAAATATTTGGATTTCTAACTGATAGATACGTCTTCCAGCTTGATTGTTTTTTTTTTCAAACATAAACTGCAATAATCATTTTCACCTCTTACATCTGCATGTCATTAATGAGAGGATGCCTCAAGATATTTCACTAAAAAGAATGACTGCATGCCACTTCTAGTGTTGTCATGATACTGGAATTTTAAACTTCGATACAATACCAAGGAATATATTGATATTCGATACCATGGGAAAAAATTGACACAAAAGTGAGGGCATCAAATTTGAGATTTTTAATGATGAATATAACAAGGCTATAACATGTAAAAACGACATATGACTTTTCTTTTCATGGCTAGTAGCAGAGAGGAGCATGATGACTGATGGAAACATCACTTATCACACCTTTTTAGAACTGGTTTGCTCTTTTAATCAGGCCTTTACAAAACATGCATGCCTCAGCTCGCTGTTAGAGAGAAGAGAGAGCGCAGCTGGTACCAAAGCATCGATCTTGCAGAAAATAAGAAACCAATTCAAATATTCAGCAGCAATATCTTGTATCGAAAATGTATATTTTTGACAACACTAGACACACACACACACACACACACACACACACACACACACACACACACACACACACACACACACACACTCATATCCATGGGAATCAAATTCACTCTGTCATAACTGCCTGTGTTGATTTCTTCTCCATTACTCACTTCTATACTGTTTCCCTTCAAGCCATTTCAGCGAAACATTCTGCAAATACATCACACACATTTCCAACAATTAACACTTGCTTACATTAATTGTACACACTCTCAAAGAAAGTGTTTTGTTTCTGCTTAACATGTTTATTAATGTGAATTTCCCCCAAATTTGATTAATCTGGAAAATGTTACTTAGTAGTAGGATGCTTTTAGATTTGTTTGAAGCAATTGTGTGTGTATAATTGGACCTGGATGTTTGCGTCAGTTTTACCTAAATCTTCTTTTTTTAAAGTCTTAGTTGTTGTTTATAAAATAAGATTTGATTCCACTGCACAGTGTGCATAGTTGACATTGTTCTTGGGGCCGGTTCCTTCCTCTGACTCTTTGCAAGTCAAACTTCCTCACCCTGACTTCCCACATTCCCAGCTCCAGCCACTCACTGATATACAGAAAAGATCAGGGAAATGTACATTACTTAAAAGAGCCAAACAAACCCCACCAAATGTGAATCTGAGCGAGACTGTAGCTTTAAATGCAGATGTCTTTATATACGGGGATATCATAAATAGTCTTAGGACAGTATCTGACAGTTTACTACATAGTTTTCTTAAACCTGCAGATGTCACGGCATGCAATAATGAGTCTAGCACTCACCGCCCTTACTGTCTGTCTTCTCTCCTTCCTTTCAAAAATCAAAGATTCACAGATTTCCATCAATAACAACACTGGTCATATCACGGATACACAACTGCTTCAAACTGAACTGTGTTCATGCTTTGTTAGATTGTTAGCTGCTCTGTAGCTCCTGCTGTCCTTCAGGATGACATGCTAATTTGCCCAGCTAGCTATCCAGTAGCCTGAGCCGTGCAGCCTTTGGTTATGCTATCAGATTACGTGGGAAAGGCTGTTAGCCTGCAATGTGGTGTGCACATGTTTTATTTGTTTCTTCTTATTCATCCACTTTGATTTTAAAGGTCACTGTAACACTTGTTATCCGTGTTCAGCTATTTATTTATCAGATTCGAAAATAGATGTTCTTTATGTTGTCGTTTAGCTGCACTCCTTTTGAAAATAAAGATTACATATCTATTTTGATTTTGAATTTAATGTTAAGGCGCTCCAGTGTATAATGCTTTTCTCTCACGATTAGGGAATTAGTATTTTGTTGTGTTCTCCGATAAATTTTTATATTTTATTTTATTTTTCTTATGTGCACACCCAAATGCAGCTTATGTGTGGGATTGACTCAGTATTACAGATATATTAATGGTGTAGAATGAGAACGATTCACACCGTTTCCTTTATCTTGTTGGTGTGAGTCTGTGATGGAGGGACACCAGGGGCCTCATTTATTAGCATTCAGTAAGTACAAATGGGCTTGAGTTATGTGAACCACTTCCCACACAAACGGTAGGAATTGAAAAATGGGAAAGAGAATGAACTCATTTCTGATCAGTGCCTATAGAGATCTGGAGAAAGTGGGAGCTGGCCACATTGTTTGCAAATGTAGTGAGGTGAATTGGAAGTTGTTGTATGTAATAATGTGCTTGCGTTTCAGCTTAATTTGTTAGAAAATTATCCACAGTTCCATAAATGAGACCCCTGCCCATTATGCATAATGACACTAGGCAGAATTCACAGATAAATACATTAAACCAAAGGCTGCACAGTAATGATTTTGTAGAACACTTTTGAAGACCAAAAAAAAAAAGGAATTTTAAAAATGTCGCTTTTTGCATGCTGGCTTTGAACATCTGCATTTGGCTCATTTTTGTTGTCTTTCATTTCGTCCCTTCCCTTTTCTCTCTCTCTCTTCTAAATTCTGACTTGTGAAACTGTTTCTCCCTGTTTTCTTTTCCTATGCACCTTAAAGCACACACATTAACCATCCTTGCTACCGCCTAGACCAGTTAAGTAAAAATACAAAACCCCAGAAACTTCCAAACACTTTATATTCTTGACAGGGGATAGATGCAGTTCTTTGTGTGTGTGCGTGTGTGTCTTAGATAATTATACGTTGTATAGATACACAGTTTGCTATCCCAACAGTTTAATCCACTGCCTAGATAGTTTTGTTAAAAATGTCCCTCCTGTGATGTTGTGGTCCTTCTAGTCCCTTTTGTGTATTTGTAGTTGGTTGTGACAGTGAATGTTCATTGGCTTCTCATCCCCATTTTGCTTTGTGTACTGTGTTGTAATCAGTATCAGAGTTTGTGCTTGCAGGTTGGGTGGGGAATAGAAAAAATGTACCATGGCAGTGGAATTGTTACTAAGATCGTGGGTGGGGTCTGAACAGGGCTTACGTTTGTTTAGCCATATCTGTGGCTTGCATCTCAAAATGTCGTGTGATAGTGGCACTGATCCATGTTCAGTTTTAAGTTGTCTTTTCTTTTCTTTTGTTTCAACTTCAAGTGTTTTGTAGCAAGCCTTGTAGTGTAATTGTCCATTTTTTCTTATTAGTTTTGTTTGATAGATGGTTAAAAAAAACACCTCAACCTTCACCAGGAAGACATTAATTGATCTGTTCCACAATTACGACACATGAAATCAAAATAAACTCATTGTTTGCCACACCTCCAAATAGCCTGCTTCTCAGCTGCAGCACAATGCATGGCTAAGGCCCAGCAGTGCTTCCAGCTCTTTTGGGTTTGGTTAAAAAAACAGAGCTTGCCATTATTGTTCCTTTTTTAAATCAAGGACAAGTATATAGATGAGCTCATCATCCCTATACGTGGTTCTTGCTGTTGAAAGAGAACATTGTAAAAATGCAACCGCTGGGCAAGTGGAAGTGCGAGGGTGTGGGCAAACTCCCCTCCCCCAGTTCTGTACAGAACTGCGTTTTTAACCAACCAAAAAACGCTTGTCAGATCTTACAATTACTTTGTTTAGCTTTGTTCAGGTTTGTTTTCTTTCTTTGGATTTCTCATCAGTGTTTTGTACGTACCTTTCTTTACTGTTGTGGAGAGTCAAAAACAGGTGACTGTACTGTATTGTGTAAGCTGAGTTGGGGGCATGCCACACGTAATGAAACTGTTGTAGCTTGTTCATCTTGGTGGGTGTAAAGACAGATGGATGTCCATTATCTATGTGGTGATTGGACTGTCCTGCCCTGAGGTAGACTCTGCTGAACCCAACACCAATGGAGAAAAACAAACTTTTCTGGCATGTAGAGATTTAGGGAGTATTTCAATTGAATTGTTTAAAACTGTAATCTCTTTTATGAATGCATCCGTCGTGCCGGAGTCGACACTGTGGAGCTCAAAGAAGCGCGACTACATTTTCCACCAGAACTTGCATGTGTTGGGGATCAGCAGAGGACTTTCTCAGGGCTGTATGTGTACCATGGTATATCTTACTTTTTCCTCCATTAATTGTTTTCTGTTCCATGTCCTGTCCTTCTCCTCTTCCCTTTCGCACGTAGGGCGGCTGAGGAGGCCATGGTTTCGGATTTGGATGAGAACAACCCAGGCACGGAGTGGGAACGGGTGGCTCGGCTCTGCGACTTCAACCCCAAGTCCAGCAAGCAGGCCAAAGACGTGTCCCGAATGCGCTCCGTCCTCATCTCCCTTAAGCAGTCCCCGCTAGTACGCTAGGCGGCCAAGGCTGATCAAGGTGTCATTCCATATCAACCTCTGTCACCACATACCAATCCAACCCAACTCCCCATGTCCAAACATCTATATTCTGAAGACAAGGGGACTCAAACCCCTTCTGTCCGTATCTGTTTGCCATGCAGAGCCCCGTGGATGGATATAGCCAGCGGTCCTACCTTCTTCTATATCCTCCTGGCTGGGCTGTAGAGATAAACCTTGAAGCACCAGCTCACCATTTTCTGCCCCTGAAAGGTTTTCCCCTGTGTGCACCTCTTCCACAGACCAATCAAGACCTCGTAAATCCTCTTTTGCATTGGTTAACATACTGACATCAACACTAGGTCTGATGTTCTGTGGTGCTGTGTAACACTTGTGTAAGGGTGGTGAGACACTAAAAGGGAAGGGTTTATTGTGTGGGCCTACAGCTACACTACAGCCTGCTTCACATGGCCCCCAGACAATATGATTCTCCTGATGCTGTACTCTTAATCCGTCAAACTGGTTAATTGATGTTTGTTTTATTCACCTCCTGCCCTCTAACATATCGCCTCATGTTTCCCCATCCTTCCAAAAAGTCACTTGAGAATTTTTTCTTTATTGTTGTTTTTTTAAGGACCAATCTCAAAGACAAACTCCAAATTCAGTGTGTGTACTTTGAACTGTGTGTGTAGAGCCTGCTTGTGGCATATTGCGTTACATTATTCCAATCTATGCATTTCCTTTGGAAAAGCCTCTCCCCTTTCAAGTCAGGAACTGAACGAAGTCCGGTCATTACAATAAATGTGATCCATTTGTGTGTGCGTTTAAACCTCAACAGTGTGTGTGTACGTACTCTATGCGTGTACCTAATGTACATATACAGAAGGCAATATATATACAGTATATAAAACGTTTATGTCACTGAAATTAGACAGTTGTGGTTTTAAAGAACTAGATATTAGCCAGCTGTTGCTTGACCATGCGTGTTCATTGTCCATTTGATTTCAATATCAGTAAAAAGTGAATGAAAGTTGGTGTCTTGTCATTCTTCTCTGTGGTTCAGGAATGTGGCTGCCATCAGTTAACTGAAATGTTACTTATCCTTAATCTCAATTGATTTGAGTCCACAAGGAGGGAGAGTACCTCCCCAACAAGCTTACCGACGCAGTTCTGAGCTTAGTGTTGCTTTTTGCTGCTGGGTAGTGTCGGGTGGTGTCGGGTGTGTTGAACATTAGAATTATGGAGTTGATTTAAACAGGGTTCGCACGGGTGCTTGAAATCATTGAAAGTGCTTGAATTTCAATGTTGTGTTTTCAAGGTCTGAAAAGTGCTTGGATTTTAGTTTAAGTGCTTGAAAGTGCCTGACTTTATTATTAACTTTAAATTTCTAAAGTTTTTGCTATTATGAAACATAATTTTAGATGTTTACAGCATAATACAATGTACATAATTGTGATAAAAAGTGAAAAAAAAAATAATCATGAGTATATATATTCCTGTAGATATGTATTGTACCCCAGCGATAAGGTGCTGGAAAATGTTGAAAATTACCCTTATAAGTGCTTGAAAAGTGCTTGAATTTGACCTTGAAAAATATGTATGAACCCTGGTTAAAGCTGCACTCATTTTCTATGAAGTCATTTAAATGAGAGTAATTTCGAAGGGTAGTGACAAACCCACGACGAATCATTAGCTGACTGTAGTTCCCTTCAACTCTACAAATTAGTTAAGTGTCTTTCAGCTACTTGTCTCGGTTTTACAGTGCTTTCGTTATTCTTGTTTCCTCGTAATTCTGAGAAAACTGTTTTGCTGCAGTTGGAGACTAAGGGTGAAATTATATTGATACTTGTTTGCATATTCTACAAATGGCCAAAATTGGTCTCGGAAAGAAAGGGAGAGACCAAACCTAATTTATTTACACAAAATATTCCATCATAATTTCCAAGGTTATGGAAAAAAATTACAAAACCACCTCTGTCCCCCTGGTATCCCAATGTTAAAAAAACAAAAGCACTCTCTAATATGCACACATGGTAGATAAAACATAACAAACCCTCTAAGGTGTTCTTCCAGTGAAGAAAATGAGATGCTGTGCCACATTATGGAGGACTGAAACTGGCAAAATCATAAATAATTAACTAAATAAATCAATGACCTGATAAATAATTTAACCTGCCAGTGAATCCACAAAAAATTAAACTGAATTTAAATCCAGGCATTAATTAATAAGAATTAATGCAGACGTTAAATGTTGTAACGACATCACAAACGATAACAATATCTCTTCAATAGAATAATAACATTAACAGCATTACAATATATAACATATATTTGTATATTTAAATACATGTAAATGTACATGTGTGTGTGACACTATTGCACATATTTTCTGTATTTGCATACTGTATATTCTGTTGCCGTTTTTTGGGTTGTTTTTATGTTTTATATCAAACATTTAATATTCCAGATGATCATGCATTCATTTATACACATTCCTTCAGGAGTGCCATATTCATATCTTGGGAAATGTTTGAATCTCCAACAAAATAAAAACTGAGCTCTTTGGTGTTGAGCATTGAGATTTTAAAGTTGACTCACCCGCTGAGATGTATTTATTAGATAAGATAAGATGTTCATTTATTGATTCCCCCTGGGAGAAATTTGTAGGTATGTGCCTGTTTGTCTTGGTATCATTCTCACGCCACTCTTTGTCTTGTCAAATGTAATTCGGTTCACCAAAAAACTGTGGGAGGAGACGATGGGATGGGCCATTGAAATGTTTTGGGTTTACGTTTTTGTTTGTGAGCCTAAATGGCAGATTGTCAGAACTGCAATCCTTTCAGTAGATATTCATGTTTAATAAAAAAAATTGTGTGTATGTACCTGAACCTGAAAACGCGGCGGCAGTAGGCGATTTGAGGGGGGAAGCCATCCCCCTTTATAGCAAAATTACCAAACAAGCATCCCCCTTGTTAGCTTGACATCAGTCTCCATCCATCTCCATAGTAGCAGATAATGTGGTACAAACTACAAGTGGCCGCGATCAGCTCCGGCGCACTGTGGAGTCCAGTCGGCACGGCTGCTTTGCGATCCGGCTGCCTGGTTTATTTTTGACGAAAGCCGCAACACGCTGCACAGAGCAGAACGTGCCTACAGGAAGTCAGAGACACAGGAACGGCATAGAGCATCCGGTCAATTTTCAAAATAAAACACCCTGTGCAGACTTCAGATTGTAAAAAACGAAAAATGACCAGATCAACAAAGTCGGGCAGGCAAAAGGCTTCTGAAACGTTCCCGCCATGAATCTTGTTCTCTTTATACATTCATGGTATGATGCCATATTTCCTGACACCAGCTGTTTTATCCCCCATTGAAATGCCCTCTGCTGGAGTGACTTTCTCCATTCTGTATTTGTAGTTTTTAAATATAAGGTTTTCATATCAGACAATACATATGCTGATACCGATATAAAATCGGCCTACAAATAAATCGGTCGTTGCTCTACTATTTTACACAATGTTCATTGTGGGTCCTTCAAAGGATTTAGATGGTAAAAAATTCCAAGGGGTCATGTAACTTAAAATAACCCTGCTTGAAGTGTATTGTGAGAAACTGAGAAAACCCTGCCTGAATAAACTCAGTCCACTGCTACAATTTAAAGGTGTATTTACTCAATAATTCAGTTATAAAAGACAATTGTAGTGGGGAGAGAAGGAAGATAACTGGATAAAATGGAATTGTAGAATTAGAAATGTCACAGTTATGGTTAAGGTGTCCTGCAACAATGTCCTTTGGGAGGTGTACATATGTTGGGGCAGGGTGGTGCTCCGATTGGGTCATCCCCCTGCTAAAAATTTGCAAATATGTTACGAATAGCTAGCTAGTGTCTGGGACGCAATGTTAGCATGCAGACATCAGTGAATTAACGGTTTACCCCTCCGACTAGACTCAGTCATGTCAATTTAACTCAAAAGTTTCTCTGTTATGAAAGCGTGACCGGTGCTCCCAGCTTGCTGTGCTGTAGCGTTAGCATCGTCAAATAGATAAAGATGCTGTTAAAGTTGTTAATAATCTGTGATGACAATTTACAAACCAGCTGATGGAAAATTTACATTGCAGTGTGCCCAGGTGGGAGACTGGCTTAGGCCAAGTACAATACATTCATCTGGAGGACTTTAGATGGTAAAAAATTCCAAGGGGTCGTGTAACTTAAAATAACCCTGCTTGAAGTGTATTGTGAGGAACATGTGAAAAGTGGCCGCGATGGGGGGCGCTAGTGAGCAGGCCATGGCGTAGGTTGTGTTTTTTCTGAACTCCTCCACCTTCGCTTGATTTAATAAATATATGCTCGTTTTTTCACCTCATGGACGGCGACCAATAACTCATAAGGCTCAAAATAATGGTCAAGAACAAGAAACCGAGCCCGGGGGCGCAGGGTGGTTCTCATGTGAGTGACGGTGACAGCTCTAGCTTGTCGCATGAGCTAGCTAGCGCCGCCGGCTCCCCGAGGTCAGCTAGCCCCCTGAGCACCGGGGACACGGCGACGGAGGGATCCTCCTCACCAGTGTTGTGCCTGAACGCGTTCAATGAACGATTGTTCATGAACTCGTTCATATTTTGGGCGAACGTGAACTGAACGTACTGTATTCTGCCTGATGAACGTTATTGTGAACGCGTTCATTCTGGCGTTTGTGAACGGCGCGTTCTCTCATTTTAGCTTCGTTCAAGACAGTGCCACATTTCCATAGAGACTTCCAGGCAAAAAACGGCTAAAACACACCGTAAACAGGCCTTAATATGTCGCGGAAAAACACCCAATCCAGCTCTTGTGTATAAAAAGGACGCTGGACGAGAGGTTTGTGCAACTCGCTTTACTTTCGGTCAAAACGAAACTTAACTATTTCAGACAGGATCAGCTGCATACCAAACATGTAGTGAGGCATTACCAAACGAACATAGATTAATTCGTCCTGAACATAACACTGGCAACACCCAAAACACCAGCCTCCACAGAGACGCACCGCCGCATGCGTCATCAATGTAGAGACAAAAACAAATGAAGGCTTCACATCTGTTTTTTTATTGTGATATATCTAAAAAGTTCTGCAGTGATGTTGAATCTCATTTTTTTGATGCTGCTAACTCTGTCCATTCGCTTACCCTTACTGTGCGTTCAGACCAAAAGCGCACAAAGAGGAAAAAGATCCCGGAAGTCATTCATTGTGTATTGGGAGCCAGGCGGACAAGGAGGGAAAGGTGGAAAAGGCGGAGGCGAGCGGAATAGGCGGATTAGGAGGGGGAAAAAAGTTAAAAATCCTCCAACTTTATGTAATGAGCTATGACGCGTCTAGGTGGAAAAGGGGAAAAAGCCATCCGATAACCAATTGGGATGTCTCGTTCTGCTGTCGTCCCTTGGTCAGGTCGGTCCCAGAGAAACACCCGCGTAACTTTGGTTCCTACCAAACATTCCTTCCGAGATGGCGCTGAAAATGTTGTTTGCTGCCGTAGCAGAACACCCGGTCCTCTACGATTTCACCCTGTTCGCGTATAGGGATTAGAGCTTAGATCGGCCCGCAAAATCAAGCCAGACCCGACCCGAGCCCGTGCACGTTGTGTCCGAGCCCGGCCTGCCCGGCCCGGCCCGTTAACAGTATGAGCTGATCACTTTTTTTCAGTAAGGAGTAGTCTAATATTTCCAAACCAGTAATCAGATTAAAGTACTTACTCAAGTCACTGTGCGTTTCTATTATTGTTGTCATTTTCCTTAGTAAAATTACATATTTTTGCTTTCTTCTTACGTCTCGGGGAGTGATGTGACATGTGCAGTAAGTCACGTTTTAAGCATGAGGACAACTCACTCACGTGTCAGACCATGCCACGACACAAACCACATAATACAGTCATTATTTTGAGTTACTACAACATACAAATGCTTGATCAAGGGCCCGGCCGAGGATAGTGGAGGGAAATATCGACCGGTCAGGGTCAGGCTCGGGCTCTGGCAGAGAATCTAAACTCTAATAAGGATGACGGCCGATGCGTGGAAGAAGGTCGCTCTAGTCGTTGGTTTGCCGGTGAGCTTTTAATTGTGTAATATGTTTGTAAGAAAGGAGAGAAATTATTGCATACTAGCGTTGCAACGTAGCATGCTATGTAATGACTTTATCAAGTAACTTTCCGTGATCAACGATGTCGGTAAATAGATGGGCTGCTACAGCAGTAGTTGCGTGGTGGTGTTTAACGCGAGCGGGCACTTTAAATTTAGAAGCAAGAACGAACAGGGTGACAAAAGCGACTTAGGTGGAGCGGACAAGGCGCATTAGGCGGACAAGGCGGATTTTCCTCTTTGTGCGCTTTTGGTCTATTTGCTACTATGTTAACCCAGAAGATAATGCTCTTGAACACATGATGAACTTTGTTATCCTATGCAAAATGTTTTATTCACAAACAAAAATTTGCAAAATCACTACCTAAATTTTCTCCTTTTCTCCTGCAACTGAGCTCTTTGCTTAAATCTCTGATTTTGTTAAATAACAAAAAAAGTAATACCTTACTGAGTCATTATGAAACGTTTTTCCCTGAAGCCACTGTATGAACTATGTATTCATTTATTATTTTATTTTCCCCTTCTTCTTTATTTATTTACTTATTTATGTAATTTTTAGGGCTGTCAAAGTCAAAGTCCTCTTAACGCGTTAATTTTTTTAACGTGCGATTAACGCTCAGTATAAAAAAAAACAAAAAAAAACGCGCATTGTATGATTTTCGGCCGTCGGCGGCACCCGTAGTCTTGATACAGAGGGTGGCAGAAAAATAAGAAAGGGAATCAGAAGAAGAAGAAGCAGGGTTGGCGGTTCATTAAAAACACGGCAGACTGAAAAGCAGCACTCGCTGCAAACTCCTCATCTCTGCTGTCACTCACGGTGGCGCACATTTCTTTCTCCATCGCCCTGATCATTTTGCGGGACACTCTCTCGTGGCGTGCCCGTTTGCTGATAACTCATCCCCGCATGTTTATCTCAGGCTCCTCGCTAGCCTTCTTCCTCCCTCCAGCAGGCAGCCTGGTCCTGCTGCTGTCCTCCTCGGACAGACGCTGAAGCTCCGTTTCTCTCACTCTCTTGGGGTCAACAGAGAAACGTCTAGCGGCTGCTTCTCCCGAGTTTTCCTCTGAATATATCACGACAGAGGGTTTGAATTTCAAGTCGTACTTTTTATTGTTTTGCTGCACCGGAGCCATGGCGATCATCAGTGTGATACTGACTGACAGAAAGCAGCACACTGCGTGAAAAAGGCGAAGAAGAAAAACGTGCAGTGTCAGTGGACACCACTTGCAAGCCAAACAGACGGCAGATGCAGAGAGCCCGTCGCCCCCCCTCGCCAAAAGCAGACAACCCTGGATTTATTTCCTGCATGATTTGAAGTGTTGAATAAACATTTTCATAATGCAAGCATATTTGACCTTTCTTATGTTGTTAAAAGTATTAAGAACATGAAAAAAATACATTAAGGTACATTTAGAACAGAAAAGAATGTGCCAAAAAAATTGCGATTAATTTGCGATTAATCACGAGTTAACTATGGACAAAATGCGATTAATCGCGATTAAAAAAATTTATCGTTTGACAGCCCTAGTATTTTTTTTATTTTTATTTTTTTTATTTGTACTCTATCCTGTACCACAAGCCTGAAACGGCACATGGAACCAAAGAGCCTTTCAAGGTCTGTGCGAGTGAATAAAAAATCAAAAGACATGGCAACAGCGAGCCGAAACAGATCCTCTACCACCCAAATCACATTAAAAGTGTACAGTAGCAGCTCCGCTGTCTTCATCTCCCAGCCGCAGCTGGACAACCTGGTTTTGCAGAATATTGTCAGAGCTGCAGTTTCAGTGTTAAAACTGATAAAATGATAGCTGTATGTGGTTCTATATGGGCTGTGGCAATCATTTAGAAAAATAATAGCTCGCATCAACATATTGAAAAAAAAAAAAAGAACTATGAACTAGTTCAGTTGTGGAACTGTGAACTTAGTTCAGATTTTTGAATTATGAACTATGAACTGAACTAATTCATTTTAAAATGTGTGAACTGAACTTTGAACTAGTTCATGTAGAAAGTGAACTTTCCCAACACTGCTCCTCACCCATCCTGGAGGCCATTAAACGGATGGAACACTCTATGAACATAAGGTTTGACAACTTGGAGACAGCCCTCGCCGGGGTAAGATCTGCAGTAGCCGCAAACTCATCCTGCATTACCAACCTAGAAGAGGCCCAGGAGGACCATGAGGCACGCCTCGCTGACCTGTGAGCTGCGGACCGGGAGCAAACTCCTCAAAGCCAAACTGAGCGACCTCGAGGGCCGGTCAAGAAGACAGAACATCAAAATCATGGGTTGGCCCGAGAAGACTGAGAAAGGCTCCCCGACGGCATTTGTGTCGGAGTTTCTGCCTAAACTCCTGGGAGCGGACCAATTTCCCTACGGAATAAAAGTGGACCGAGCCCACCGAATTGGCCCGCTGAACAAGAGACCACGTATCATGATCGCCAAGATACACCACGACCCGTTGAAAGAGAAAATAATGCAGCTAGCCCGTAATAAAAGCCCTCTAATATACGAAGGACAGCGCATCAACATCTTCCCAGATCTTACAGCAGATGTTATCAGGGACCACAAAGAGTTTGACGGTGTCAGGCAGAAACTAAGAGAAGCTGGCATCCGGCATGGATTTCTCTTGCCCTGCACGTCTCATCTTTACACATGGAGATACCACTAAAATATTCGACTCACCGCAGGAGGCCAGCGACTACATCAGCAGACACGTACAGGTTGCCGCAGCGGGAGCCACAGCGTAGCGGACCTGAGACATGGTCACACTGGACTGTACCGGTAAAGTTTTTATGGTCATTTTGGACTATGGACTAAATAACCGGTAACGTAAAGAGCTGTATATTATACTGTTATTGTTTTACTGTTCGGAAGTATATCTTATTAACGTTATAAGTCATATTTGAATTTGGTTTTTGTTGGTTACGTCGGGACACTATCTCTAAAACTGTTCATGTTTTACACTGGTTTCGTGTCCCGATGTGTCTGTAAAACCCACGAGTTCAGCGTAACGCATAGAGGGTGCTGTTAAGTGCTGTTTTTTTTGTTTTGTTTTGTTTTTTATCTGAGATTAGCTGCCAAACTGTGGATTTTGGATAACATACTGTTCACAATTACCAGAAAACAGAGCGTTTTCATAACTATCCTACTGTGTGATGGTGGAGCGGAGCCGGATTTGGTGCTTAGCCTTTTCAATCAGCAGCTTAGATCTAGGTATGGACCCTCTGCCCAGCGGTTCCGCTATAATGGGGAGGTTACTGATTCCCTTTTATTGGGAATGGGAAGTCAGGGAGGGTGGGGGAATTGTTCATTTTCTTTTGGTTTTGTGTGTAGTACTCATTTGCTATTTGTCTATAATGGCGTCCTGCATTCTTGTGTTGTGGAGGTGTCATGAGTGTTCCTAACAGTAGTCCTTATGGAAATAACATTGTTAATCCAACTTCTTGGAATGTAAGAGGTTTGAACAACCCAGCCAAGAGAGCTAGAGTCTTTTCCCATCTGCGAGACCTACACTCCGATATTATGTTTCTGCAAGAGACACACATTAGACACACAGATGCCCGGAAACTGAGATGCAGTTGGATAGGACAAATCTTTCAGTCAACTTTCTCAGCTAAGGCACGTGGTGTGGCCATATTAGTTAAGAGAAATATTCCTTTTCAACATGTGTCCACTAAAACCGATCTAAATGGTCGCTTTATAATTGTGACCGGCACTATTCTTACTCTTCCTGTCACTTTGGTGAATATCTACGCACCGAACTTTTACAATCCAGGCTTCTTCCGTGGCGTTTTCAGTCTCATTTCTGATTTATCAACAACCAATCTGATCGTTGGAGGTGACTTCAACTGTATTTTAGACACATTTATGGACAGGTCTTCCTCACGCCCAGTCAGCCCTCTAGACTCTACATCTGTGCTAAATAATCTGATGAAATCACTGGACCTGGTTGATATCTGGAGAATTCAACATCCCACAGAGAAAGAGTATTCTTTTTTTTCGCATGTTCGCAGCACTTATACTAGGATTGATTACTTTCTAACTGACTCCAAACTAACACCTGCAATTCGTTCATCAAAATACCACAATATCCTAATCTCAGACCACAGCCTGCTTACCATAGGCATCGATGTTGGATGGAAGAGGCCCCATTACAACTAGCGGTTCAATACAAACTTGCTTAACGATGCAGCATTCTTTGAAAAATGTCCAGTATTTATTTAGGATTACGTCGCTTTCAATGACACAGGGGATGTGACAGACTCGACTCTGTGGGAGGCCTTAAAGGTAGTAGTAAGAGGATATGTCATATGAAGCCGCACAAAAAAGGCAGAGAAGAGCTAGACTGTCAGAAATTGATCAAGAACTCCCTTTGCTTGAAAAACAGTATAGAGAGACTTCACTTTCATCTACACTTAAGGAGATCGTAAAATTAAAGCATGAATATAATAGCATTCTTTCTAAGCAAGTAAGTACTCTGCTCCTGAAAGTGAGGCATAAACAGTTTGAACTAGGTGAGAAACCTGGTGCTCTTCTTGGCTGCGACCTCAAAGTGCTCACTAAAATCTTAGCTAATAGATTAAATAAGCATGTGTCCACCATAATACACCCTGACCAGGTTGGATTTATTCCCAGGAGATTTTCTTTTTTTAATGTTCGTAGGTTACCGGATATTGTATACAGTAAACAAGACAACAGGTCAAAATCTGCAGTCCTCGCACTGATGCGCAGAACGCGTTCGACCAGGTGGAATGGAAATACATGCTGTTAACCCTGGAGGAATTTGGCCTAGGTAAATCTTTTGGCTCATGTGTGGAGATGCTCTATGCCTCTCCAACCGCTTCAGTTCTTACTAACTCTGAAAGATCTCCCCTGTTCAGTCTGTTCCGTGGTTGCCGGCAGGGCTGCCCTCTAAGCCCTTTACTGTTTGCCATGTGCATAGAACCCCTGGCTATCAGCATCAGAAATAACCCAGAATTTGTCCCTACACTTAGGAAAAATGAATCATCACATCGCTCTTTATGCTGATGATGTGATTCGGTTTCTCTCACAGGCAGATGGGTCTGTTCCACCACTACTAGACCTTATTAAAAAAGTTCGGGAGGTTAACAGGGTATACCATAAATTGGCAGAAATGTGAATTTATGCCTCTAGGTGAGGGTCTAGACTCTGAGTTCCTCAACAGTCTCCCAGTTAAAGTGACTGACCAAATTAAATACTTGGGAACTACTGTCCTCAAACAGTCAGACCTGCTTTATAAATTGAACTATAAAGTTATGATTGATAAACTCAAGAAGGACATTGACTACTGGCGAACACTCCCCTTGTCAATGATTGGCCGAATTAATGCCATAAGAATGGTGTCCTTGCCTAGGTTTCTGCACTTGTTTCAGAGCCTGCCAATCTTTTCACCCAAAGCCTTTTTTAAAACACTAGACTCAATGATTACACCATTTATCTGGGGCTACAAAACACACCGTATAAGTAAAAAACATATTTGCAAACCTAAAGACTTGGGAGGACTGGCTTTACCTGTGTTTCAGCATTATTACTGGGCGGCCATTGCCCGGGCCCTCACCCACTGGCAGAAAGCATACCCTGAAGAGATGAAGGATACAACCCCGGCATGGGTAGCTATAGAGCAGGACATTGATGGCACTTCTCTTCCAGCGCTTCTCCATGCAGCAAAAAAACCTCTTGGATCATTTAAAGGGATTGGTTTTCTATTCAAAAACTCATTAAAGGTTTGGTATCAAATGAAGAAAACACTTCAATTACCAAACACTTCCATTTTAACCCCCATTTATCACAATCATGCATTTCCCCCTTCACAGCTTGATGCTGTTTTTTCAGCCTGGAAGAAAAAAGGTCTTGTTACAATCAAGGATCTATACTTTGAAAATGCATTTTCCTCATTTGCTCAGCTTAGGGGCAGATTTGCACTACCAGCATCAGATTTTTTTTGATACCTACAAATCAGGAACTATGCTAGAGAAAACATTTCAAAATTTGAAACTTATAGTTCTCCTGATGAACTTCACTGCTTACTGACGGCTGAACCTGAGGCTAAACAGTTGGTTTCTAAATTTGTAAATGTGTTTGCTGGTCAGTCTGCTCCATCTACTGAGCATCTGAGGACGGCTTGGGGGAGTGAGATCGGAATACAAATTTCGGAAGGTACATGAGCTAAATGCCTTCAAAGCATTTCCTCCTGCTCAATTAACTCAAGACACCAATTAATCCAGTACAAGGTCATACATAGACTTCATTTTTGTCGGGTTACACTACACTCATTCTACCCTTCCACATCACCGCTCTGTATTAAGTGCAAACAATCTGATGCAACACTGGCTCATATGTTTTGGTTCTGTACCAGACTCCATACTTTTGGTCAGAAATCTTTCATTGCTATTCCGATGTATACCAACATAGTCTTCTTCCCAATCCAGAAACAGCCAGTCTGGGCTGGTCATCGCAGCTACAATCCCTGAGCCACTCCAGAGCTCTGTCAATCCAATATGGAATGGTCATTGCAAAAAAAGTCATCCTCAATGTTTGGAACAAAGTGCTTTCCCCACGTTTTGAGGCCTGGCTCACAGAGTTCTCCAGTACACTGCACATGGAAAAGATCCGGTACGAGTTATCAGGGAAAGCAAGCAGATTTAAACAGATATGGCAGCCTTTCCGTGTCTACATCTCAATAAAGAGGGGACCACCATGACACCTTAAAAATTTTTATGTTTTAGTTGAACATTTGGCTATTGCACAATTAAGCATTGTAATCGTATAAATGGATGACCATCGAAACCCATATTGAACTGACTTGAGTACACCATGTTTTATCTGTCTTGTCCTTTTGTCTGTTTGTTTTGCTTTTTGGGGTTTATTTTCCGTAGGTGGGGTTTGACGAGGCAATTATTTGTTTGTTGAAGCCTCAATGTCCTGTTTTTTCTCTGCAAAAGGAAAAGTTATAAATAAAATATATATTAAAAAAAAGAAAAGTGGCCGCGATCAGCTCCGGCGCACTGTGGAGTCCAGCCGGCACGGCTGCTTTGCGATCCGGCTGCCTGGTTTATTTTTGACGAAAGCCGCAACACGCTGCACAGAGCAGAACGTACCGACAGGAAGTCAGAGACACAGGAACGGCATAGACCATCCGGTCAATTTTCAAAATAAAACACCCTGCGCAGACTCCAGATTGTAAAAAACGAAAAATGACCAGATCAACAAAGTCGGGCAGGCAAAAAGCTTCTGAAACGTTCCCGCCATGAATCTTGTTCTCTTCATACATTCCTGGTATGATGTCCTGCGGAGGGCGGAATAAAACCTGTGGCAGGCGTGACATGTTTAGTTTCAGCAATGTTCAAGTTTTTTCAGAGATGAGTTTTTTTTCTGACAGTTTAATACTAATAGTAAGCTTGCTATTTAATTTCTAAAATTAAATGTTACTTTTTGTGAGTGTTTTCAGTGTTTTATATTTCCTGACACCAGCTGTTTTATCCCCCGTTGAAATGCACTCTGCTGGAGTGACTTTCTCCATTCTGTATTTGTAGTTTTTAAATATAAGGTTTTCATATCGGACAATATATATGCTGATACCGATATAAAATCGGCCTACAAATAAATCGGTCGTGCTCTACCATTTTACACGATGTTCATTGTGTGTCCTTCAAACAGGGCCGGCCCAAGCCTCCATGGGGCCCTAAGCAAAATTTGATTTTGGGGCCCTCTATTACTGCCAATAATAATGGCTATTGATCATTCACACACCTACTATAAACTAAACGTATACTTATTCTACTCTGTCATTACGAACACACTTGTAAAACTAAATGTGAGAACTAACCAAAGTGATTAATGCCATGGAAGCAGACACCAGATATGCAGTACAGCTGTATAGCTTGTAATAGGAAAACAAACTGCCAGTGGAACAACTGAAAATTGCTTGAGAAGGTTTGAAATAATATGGATTTGTCTAAAACCGTGTCCCTTGTCATATGATTATATCTTATATCACAAAATATTCATCCCAGTATTTTCTGCAGTGCACTGAGCAATTAAAGGCTGTTTGGTTGTTAACCAGGTACAGCTGAGGTTGCAGAGAGGACAGTGGGCACAGTGGGAGCAGAGGATAGAGATGGACCTGAGATGAAAAACATATCCCTTGTCATATGATTATATCTTATATTAGTATATCTTAATGAGATAATTTGACTAGAAATTAAATATATATGGTGACAGTTTTTGATCAACTGATTAATCAGCCTTGGCTGCTCCTGAGGAGGTGGATTGCCCCTGGACTGAGTCAGTGCCTCCTCCAAAATATTTTAACAGTGTTCCTGGGGAAGTTTCATGTAAAGTATGAGCATAATAGGGAGATGATGTAAAACAAATATGTTTATTTACTCACATAATTTACTGTGCTCTGCAGCAAACAATTGCAAACAACATACCTCAAACTATAAGTTAACTAAATTAATTAATTAATGCAAAACCATATTGCCAGCAAACGTCACCGCGTTTGTAATTAAAGTTAGCCTAGTTATTAAACATTTGCTATCAAACGTTATCAAAAACATTGTTTTGATGCCAAAAAGCGACCCACTGAGAATCAACTTATTCAAAGTATTACACAAACACATATAATTTAGTAAGATAGATAGTAAGCCATCTAACCTAGTAAGACGTTTTGAACTAATGTTAGCTAGTAAATTTGCTATTATAGGCTAACGTATTTGGAACAAAATATCAACAAATGTTACATTACCAAGACATACCTTTATCTTGTCGTTTTTTCTCCTCTTCCTCTTTCTTCCTTTTTCTTTTTTCTGCCCCTGAAGGGTAAGTCCATTTTTGGGCCATCTTTCACCTGCTGCTAGCTCCTGGATGCTCAGTGCGCGCTGCACACGTTACTAACGGAGCTCTGACATTTCGAGCAGAGAGGCAGTAGGAAACTACACTCTTTGTTGTTGGGTTTTTTTGTTTTGCTTTTTGTTTTGTTTTTATACAAGAATGTACATTTGATAATATATGAATCATCATCACTCACACATGGAAAAAAATAATGAATTACTTTTTTCTTTTTTTAAGTTAATTGCTCTTGGGGGCCCCCTAGTGGTCACGGGGCCCTAAGCAGCTGCTTTATCATATCCACCACAGGAGCAACCAAGAGGGCACTTTCACTGCATTTTATTGAACATGGGAGCACCAGGGGAGACGATCCACATTTGGTCTGTTGGAACCTGGTCAACCTGAGCCACACACCAAGTCGACTTGTTAGCCCCCACAAGAAAGCTATATTAATGGTTTATAACTCAGAAAGGTTCAAGTCGCTCCACTGTCACGTCTCATCTATGTACGTGGTGGTGTTCTGTTGAGGCAGCGGCGTCTTTCTCTCTTTGTCTTCAAAATAAGAGCTTTACATTGCATCCCATTGGAGTTTAGAACTGGGTTCTTAGCGGGGGGCTTTTAATTTGAAAGTAGCGACCGTTTGTAGAGAGAGACAGAGCGGAGCCGCAGCGGACGGAGAAGCGGCTTTTAATTTCCACTGGATACGTGTCCGCTGCCTTGCAGCTCCGATCCGGTTTGGCTCCGTCGTCCGCCGTCCGCCAATCCCCACCGGTTGCGGTTCGAGTACGACACGGCGCAGTACGGTAGACAGCTGGCGTCAGGAGGACGAGGAGTTCCCGCGATAATCACATAATCACTCCCGACCGGAGTTATAGGTCTGTGTTATTAAAAACAACAACACGGAGTGTTTCCGACCGAAGGAGTAGCAGAAGAGCTTGTGTTTGTCTCTTTTTTGAGATTTGTGTGCTGGTGTCAACACGGAGTGTTTTATTTTGAAAGGAAACCGGATACTGTTTGTTATTTTGGCGCTTGACTTCCTGTCTGCTCCCTGCTAAATTCCGCTGAATTGTTGCGTCGTGCTCCGGCATCCGCCAGAAATAGAAGTCCTGCGTATTTGTGCCGGAGGGCTCCGGACTGCCGGAGCTGGGACGGAGCAGGTACGCAGCGCAGCGGACCTGGTGGGGATTGACTCATAGACTGAAGTGAAACGTATCTGCTCCGCTGGCGTGGCGGAGACGCAACGCAGTGGAGACGTATCCAGTGGAAATTGAGGGTTACAACGCAGACCCCTACGCGGACCCTACGCCGTAGCCTGACGTGTGCCTCCAAAAAATCCTGACTACGCGTCACGTCGACGCGTCGAGACGCGAACAGCAAGGACTGTGATTGGTCGGACAGACCACCTCCGCAAATGTCTTCTGTGTCGCCTGCACTTCAACATTTGTAATAACAGCATTTGTTGTTCAATATCCACGAGCTCCATCTCCAAAAACACCCGCTCCATCTCAGTTGCCACCCCCCCGAAACCAAACAGACACAGCCACACCGGTGAATTGCAGAACAACGCGTTCCTCGACGCAGAACTTCGAATGCTCAATGACGCCGTAGGGTCGACGACGTCGCTACGCCGTCGCCGCGACGCAGAAGCATAAACCAGGCTTAGGCTCAACACACACACACACACGCACAGTGGCGCCGCCAGGATTCAATTTCAACGTGCGCACAGAAACGGCAAATACAACAAATGGAAAAATACTTTAAGACAAAATCTAATCTTTTCAGTATCAGTGGAATAACAGATTGCAGCGCACACATGATCTGTGAGACTGGTTATTCTGACATGAGTTAAATGGCTGCTGTGTGGAAAACCACGCGGTGGTCCGTAATCGCGGTGCAGACGAGTGAGTTTGGAGCTGACCAGAGGAGAGAAAAAGAGAACTGAGTCGAGTAGAGCCAAGCTTTATTGTGGAGTGGAGAAGGGGCAACACATGCTATGCGCAATTGCGCACACACATGCGATCGTCCTCTCAGATGCAGTTGCGTCTCTCCATGTCACTGTGTGAGAGAAAGAAAAGCTCTGACTTGCTTGGGCAAGTTGTTTGGTGTCACCCGCTGATTTGCATGATTTAAATATCTAGCCCGCCGAACCTTCCAACCCGGCCCTGGTTCAGCACCCTGGATAGTGCACTGCAGACCTGCAGCATTTGTTTTCATCCAAACTTTGCAAACGTGGTCGGGATTTGTAGAAGACATATGTATGGTGCTCACTAGCCTATGCTGTTCCTATAAATAAATGCATCCCTGTGCAGAGAGGGATATAGGCTATGAAAAAGTGATCCCAAGTCCGCGCTTTCCCGCTAAGCAGAAGGAGAGAGAAATTACACAGAATAAAAATTGCTTTATTTATTATTTTTTTCAACTTCAAAAAAAAAGTACGCACAGTGCGTACAGGATTCCGGCTGGCGGCACCACTGCACACACACCACACCATATTACGTACGAAATGCGTACAGGTAGATAACCGTGGCGTTTTTATACCGCCGTTTTTTGACATCCCTTTGCACAACAGGAATTTATTTATTCATTTAAAAAAACACACACAAAAAGGGCACTTTTTAATACGAGGCAAAAAGGGCAGGGGCTCAAGCACCCCTTGGGCCTTATGTGTGCACGTGCCTGATCATTCCCCACAAATACAGGTATTGTATATAATTACACTGCAACCTATTCAAACACATATGTAACCAAACATCCCACTTTTTTATGATCAACTGCTTGGAAAATCAGGCAGGGACAGATTATTGTAAATAGAGATAGAGACCACTTTAACAAGCCTGCCACGGGGCATTTCTTAATTTGGATAGGGCCCGTGGCACACAGTAAGCAAACAGTGCAGGGATGCAAACACAGCTGACTTCACCTGTTAATGTTTGCATGCATCTACATTACAGCTGTGATATGTGAATGGGAGATAGAGCTCAGAGGGGTGATGCGTCACTGAAATGACAGTGTTGGATGATTTATAAGCTTTGACGTGGAGAATCCACATTTCCACATGCTTCACATCCCACATATCTCAGGCCGGAGGCCACACCCTGCAATTACAGGCTGTACAACATTTCTCACCAACATACCCTCTTCAGATTATCGTCATGTGGAGTTATTTTAAGACCTATTCACATCTGTTCATCCTCAATGTAATTTAGCTTTCTCCAACTGCCTTTTTTCTCCCCTCTCGTCTTTCTGTTTCACTCTAACATGGAGGCTTAAACTTCTGTTCCTCCCTTTTATTGTTTCTCATTTTGTTTTCTGTATCTCATTCTGTTCACACACTGCAACACTGTCTGTTCTCCTAATACCAGTCTGCCTCTCTCAGTCTCTCTTTGCTTTCTTTCCTTCTCTCTCCCTCTCCATCTGCCTCTATCTCCCAATCTTTGTTGAGGATGCATTATTCTATCATGTCCACCAAGATGCTGTCATCATCCTCCACGTCCATTCTTATCTTCTTGCCCACCAGCTTCTGCATGTCTTCTGGAGGGATGCCCTTTGGCTCGCCAACCTTCACTGCTAACATGTCCAGGCTCAGCACCGTGCCTTTCAGGATGGCTCCCTTAGCCACCACCGACTTGCCCAACTGGAGCCAAAAAAAAAAGAGAGAGAGAGAAGATAGAAACAAAATCAGCTATTAGCTGCATCTGGCCGTACTGGGAGCTCAGAGCACTGGGGTAGTGTTGGTAGTGAAGTAGCTAGGGGCTAGCAAGCTGAAACTTCACTTTAGCATTTCGTAAACATGGTGGTTAGTGTGCACATGTAGAAAACAGCAGTTGAGAAACAATATCAACTTTATTCATAACAGCACCTTTAAAAACAGAGACACAAAGTGCTTTGACATACAAAGCAACGCCAGGAAGCTCAGGAAGAAAAAGAAACAGAATAAGTGCGATTAAGGGACAGTGAGAATAAAACACTTCCCCCAGAGTCACAGCATAAATAGTTTTCACAGGTTGAGTGATACTCCCTTCGTGAAAACACTGGATCAAAGAGCTTGTAAATTGTTACAATCATACAAGATAACTGGATCCCTATCTCATGGAGATAAACTCGACAACCAGACAATGACTCGCTTGTGATATGAGAATGAGTCAAACCGACCTTATCGTGGCAGTTCTTCTCGCAGGGCAACATCTGCTTGACAGGTGATCCCATCGCCATCTCCACCAGTCGGATGGCTCTGACCAGCTCAGCCAGCTCCGAGGGCTCCAGGGATGCCTCGTGGTCATTTCCCTTCAAGGTCTTGTCCAAGGTCACATGACGCTCCACGACCTTTGCTCCCATCGCCACAGCTGCTACAGTTATGTAGATTCCCTGTTCATGCCCAGAATATCCAATGGGAATGTCTGGGAATTCTTTCTGATATTCCTTCAGGAGAAGAGAGGGAAAGAAGAGAGGAGGAAGTAAATATCTCAATGTGTGAACCCAAAAGCACGACACTGACACAGGCAAAATGCAGTTAAGTTCAGTTACTGGCTAATCCTGACAGCTGATACTCATTTCTATAAGGATACGACACACACACACAGCATTGGCTACAATATGTCTGTCTAGTCCAGGTGCCTTTTCACTTGACAACAGAGCATTTTTGTAGTGTTTTGTAATATTGACATTCAGGCCCTGGATTTGATAGCAAGCAGTCCCTGATTAGACCATCACTTACTGAAATCAAACTAAGGTGGACATCTTTTGGGTCCAGAGGGTAGGCGCTGGTGCACTGCAGGATAGTGAAGTTCTGGTTGTGCTCCTTCACAGTTTTGTAGGCCCGACGCATTGTCTCCATGGACTGCATCCCGCTGGACACCACCATTGGACGTCCTGACACAGACACATCAGTACATAGACGAAGATGGGACGGACAAACGACTCAGTCAGGACTTCTTTATTCTTATTTGCTTTCACTGTGTTCGGGACTTTTCTCGGTGTCAGCCTCTGGGGGGTGGTGCGTAGCATGAGACCAGCACTCTCAGTCTATCTCATCTGTTCTTGGTTTGTTGTGGATTTATATAGAGCGGCAAATCTGTCTGTCTTTTTGACCAAGGGCGGGTGGGCAGGGCCAGCCACACACACACACACACACACGCAGAGCAGACAAGATGAAGCGAGCACTTTGGCTCTATCCGTAGGTTTGTGTGGCGGTGTGGGTGTGTACTTGTGTTTATTTGTGCTTTAAATGTAACATCAGTTAAACAATCTCCCTCGACCACCCTTGCTCTCCATCTCTGTCCGGTTTACCTGCTGTTACAAACAGCAATGACAAACCCTGCACAGTGTGCCGTTAAGAATGCCGTCCATGTCTCAATTGACACATCAGTTTCATTTTGAGCCCTGAATCAACATTGAAGTAGAAAACAGTGCCCCCTACTGGGCTGAGTAGGAGCCTGATTGGCGTGTGTGTTGTCCAAAATTCCCAAAGCTGAGAAAGAAGCAATGGCCATTTTGGTCGTCAACAGTCATGTACGTGAATCGAAACATGCAAAGAATCTTGTAAATTTGTGGGTCTGTTCAACATGTCTCCAGCTAAAAGCTCAACACAACAGCACAACACGATGCGTGGGATGAGCAGAGTGAAACAGCAGAGCACAAGCCAACGTCTGTGCCCTGAATACTTATAAATCCACAAATCAAGTCACAAGTCAGCAACTTCTTGATTGACAATCTGACCGCACCCAAGAGCTGGTGCTGCAGCCAAATATCTGAATACCAAACAAGCTCTGATCACTTTACCAGCTAAGACTACAATGGGATGACAAATACAACATGTCTCAGCACAACAACAGATTTGATAACCTTTAAGGCTGGTTTCAGGTAAAAGCCATCTGAGGTCACATGCTACACAGTCTCGTACCTTTTTTAGCAGTTGTCTCCAAATAGGGGAAGTTGTTGGAGTCGCAGGAGGCAACTTTGAAGAAAGGCACATCCAGCTCATGGAGGAACTCCACAGCCATCTATGGAAATCAAATTATAGCAGAGGAGTATGTGTACATGTGCTGCATCATTCAGTCAGCTACAGGTTTTCTACGATTCTACTTTTTTACTGTAGGTTTTCTTTTTTATTATAAGGAATACAGTAATATCAATATCTATTTTTGTGTCTTACAGTGAAGTACACATGTAAACTCCTGACCTGGATGTTACCTGATACATTGATTGAAATTATTGTTTCTCTTACCTCATCCATGCCCGAGGCGGTGAAGAAGATCCCCACCTCCTCCGCATACTTCTTCAGTTCCCAGTACTGCTCATGGCTGAACTCCAGGTGACGCTTGTGGTCGCCATACGTTTGCCCCCAGGAGTGCTTTGAGTTGTACGGGCGTTCCAAGGCTTTCTTGCTGAATTTGAACTCTAATTCGCTCTTCTGGAATTTGGCACAATCAGCACCACAGTCCTGAGAAGACAGGAGATGAGAGGGGCAGAAGAGAAGCAAAGTGCAAAGTGATATTTTTTCAACCATTGACATCGCCTTTATTGACACAGTTTCATCTCTTTTATTTACCTTTGCCATCTTGATCATTTTCTTAGCAATCTCAATGTCTCCCTGATGGTTCTGACCGATTTCAGCAATGATGAAGCATGGATGGGAGTCCCCGATCATCCTACCGGGACAGAGTTCAAACTGCAGAGGCATTCTCGTGATTGAGGAAGTTTGGTGTTGAGTAAATTGTAAAAGCAGGAGTCAGGAGATGTCAGATAGATGTAAGCAAATGAGCAGGAATGGCATGTCAGGGCGATGCCTTTCATAGTAAGCTTCAGGGATCCCGCCGACCAGTAGGTGATTTGCACGTTTTTAACAGGGGGACGGCCCAATAGGAGAACCACCCTGCCCCGACACACCTATGTACACCTCCCAGAGGACATTGTTAAAAGACACCTTAACCATAACTATGACATTTCTAATTCTACAATTCCATTTTATCCAGTTATCTTCCTTCTCTACCTACTACGTTTGTCTTTTGTAACTGATTTATTGAGTAAATACACCTTTAAATTGTAGCTGTGGACTGAGTTTATTCAGGCAGGGTTTTCACATGTTCCTCACAATACACTTCAAGCAGGGGTTATTTTAAGTTACACGACCCCTTGGAATTTTTTACCATCTAAAGTCCTCCAGATGAATGTATTGTACTTGGCCTATGCCAGTCTCCCACCTGGGCACACTGCATGGAGATGAAGAATGGGAATTGGATGAGTGTGTTAGTGAATGTGATAGACAGGACAGCAACACACAAAATGATGTTGTCAGGACTGAAGTCCACAAAAGAAAAGTAAGGGGCAAAAGTGAGCTGAAGTCTAAGACAAGAACAAGATGAACCAGATAAGGCAGAGCAAAGACCGGGAAGAGAAACTCTTTGGCAGGGCCATCATTCATGTATGCACCTGAACAGGTTTAGGCCGAACACAATAACGAGTCACTGCATATTTGTTCGTTAGAGGACGCAAATAAACCTACAAGACCTGATTGAACTGTTGTCTAATTATTACCGCACACCATCAGAATGGAGAAATAAAGAGACTACACCCAAACCGCAGGGCCTCTTCCAGGTCTGATGTAAATTTTCCATCAGCTGGTTTGTAAATTGTCATCACGGATTATTAACAACTTTAACAGCATCTTTATGCATTTAACGATGCTAACGCTACAGCACAGCAAGCTGGGAACACCAGTCACGCTTTCATTACAGAGAAACTTTTGAGTTAAATTGACATGACTGAGTCTAGACGGAGGGTTAAACCGTTAATTCACTGATGTCTACATGCTAACATTGCGTCCCAGACACTAGCTAGCTATTTGTTACATATTTGCACATTTTTAACAAGGGGGATGACCCAATGGGAGCACCGCCCTGCCCCAACATATGTACACCTCCCAAAGGACATTGTTGCAGGACACCTTAACCATAACTGTGACATTTCTAATTCTACAATTCCATTTTATCCAGTTATCTTCCTTCTCTCCCCACTACAATTGTCTTTTATAACTGAATTATTGAGTAAATACAGCTTTAAATTGTAGCAGTGGACTGAGTTTATTCAGGCAGGGTTTTCTCACTTTCTCACAATACACTTCAAGCAGGGTTATTTTAAGTTACATGACCCCTTGGAATTTTTTACCATCTAAATTCTTGAAGGCAGGCCCGGCCCAAGGCATAAGTGAACTAGGCAGCTGCTTAGGGCCCCGTGACCACTAGGGGGCCCCCAAGAGCAATTAACTTAAAAAAAGAAAAAAGGAATTCATTATTTTTTTCCATGTGTGAGTGATGATGATTCTTATATTATCAAATGCACAGTCTTGTACAAAAACAAAACAAAAAACAAAACAAAAAAACCCAACAACAGAGAGTGTAGTTTCCTACTGCCTCTCTGCTCGAAATGTCAGAGCTCCGCTAGTAACGTGTGCAGCGCGCACTGAGCATCCAGGAGCTAGCAGCAGGTGAAAGATGTCCCAAAAAAGGACTTACCCTTCAGGGGCAGAAAAAAGAAAAAGGAAGAAAGAGGAAGAGGAGAAAAAACGACAAGATAAAGGTATGTCTTGGTAATGTAACATTTGTTGATATTTTGTTCCAAATACGTTAGCCTATAATAGCAAATTTACTAGCTAACATTAGTTCAAAACGTCTTACTAGATTAGATGGCTTACTATCTATCTTACTATATTATCTGTGTTTGTGTAATACTTTGTATTAGTTGATTCTCAGTGGGTCGCTTTTTGGCATCAAAACAATGTTTTTGATAACAACGTTTGATAGCAAAAGTTTAATAACTAGGCTAACGTTAATTACAAACGCGGTGACGTTTGCTGGCAATATGGTTTTGCATTAATTAATTAATTTAGTTAATCACTGCAGAAAATACTGAGATGAATATTTTGTGATATAAGATATAATCATATGACAAGGGACACGGTTTTAAACAAATCCATATTATTTCAAACATTCTCAAGCAATTTTCAGTTGTTCCACTGGCAGTTTGTTTTCTTATTACAAGCTATAGCTGTACTGCATATCTGGTGTCTGCTTCCATGGCATTAATCACTGTGGTTAGTTCTCACATTTAGTTTTACAAGTGTAGAATAGAGTAGAATAAGTATACGTTTAGTTTATAGTAGGTGTGTGAATGATCAATAACCGTTATTATTGGCAGTAATAGAGGGCCCCAAAATCAAATTTTGCTTAGGGCCCCATGAAGGCTTGGGCCGGCCCTGTGATAAAGTGCCCTTGAAGTTGCCCTTTCAGCAGACTTAAGGTTTTTTAAGGTGGTGAGGTGCGCTCTAGGGTGCCCATCCAGTGCCATTTTTGGTTTTCTGACTTTTACATTTTTTATTTTTGTTGTTACCCATTTGTTTTTATTATCTTATTGAATTTAATTTTTGCGTTGCATTTTGAAGCCACGTGCTGAAATGTCTTTTCTACACCCACTCCTTCATCCGCCTGTCAAACGTTCACTTAAGTTGTATGCTTTTATTTTTAAAGTGAATCCGGCTATTACGTTGAACTACAAACCGGAAGTCCGTGCACATCCTGGTTGCTCAGCACGTTAACGGTTCCGGTCGCCTTCTCCAGGAACTCACCACTGTCTCTCCGTCCACTCCTCCGCAAATTAATTACATTCACCGAGGGTTTCTTGTTTCATTTTCTTTGTTAAATATGCCTCTAAAGTTTGAGCTGTGTCCCGGTCGAATGATCGGAGGGAACCATCCGTGCTTCATCATTGCCGAAATTGGACAAAACCACCAGGGAGACATTGAGATTGCCAAGAAAATGATCAAAATGGCAAAGGTAATAAACTTGACACGTGTGGGTTTATTCTCAATGTGAATAAGTAAGCTTTTCATTTTCTTTATTAGCACGCACGCGCAGGAATGATTGTGCTCAGAACTCGATTTAAAAAATGTGCAAATTTAACATTCTGGTCGTCGCACTGCCCTCTTCTGAATCATGACTCTGAATGAAACATACACTGAGTTACTGTGTGTTTCGGTAATAATGCCTGAACTAATAGTTTGGATATGAGCTGCTTGTTAACATGCAATAGGTTCCGTACGATTTTTGTAAAAATATGTTCGGGCATGTTGTCTAATGTTTGACAGATTTGTGAGTGGAGTTTGGTGTGCTTATTCACGCCTGGCACATAGTGGCCGTAATAGGATACTGTATCACCCCTGAAGACACACTATTTAGTTCAACTACCCCGCAGACATCAAGGAAGACATAGACATAGATTTTTATTTTTTATTTTTTTAAAAAAAAAATTCACATCGGTACCCGGAAGGGGCGAATCAAATAATCTGGAATTACAGGTGGCAGGCCAATGTGTTTGATAGAGGCAGGGAATGGGAAATGGCACTGTAAGTGTCTGTGTGTTGTTCCGAGCGCGGAAGGAGAAGGTTTCAATGGCGAAACGAAGTCTTATTTTCTACCCGATAAGCCGAGTAGCGTGAACTGTACTGTTGACTGTGCTTGTGATGTGAAACCATGTATGATCACAGCAAGCTGCAGTATGTTATGTCTCGGGGCTACACAAGAGGGAGTAATCATTTAATCTGACTTCACTTAAAATGGGATTATTCATTCCTTAGTCATTATATTATAGGGTGTGTGTCAGCTGCAGAGGCTTATGGTCTATACTGGTGCCTTAGGTAGTGTATATAACTTGGTAAATTATTTGAGTATGTTGGACCTCTAAAATAAATCATACAATAAATCATTACTGCTCAATGTTTTCCAAGCCTCCCATCTTTGTCCAACATCACATATCTTCTCCTTCACAGGACTGTGGCGCTGATTGTGCCAAATTCCAGAAGAGTGAATTAGAGTACAAATTCAACAAGCAAGCTCTGGCGCGCCCCTACACTTCCAAACACTCCTGGGGCAAAACTTATGGGGAACACAAGCGCCACCTGGAGTTCAACCATGAGCAGTACAGGGAGCTGCAGAAATATGCTGAGGAGGTGGGGATCTTCTTCACCGCCTCGGGCATGGATGAGGTAAGAGAAAGACTTCCGATGAAGGCTTAATGGTTTTCGTATCGGGTTTAACTTTAACCTGAACTTCCTCTGTCTGCAGATGGCAGTGGAGTTCCTCCATGAGCTCAATGTGCCTTTTTTCAAAGTAGGCTCTGGAGATACCAACAACTTCCCTTACCTGGAGAAGACTGCCAAGAAAGGTGGGAGTGGACATATATATATTATAGACATCGGGGAAGGAGTTTCACGTATGAGATTGATGTATCAGATGTATTTTGTGTAAGATAAACAAGGGCTAAAGCAGCTTCACACAGTGATACAATAATATGCAAAGTGTACAAAACACATACTAATGCGCAGTAAACAAAAGAAGAACAGATCAACAGGGACTCATTAGGGGAAAAAAGCAGTGTTGCATTTTGTCCTCTGCCCATGTCGGACATGATGTTTATCAGGCTGTTGTCTGTGTCAGGACGTCCCATGGTGGTGTCCAGCGGGATGCAGTCCATGGAGACGATGCGTCGGGTCTACAAAACGGTGAAGGAGCACAACCAGAACTTTGCCATCCTGCAGTGCACCAGCGCCTACCCTCTGGAAGCTGAGGATGTCAACCTCAGAGTGATAACGGTGAGAGGAATACATGAACGAGTACAACAGACGGGTTGGATTAGAATGCAATCGATGTTTATAGATTTCATAACCAAGTTGTGTTTTCAAGGGATCCGTTGCAGTTCGTGTATTGCACTTAAAACGTTAAACCTACTGTTTTGTTGAGTATCCAGTGGGTTTTGCAGTAATGTAAAAAGTACGGGAAAGTCATACTTAATTAAAAGTAAAGATGATGTGTTGATATATTACTTTAGTTAAAGAGGAAGACAAATAGCACTTGAGTAAAGGCCTCAGTATCTGATATTACAATGAAGTATCAAAAGTCATTTTTTGACAATAAATGTAAAATGAATATTAAAAGGGACAATTAAGAGGAAATTATCCATTTATACAGATGTGTGCATATACTGTCAACCAATTATCGAATCCAATACTCAGAGTTTTTCAGATTGTTGAATTCTGTTTGTTTTCAGATTGCTGATTAAATGAATGAATTTGGAAATGCTCTACTGTTGCTCAAATGGCAATCTGCAAAGTAACTTGTACTAAAGTTGTTGATAAATGTAGCGTAGAGTCCGAAGTACGAAATTTGCCTCCAAAATTTAGTTGAGTAGAAGTATAAAACAGCAGAAAATGGAAATACTATGTCCTCAAAATTGCACTTGAGTACAGTAGTATTTGAGTGAATGTGCTGTACTGTAAAATATATCATCATCCCATAACTGGGATTTCCTCACATCAGACAGAGACAGGCTATATCCTGTTTTTATGTGAGGCTGAACTAACCAGCAGCTGATTCAAATCAAATATGGTGGTCGTCTCTAACACTCAGCGAGAAAGCAAACAAGCATATTGCCCAAAATGTCAAACTGTTCCTTTAAGGGTAAGACTTATCTCCCCCGCTTGTCAACTACAGGAATACCAAAAGGAATTTCCGGATATTCCCATTGGGTATTCCGGCCACGAGTCTGGGATCAATATTTCAGTTGCTGCCGTTGCTCTGGGGGCAAAGGTCATCGAGCGTCATGTGACCTTGGACAAGACGTGGAAAGGAAGTGACCACTCGGCCTCGCTGGAGCCCTCTGAGCTGACCGAGCTGGTTCGATCCATCCGCCTGGTGGAGAGGGCGCTGGGGAGCGGCCTCAAGCAGATGTTACCCTGTGAGAAGCCGTGCCATGATAAAGTGAGATATCCTCCCCACAAGAAAAAACACAAAATATTAAAAAGTTGTGTTTTTATCGTACTGACGTGACACTTCACTGTTTAGAAAGGCAGTTGTTTGTTTCAACTTTGAGCTAATAACGTCAGTCTCTTCTTTCTTTCTCTTCCAGCTCGGTAAGTCGGTGGTGGCCAAGGTCAAGATCCCCAAAGGGACGGTCCTGACTCTGGACATGTTGACGGTAAAGGTGGCCGAGCCCATGGGCGTCTTCGCCGAGGACATCTTCCAGCTGGTGGGTAAGAAGGTAATGGAGGACGTGGAGGAGGACGAGAGCGTCACGCCAGAGGTGGTGGACAGCTATGGCAAGAAGGCCAAGTGCTGAAATGAGTCTTGAAAAAGGTACTTAATGTCAGAGGAGATTAAATCGATTCCTTTGGGGATAATTTGGACGGAGCATAATGTGACACAGGCAGGAGGGTCCTGGTCAAGGAAGTCAAAGAAGATCAGAACTTGTTGCATAATTGGACATGAAATGGTTGGAGAGTTTCAGTGTATAACCGCTGTTCAAACATAATTATTTTGCTCAAATTACTCATTTTTTCTCCTTTGCCAAAGTATTTTTAATGTATTAATGTTCCAAAAGCCGCCTTAACTTAATACACTAACTTTTTTGGCAAACAGGCTCTTTGATAAACCGTGATCTACCATGATCTAACAAGAGGCTCAGCAGTAGTTTCAGCTCTGTGGTCAGCACACGTCCAGTTGCTACTGTCAACACTCTTTGCACCATAGACACAACTGTGAGATCACAGAGCCTGCTTGCCAAACAGTCAGTGGACTCATCTTGTACCACTGAGCTGTTAAGATTGTCACCCAGTGCCAGGATGTCTTCAGGAACCAAAGTTTGTGGTGTCAGGCAGGCGCAGCTTCTTCATGAGAAAGAGATTGCTGGAGCCAGATGCATAAAACTTGAAGTTCCATCGACTGTCTGCAACAAATGTATAAAGCCATGTGTATGCATTTTTTAAAAATTGTTTTGCAAACACTACCTTGTGCCCACTCACAAAAAATCTGTTATTGTCACAAAACAGACTCCTGTTTGTCACCAACAGGTTGTAATTGTGCTTTCAGGATGAAAGATATTCGCGTTCTCTGTTGAAATCAAAGATGTTCTGGAAAGATGAAGCCTCCAAATAAAATATTGTCCATATTCCCCTCGTGATGTTTTCTATCTCTAAGCAGCAGCAGTGGTGTTGAGTTAAGCATGCAATGTCACAGCAGATTCTATAAAGGGTATATAGTCAATATCTTTCTGTGGTATTTTATATCATAGTATAACATAATACACACTGTACCCTGTGTATCTGAACATGCATTATTTTAGATCTGGAACTATTCAGTTTTGACACAGATCAGATGATCCAGGAATAAATATATAAATGGATTAATTCAAAAATGAAATGAAAACATTAAACAGTAAAAATAAACAGTTGAATTGATACAAAAAGTAAATAAATTCAGCGACAAATTAAAGCAGTTTGTCACATTTTATATATTAATTAATGGCTGCCTTTGTTTTTTATATCATTTTTGGGGCATTTAGTGGTATAATTTATTGCAACATCTTTTTACTTCTCATGTTGACCTCCGTACTTAGAACATGGTGATGGAGACCATGTCCATGTTTTTGTACAGTCGATGTTACTTGTAAGAAGAGGAAGCTGCTCCTTTAGCCTGCATTTCTGAGAATCTCCACTTGCATGGTGTTTTTCTCTCAACAAGTGTCGAGTGTTGGCTCGGCCCAGTGGTCGGTCACTTGAGGCCTCGTCGTGCCCGTTGGTTGGCAGACGGGCAAAGTCAGTTTAGTGAGTGAATATCCTCGGTTACCCTTAAACAGAAGCAGGCAGCCATGTCCTTCATTGGTCGTCTTCAGGTGTACAGTGAATCCCTGTTGCATCACGCCGATCATGGCAGCGGGCAGTGAGCACTGCTGTAAGAGGCTTGTGTCAAAGTAACACAGATCACATCCTGATAGATGACACTGCAAATCTGATTGGCTCGGTGAGGTTACGTGAGCTGATGTCTTAAAGTGGTTTGTCAGATTTAAAATGTCTTAATGTCTGTACAATTACACAATAATGATAAAATAAGATTAGTGGTGAGCTTGATTTTTACTTTCAAGATAGCGGAGGGTGGTCCAAATGGATGCAAAATTATTATTATTGATTAAAAATGCAAGAAACAACAACAGGTCACACTCTGCTTTAACCATTCACGTCAAAGAGCTGCTACAGGAGTCAGGATCATCCGTCTGTCTGCTGCAGCAGATCTTCCTCTCTGACCATCAACTGCAAACACCAACACTGAAAATTTAAGTTTTAGTTTATTTCATCATATAACACTTTATACTGATTTGAACAATATATGTTTGTTTTTTTTACAGTATAATACACGATTCAAGTAGTACATGAATATGATTCCATACTTGTAAAGCATACAAGGGAAATACAAAAGCATTTGATGGATTCTTTCAGTTGCTTCTAAACACACTCATTCGTACACACACATTTCTCACACTCACGTGATCCATAAAAGCGAGAAAAGAATTTCGAAATGACACTGCGGAGGACAGGCTACGTCTGGAGTCTGGGAATAAAAGCTGTACCGAGGAGGGCTATGATTACACACAGGTGTTTATATTCAAATCTTTTTATACACGGAAACACGCAATAAAACATTTTAACACTGCAATATAATGAATCGTTGGGGTCAGTTTTATAGAAATTATTTTCATATTCATTAGGACAAAAAAAAAGTTACAATTTATGAAAAGATTTTTAAAAAATGGGAGGGTCAACATGGTGACACAAAAGTTGGTTTTTAACCCTTTCGGAGCACCGTACTGATTTTCTCATGGCCATCTAAACAGGAGAATCAGATCCGTTCGTCTCAAAAAGAAACATATCTATGTTAAACAGACAGAAAAAAAGACACAAATTCAGATTAAAACCTGAGTATACCTGAATGTTTTTGGGGAACAAATATGTAAAATTAACATCTTTGTGTTGTTATGAGGAAATACTGTAACAATCTTTTAGTATTACTGTAAGGAGTACAAAGAAGGGGGGGATTTCATGTCTACAGTACTTTTATTGAGTATTTATCCAACACTGACGAAGCATGTTGAACTTGAATGTTGCTGAGAGAATAACATATGAGATATCGCCTATGTTCAAGTCTACTCAGCATATCTGACCTAGAAAGCAGGCGACATAATGAATATCAGTGATTGATAAATAATGTTGTGCGACACTGATAGCATATTTGGTGGCACAGTGAGGCCCCAAATGGATCTGCCTCTAGCTAAAGTATGTTTCCTCTGCCTGTTTTGAGGGCAGTATGACTTTGCTCATAAAAAACATTTTTAACATTTTTTTTTCTTTAAAAAACAAAGAACAAGCACCTACCTTTTTGCAGAACCAATGAGAGCAAATGCAATGACGGTAACATAAACAGATTTTTAGAGTTACAGATGTCTTTATTGTGATATACTTTGATAATTTAATTTTATTGCAAACTCTTACGAATATTTGCATTAATTTAGTTAGTGGAAACAGACACTTTTTTTCACTTCGCGGTTGAATGGAAACATGTTATTCATATTCTACAACAGCAGGACTCTAGTGATGTGACTTTGGGATTAGGGGGAAAACAAAATTTGCTGAAATACACGACTATCAGAAACTGAAACTTTTCAACGGTCCCTGTTTTGTTATGGATTAAAAAAAATATGGGCCTACTTGATGTTTCTTTTCACAGATTCATCCTCAGATTTCACCCTTCATGTCACACACTGAACACAGGGGAGTAGTACGTGAACACGACAACTGTGGCCTGATCTCAGACCTGTTTCACCTGAAACAATACAAAAAGCCTGCGGCAGTGGAGTGAGGGAATAACGTCGATGACAGAAAGTTGCTACCATTCGCATTCATAAATCTACATATATATGTTTACAGTACATAAGTTGTTTCAAATGAAAACATTACAGAAGAAACCTGGTGATTATTGATCCTTTCTTATAAATACATAATTGGAAAAAAAAGAAGAAAAAAAAAAGAAAAAACACGACTGAGAACGCTAACCTTTAGTCGACCACTTGTTGTCCATACTGCATCATCTACTGGGCAATCTGACATTGGACTGTTTATCACATTTCCATTCAAATATTGTCCAGGATACAGAAATAATTTCTGTCTAAAGTGGTGCATGTCAAGGCAGATGGAACAGAAGAAGTCACTCTGAAGCTTATTATGTGAAAAATCAAAATGAGATAGATATAAGCAGAAGTATTGAGCATGACAACACTTTAGCCAATTTAATCAGTGTCCATCCTATCTGTTCACATTCTAATGTAACTATGTAGCACATACTGTATCCTATTATAGATATCCAGGTCTCCAGGTCTAGGATTTAAAGGACTTGCATGTAAGAAAAGTTAACCGACCATCCCAGAGCGTCAGTATATGACGAGTTGGGAATGAGACTCCAAAATCATCTTTTCTTAGACATAGGACTTTAACAGTATGAATTTTCTTTCCTAATATGTCCTCAAATGCAGTGCACTGTTTCTGAAAATACAAGGAAGTTCTTAACAGTGGATATTTCCTCCGTCAATGACATCACGTAGCCATATAAGGTGGTGGGATGGACACAGTTCAAATCACGCTTCTTTTTTTTCTTTTGACTCCATGACATACAGAATCTCTCTGGAGCTTTGCTGCCCTTTAAAAGAAAAAAAAAAGAAAAGTCTCTTTGAGCCTCCATATTCAGTTCATACGCTTCACTTGGCTGCTTGCATGAGGAGTGGAAGCCGCACAGTCTGTTAGCTGAAAAAACAAAAAAAACAACGAAAGCAAAACAAAAACATCTCTTGTGATCTTCAGTTGAAGTTTCTATCCTGGGTGGCGTTTCAGCAGGTTTCAACCAGCAGCGGCTACAGATTGTAGTCATGTGGTACACAGAGAGGGGAGTCCCTCTGATTGGGTGGCAAAATGATGCACAGCGTTGTGTGACACTGCTGGACGGGCTGGAGGGCTTTTTAGCAGCATCTATTCAAGACAGTGCCTCTGCCTATGCGACATCCACAACCTGTGTTTGTGTGTGTGGTTTGTTCACATGATACCGAGTGTGTGCAGTCGTCTACTGTGTGTGTGTGTCTATGTGTGACAGATAAGAGACAGTTTGAGTCTGTGCAAGCATGTTTTTCCACTCCTAAAGTAAATCCTCACTCACGTGAGTTCAGTTCTGCTTTCTGGGAGCCACTCTTTCTCAGATGGTGATTGGGCAGACGATGACTTTGTCCTCCAGCATGACGCTGACGATGAGGAAGACGAAGTAGAGCAGGAACATGAGTAAGCCCAGGAACTTGCTCATCCTCCACTTGCAAGCTGCGATGGATATGATGACGAAGAGGAGCATAAGGAAGAGCAGGACGATGGCGCAGAACAGGCCGTTGCTGCTCACCTCCACCGGCTTGAAGTCGTTGATGATATTGTAGATGAGCCAGGGGAAGGGCAGACTGGAGGAAACACCACAGAAAAGAGTTGCTCAGGTTATTTCTGAGCCTGAGCTCTCATTCAAAAGTTGTTAGTACACTTGTTTTTTGTTGTTGCTGTTTGCAGGACTCACCCCACAGTGATATCAAAGATGTTGGAGCCCACAGAGCTGGACACGGCCATGTCACCGAGACCTTTTCGTGCCACGATCACACTGGTGATGAGGTCAGGGATTGAAGTGCCCGCTGCTAGTATGGTCAGACCCATTATCTCTTCTGTGATCCAGAAGGTTTCTCCAACCTGAAAGGAGGAATTAGGCCGCACGCTTTAGGAATTAAAGAAACTTAAATCATTCGTTCTGTCACTCCAAACGTTCTTTCTGGCTTTGCTTAAAAAAAGGTTTTGCTTAGGAAATTGTTTTGACGTCACAATTTTTTTGAATAAGGTTTTTGGTAATCTGAGTCCAAATATACAAACAAACGCATAAGATCAAAGTTTAGAGGTAGATTTTACTTTATCATGAGTGGACCAGCTGATGGACAAAGTTTCAGTGATGGACAGAAGAGGAAGCGATAACTGACATCATCAATAATAAATGGAAAGTTAATAGTAAACTTCAGTTAATAGTTATTTCCTTGTCAACAAACACTGGGATATAAAACACCTATTAAGGAATTGTCAAGGTTTATGAACGTCAGTTACAACTTTATAATTGCCATCCATATAATGTTCATAGATGAATGATACAGTATATATCTATCACAAACACTAACAGTATTTAGTATTATAAACATCAGTGGCAACATAACACAAAGAAAAGTGCTTAATAAATGGATCATAAAGCATTTCACTGTTAGAAGTGAAACAGCTATTAACAACCTTTCAGTTTAATTAAATATAAACTATTATTAGTATTATTATAATACAGTGTAACCATTCAACCATATAATGGCTTTTGACAAAATGTTAATCTTCACCTGAATATACATTTATCCCAGCCTTCAGCAGAGACAGAAAGTGAATACAACATTCCAGTCTAGGGCTGCAAGAATCAGTCGATTAGTCCATTAATCATATACAATTCACCATCGACTGCAGGGTAAAAATATCAAAAGAAAATTAGTTGCCAACTGTTTTGATAATGGATTAATAGTTTCAGTCTTTTTTCAAGCAAAAATGTCAAATATATTCTGTCTCCACCATCTTAAATGTGAATTTGCTGTTTTTCTTTGTCACTGGTGACAGTAGATGAATGAGTCTTTGGGTTTTGGACTGTCGGTTAGACAAAGGAAGCAAATTGAAGACGTCACTCAGGGCTCTCGGAAATGGCGCTGAGCAGTTTTTTTTCAGTCTTTTGACATTTTGTAGACTAATTGTTTAATCAGTCAATGATAAAAATATTCAGCCAGTTAATCTATAATGAAAACAATCGTTAGTTGCAGCCCTAAAGAAATAGCTCATAATAGCTCAGAGCTTTTTCTGTTGTGCACCACTTTGTTTGATACGGAACTTTAAAAGATAGATGTAGAGTCATGTTTAGTTATCTTCACACACTCTTTTATTTCATTTCATTTTCTTTTTATCTTATTTGATCTATGTTCCACCGCTTTAAGTAACACTTGTCCACAGAGTCCCCTGCAGAGTGACCTTGCACACAGGCACTCCTGCTTCATGTCTGTTTTTGCATTTGTGCTGTGAAAATAGAGCGTTACAGGTTGATCTGGCTGTGGATCAAGACAGATTAGTTGGAATTAGCTGCTTAGGTCATATATTCAACACCCTGACTGCTGCACCCTCAGGAGAAAGGCATTAGAAATAGAACAGAGAAGACAACAAACAGAGAAAACTAGTGTGTGTGTGTGTGTGTGTGTGTGTGTGTGTCTAAGTACCTGGTGAGCCCACCACACCATCAGGTAGGAGAAGAAAGCAATCCAAGAAATGGCGCCAATGAAAGTGAGGGGGAAGAACCTTTCTGAAGACTGAAAAAAAACACACACAATAAAAACACAATTTAGTTTACGTCCACTCAGTCGGACAATCGCTCAGTCAAACTCTGGTCTAGGTTCAGGCAAAAACCTGATACACTGATCCGAGATCTGATACATCATGTAAGAGCAAAGTCATCATTGACAGTTTTTAGACTGGAACCTGCTCTTATGGCCACATTTATCAAGCAGGCTCGTAACTAGAGACATACTAACCCCACCGATTTCACATAAACTGCTAGTAATCTGATAAATGGCCCCCAGTGATGTCACTCAGGGGCTAAGTTGCACTGTGGGTGATGTAGGCTCTAGGCTTTGAAAAGCAGTCCACTGGTGGAGCATTGCAGTCGTGGTCGGACTCATTATGGACAGTTCAAAGACAAATGATGATGCAACTGAACCTCTGAGTGACATCACTGGAGGCAATTCATCAGATACATTTACATTTACATTTAGGGCATTTAGCAGATGCTTTTGTCCAAAGGGATTTACAATAAATACATCCGTCACAAGAAATCAGGAGGCACAAAATGCTCTGTACTACTTTTTTCACATACACAGCAGTACTCCCCATGACCTGTAAAGACACTTTAATGTGTAAAAGTGTTGAAGCTACCCTTTAATCTATGTTATTCCAAGTTTTCTCATGTTCCAAAAAGTTGTAAAAACTAGGTTGATTATGAGATGTGCGTGTATTGTCACCTCTCTCCTGACGTCAGGCAGCGTGAGCCACAGTGGAAAGACGATGGGCATGATGACGAGGTAGGTGATCTGTTTCCTGAGGGTGTCGGGCCAGGCGAGGCTCAGAGGCTGGTCTTCATCCTCCTCTTCCTCTCCCTGAGGGGGCATTGCGTTACTTTACAATCTCTTTTATATTCTCATACCAATATTTAGACATTTCCCATCATGGTAATGCTGTGTATCACTAAGTTAAACCTGCCGCTGTAACACAACTTTGTGGAAAAATGAAAGCCGTACCTCGTCTCCTCCCGCGACACCGTTCATGGGTGGCGTGACTTCCACGGCAACATTCGAACTGTTGGGGATGTTTTTATCAGCTTGAAGAAAGAAAAAAAAAAGAGATAGAGTTAAAATAGAGTTTAAAAGACATGTGCACAAGTCAGTATGAATTTGAAATGAAAAGTGCTGGTCTAATGACACTAAAGAGAAGAGCTGAAACTTAGTACAATTTTCTTTTCTTGGAGGTAGTATCTGGGAGAGCGCTCCTATGTTGAGAAACAAAATATGCTTGTTAATTTTCCAAACTCATCCCCACAGCTGCAACAGACCATCACATGGAGGCCTTCATGTGCCTCCTCAAATGACGGATTCATTGACAAATTAGCTGATATATGAATTGACACATGTTTGTTTCTGATTTAAGTAAGAAATTGCTAAAACACACATAAATATGATATCTGATAACATATAAATTAATCGACAACTTGCAGATAATTATTGACACTACCAATACTTAATAAATAAATGGTTGTAAACTACCACACTGTTTCAAACTTCTTTCAAGCTAAAATAGGAGGAAGGTAAGTGAAAACCTTAGCTTTGACAGCTCTTGTAACATCCAGGTAAAAACTGACAGCCATGCGCACATTTTGAAATGAAAAGGAAAATAAAAAACACAGTTTTCTCATTAAAGTAAGTTTTATTTCAGTTTCTTCTTAATTTTTTGATTAACTTCTCTAACCTAGTAACCCAATCACCAGAATAAATGTTTTTTATTTTACATTCTTTCAAACCATAGACACATTGAAACCTCACATTTTAACATTTACATTGAAATTTTGAACTTTTTGCTCGTGTACGCACAAAAACCACTCAGAGTGGTTTGGCTTAAAATATCTGCTTTGGTTGCCACAAACACGGCTGGAAAATGTCTAGAATATGTTTGTTGAAGCGGGAAGTGAATGGTAGCCTTGTCATGCCGCCATCGCAGTCCCCTCCTCCTCCTGACATGAAGGTCAGCTCATAAACATGTTATCTGTACGTGAGGATATATATTGTAGAAATGTTGATATGGTATGTATGAAATGAACAAATGTGAACATATCCCCGGTTTGCACAAAAATACAATACCCAACATTTTTGCTGGTGACTGGGCTGAACGTATCCATCGCCTATGTAGTCATTTTCTGGTGAACATATTTATCACTTGTATTCCAGTAGCAACAGGTCTTAATTGATTAATGATTTGATGCCACTTGATTTATCAGCTGATTTGTTGATGGCACAAAGGAGCCCCACAGATTCACACATTACGCTGTTACTCACCTACGCCGTTGGCATTTGCAGCCTCCTCTTTACACTTGTGCTTGGCCATTTTGTGAAGGATCGACGCCTTCTCTTTGAAACGCCCTACAACAGAGGAAACATGGTCTAACCAAAAAATGTCAATAATGAATCATGTAAACGTTAAGTAAAACAAGAAACACAAGAGATAACTCAATCCAGAAGAATGTGTGTGAGTGTTTTCCACATGCCTTCATCACTGAGGGGGTCCAGGGTGTGGATCATGAGCTGGAAGATGCTGTTCCTCATCAGTGAGTTGTGTAGAGAGGCACAGCTGCCTTCCCTCTGCAGCCTGGGTTTGGCCTATGAATACACAAACACAGATACAGAAGGTTTTACTATAATGAATATAGAAAGAACACATCTGGCATTCATCACAATCTGCTGCTCAGTTGCTTTTTTTAAATAATATCTCATTTGCAACCTCGGTCCCTGTCTTCCATCCGGTCAACATCTAGCTGTCCACCAGATCCTCTGACTTTCCCTCCTTTACTCATGGCCTGATGGCCCCTGACCATCCTCACCCCTGCATTGACCTCCCTCCTCCTCCCTATCTGCATCATTCTCCTCTACATATCCCAGATCACATCCCGGCCAGATTATTAATTTAGTTTTCATGTCGTGGTTCTCCAGTCTGTATCTGTATCTTGTTTGCGTGGAACTTGTATCTTGAACCTTTTTCTGCCTGCCTCACCGGCATGTCAGACATCTTTCCTGGACTTTGATTTCTTGCCTCCTCACTGGATTTCTCAGCCTGTGTTGGACTGCTTCTCTGGATTTGGCTGTTGGCTTCCTCGCCATCATCCAATACAGAAGCCTTTTTGTAGTTCATTTTGATTATTTTTTTTTTTTTTAAGAGATTAAACTTTTTAAAAAAAGATTAAATTCCACCAGATCTGCCTCTCCAGTAGGCCCTTACTCTGCACTCCTGTGACCCTTCTAGCACCAGTCATGACATCATTCATCACTTGTCAAATGTCAAGCATATATTGACATATTCTGAAAAATATAATGCAATATATATACAGCTTACTATATATGTTCACATATTTTTTATTCAGATACATATACTGTAAACATATGCCTGCACATAAACGATGCACAACAAACTCACCATCAGCTTGTTCTCATCATCTGGTGCAGGTACCTTTAAGGAAAAACAGAGAGAAAATATAATATATACACACTATAGGATTTATTACATATACAGACATATGCAGGGTGTTGACACAATAACACAAACACATGGCCTACATGCAATCCACTACATTAGACCTGTAGTATGCAGTACATGATTTTCTAATGTTTAAGATCTGTCGGACTGTGTGGTGTTGTTAGATTTTATAACTGCAATGCTGAGGAACAGAATGTTTGAAATGAAAATGTCTTCAACCCCTTACATCCTGTTTACTCATAAAACTAATGAAAAACGAAAACACACATGAACTCTGAAAGCAATGATACAGGTTTTATTTGATCTGAAGTGTTAGGAACAGTAGAAAAGACATCATGAGCCCCATTTAACCCATGAAGAAGAAAGAGTGGAACATCTTGTCATGGCTTCCTCTTTTAGGCAAAATATTGTCAGTCTTTACAGATAATTTGTTGTCTTTATTAACACACAGACACACAGACACACACACACGCACACACACAGACACACCCACACACGAACTAGCTCTGGTTCTTGAACCGGTTCCATTCAAGATTCTTCAACACTTTGTGCTTCTAAAGATGTTTCCACTTGTTTTGAGTACAACCCTTGTAAAAGGTGATGATGGAATGGCACTGCACAAGGCACAACAACCTAGAAGATGACACCCCCACTTCCGTTTATACTTCAGATCAAGGAAAACCTGCTATTTTTGTTATTTTCAGCGAGGAAGCAACTATTGTGTTCCAATCCAATTTATTATCGGTCAAAGGTAAACAAACAGGAACAGAAAAGGGGGCAACAGTGGGAGTGAACCAGTGCGAAGGTCTTGTTCCAACATGAAGATTACAAGGGAGGACGAACACTGATCTCAACCCCAGCCATTTCTTCAGAGGACATATACAGCACAGCTGTGTCACCACATACTGTACAGAAATACACACACTCAGTCCAGCGGCTGGGGCAGGTAAGGGACTGTGGTGGTGGTGTATGAAAACATGGAGCAGTAGGGAGGGTTTAGTGTGGGAATCAGGGGTTTGGAGATGTTCAAGACAGATAGAACAGACAGAAACATAAAGTCTAATTATATATATGATATGATATATATGATATATACTATTATATATATCATATATGTGTAGATATATTTACACATATAAATATATATTTATATTATAATGCATTTTGAAACACAGTACTCAACTCATACTCGTTCTATATGAACTAGTATGTGGTGTCGTTCTGCAGTACAGGAGGCATAAATCACACTATGATGTGAAAAGTTCTCATAATTCTCCAAAGGTAAGCTCAATACAGAAGCACAGCAAGAAGCTGTTCCTGAATGCTTAGATTGCACGAATCAGAGGCTCCATGAAAACTGGACCGGGATAAAGCGAAGAAGAAGAAATCTGGCACGTCCCTGTTTAACTGAAACTGACAGGTCTTTCAATATAAGAGCATCATTAGAAGTCCAGTTTATTATGTTTTACTTCATTTCTAACCAAATTAAGTAAAAGAAAAGAAAATGTGTTAGGTCAGTTGAGAAATTTGAGGAGTTCCTTTTGATTTAACCAGTGAGGTTTTACTCTTATTAAAGGGTTCAAGAAGATTATATCAAGCTTTTGTAATTCAGAAAGGAAATTAATTGAACTCCAAATCAATCAATAGACCACAGCGGCTCAAGACCACGGATGTATTGTTCACCACAGGTTTGTATGAACATTTACAACTATTTAAATTAAGATAAACTCCCTCAGTCATTCACTTGCCCCCTCACCCGCCCAGAATGCTGCTGCTTGAGTCCTAACAAGAACCAAAAAAGTAGATCACATCACTCCAGTTCTTAGATCTTAACACTGGCTTCCTGTCTATCAGAGAATAGATTTCAAAGTCCTGTTGTTGGTTTATAAAGCATTGAATGGTTTTGGACCAAAATACATTTCTGATCTGCTGCCACGTTATGAACCATCCAGACCTCTGAGATCGTCAGGTACCGGTCTGCTTTCAGTCCCCAGAGTCAGAAGTAAACATGGAGAAGGAGCTTTCAGTTACTATGCGCCACATATTTGGAACAAACTCCCTGAAAATTGCAGGTCTGCTCCAACACTCACCTCTTTTAAATCAAGACTTAAAACATTTCTTTTTGCCACTGCTTTTAGCTGAAGCAATTCAAGTCTTTGAACTGCATTATGACTCTGACTCTACAGTCTTATTTCTTTTAAAGCTTTTCTATTTTAGCCTACTTTCTTTTTGATGTTTGTTTTTTCTTAATGTTTTTACTGGTCTAAAATGCAATTCTTAATGTTTTTTAATGCAATTTTTAATGTCTTTTAAATGACATTTTTATGTCTTTTAATGTAATTTGTGTGTGCCTGTAAAGCACTTTGAGTTGCCTTGTGTCTGAATTGTGCTATACAAATAAACTTGCCTTGCCTTGCCCTGTGTACGCTATGCTACGTATTTAACCAATAGACATGATGGATGCACATGGATATAGCAAGTTAAGGAACCACTTGTCTGAGGTAGATTCTCCTCGTATGCCTCATCTTTATGTGTACAATTTTCCCACGATGACTACAATCACCAGAACCACGTAGAGGGGTGGAGGGTTTTGTTGTTGATGATGGAGGCCTCAGAGTTTGAGCACATAATTCCTTTAGCTTGCATCTGATAACACCTGCTGCTGTTATGCTGCTGTTACAAAAAGAGTGTTTTTCTTCCTGTTTATAAAGGGCTATCACTCCTTTAGACTTGTTTACATGTCGGTTCAATCCATTTCTTAAATTCATCTCAACTCATTAAAATCAGCTCAAACACAGGATAACATTTCCCATTGATCATATATCATCATTTTTTTTCAAATCTTACACAAAGCAGATTTCTTTTCACTTTAGATCAAGCAATTCCATGTTGCTGCTTTTTGATATATTCACTTATTAACAGAAATGACTTGAATGTAAATCCATAGAGATATATTAAATGTAAGGTTGACAAACAACACAAAAGAAGAGGACGCTGCGGACACCTGTCTGTATCCATGTGATTGCTGCGCGTGCCCTCTGCTCTAGTGGCAGAGGCCAGCTTGGAATTAGTTCATGTTGTTTAGTGCTCACATGGCTCCTCGTGAGAGCTGCCTGATGACAAAAGACACTTATAACCTGCTGCAGGATCTGCTGAGACTCGATTCTAATGATTGCCCTCAATGTATGAATCCAATTAAGGTTGTTTTCATGTTTAAAGTTATACATCCCTCAGTCTCCTGAAACTATTTCAAGCTTTGCTTAAAATACTTTTTTTTTTTCAATTCTTGGAAAGGTGACTGGACATGTGATCTTACTCGAGTCAGTAGCCTTATTCTTCCACAGTATACTTCAATAAATGTTCTATTTTGACTTCACAACTGGCCCTTATTTAACTCAGCTCTCACCTCCACTCTGATGAATGAATCACCAGTGACTCATCACAGATCTGTCGCAAATCCATTCTGGACAGTTTTAAATAATTCAGATCTGAACATCCTTCAGTACCTAATTCTAATTTTGTTTGTTATTCCAGCAGGTTACTAGAAAAAATTCTAATATACTATACAGACCATATAATCTGTAACTGCTACATGAGACAGTTCTGAGGAGAACTGTTCCATAAGCAGATGTCATTTTACTCTTAAAGAACAACAGTTTTTGAAGATGCCTTGTTAAGAACATAAGGTCATTTACAACCATTTATTATTAGATAGACATCATAACTCATATACAGATTGGATCATTGATATGATGAAGAAAGTGTTTTGCAACTGCACTGCTCACATCGGCTGTACGCACCATTTTCCTCCATTATGAAGCAACATGATGTCATTTCCATCTCATTATTGTCAGAGCTCAATATTCGATGCAGTTGAGAATTAATGAGCTCAGCCTCATCTCACTGGCTTACAGTGTGCCAAAATATTTCTATATTTCTACCAAATAGAAATACACAAATAATTTGTCTCAACTTGAGTCATTTTTGTTTAACAGCACAGGTCATTTTACTTTCTCTTTGGGGTAAACTTGCAGATAATCGTCAAAATCTGTCAGGGCTTGTGTTATGCTATAACATAGAAAGGTTTAAGATGTAAAGGTGATCTGTTTATGTGTTTATGATAGTAGAAGAAGAAGAAGAAGAAGAAGAAGAAGAAGAAGAAGAAGAAGAAGAAGAAGCAGAAGAAGAAGAAGAAGAAGAGAGATTGCTGAGCTGCTGTTGCACTTCAGTGGTCTCATCCCTGGTCCAGACAGTGGAAGGCTCTTAAATCCTAAAGATTGAACAAAACGTTGCCTTCATCCCAATCACTCATCATCGCTGTCATCAGCGAGGGACTATTAGATCACCATCTCTCTCTCTCTCTCTCTCGCTCTCTCTCCTCAGGATCCACCTGACTGTCCGAGCTGTGGGACTTAGCCAGGATTAATCGGCAGAGATCACCCCTTTTTAGACTGGTGATTTTCAAGCCTGCATGTGAGGTCCTGCAGCAACCTTCACAGGTCACCACGCTGTCAAAATAGTTCTCTCTCATCCGTCAGCAAAACCCAGCTATCTTTTTTTTTAATGATATTTCATTATCAACAGCTGCACAGACTTTAGATTCCACTGCAGTGCCTTGCTCACCAAGCACCTTGACAGTTATTCCATTAAACAGCTGCCGCGTTTTGATCATGATCACGGTGATCTGACATGATAAGGACAGACCTACTGTGCAACTGAAGCAAACAGCTCCAATCATTTCAGCTGTGATAAGCTCGACAAATACACAAAGAAAAGCAATTGTATCTGCACTCTGGGGCATGAATGATAGAAAACCTGTGTGCACCCTTAGGTCTATAATTATAACATCTGACAAGCAAATATCTCTTCAGTTTAACAGTCTCTGAGGTTACAGATGCACAACACTGCTGCATAATGCTCCAGGTCTGATATCAATGGCTGCAAGGAGAATTGTAACGTTTCATGAAAGCTCTGCAGAGACAGAGTGACACTGTGCAGGGCTGTATGTTTGCTGTCGTCACTGCCGGTAAGCAGTTGATAAGGGGATCAGAGAGGATTGTCGTCTTTAGTGCCATCACTTAGCAAACCTGAAGATCTTCTCTTCCCCAACATGGACACTGTAGGCACTGTGTCTGCAGTGCACAACCACCTAAAACAGGCACTCAGCTACGCACAAAATAAAAACAGCGACTGTTGTGCGGACGACTGCATGCTGTGGAAGTAACGTTCAGTTTTTTTCTCGCTGTGATCCGATGATTCCTGCTCCCACAAGGAGCATCTGACTATTATTAGCGGCTCTAATGGGATTGGAGGGCATTAACCCGAGGGATTATTAAGCAGCTACCAACACATGAGGGCAAGGCAGTAGGACATAAAGTGCCTGAGAGACAGAAAGAGAAAAGCTGTTCTTGGGTTGAGGTGAGACAGCCTGGGGAACAGCTGATTCCCAGAAGGGCACAAATGTCAAACAGAGCCTCTGCAACAACACTGACGGGAAGAGAGGATGATGAGTGTCCAGATACACTGCACGGGCTCACAGGTTTAAAATAAAAATGTAAAATATGCAATAATGTATCACATTTAAGATAAAATAGATAGTTCAAGTGATAGACGTGTAAGATGGGAAGAAAACAAGCTACCACCTGTTTATTTTCATCTAAGTGATTGCTTTATAAAACTCCAAAACTCCAAAACATAAGCAAGTCATGCTTCGTTGGAAGCAGTTATTCTATCATGTTTACAATTAGCATTTTAAGGGGAGGAGCTTTAAAGCAGATACGACTTGTGATCATGAGCTCATCTGTTGCCTCAAACGTGAGAACTTCTCCTGGCCTGGATCACTACCATAAAAATAGCTGCCTCCGTCCATCAAGTGTTTTCAGCCACTGTTGGGTCTTAAAAGTTCCTTATGAATGCGTATTTGGGCACAAGACGTCACTTTAGTTGCCTAGAATGACATTTAAATGAACATAATCTCATGTTTCATAATGTCTCCAGAAATGTGCAGCAGTGCGCTGTATACGCCCCTGAAGAACTGGTGATGGGTGCAGTCGGTCTAGGCTACGGGCAAGCTGCTCTAAGTACAGTAGTTTTAGTATTTTTCACCTGAGCGCCGTATGAGATTACAACATCAGAGAGCAACAGATCTGACTCCAACTGCACACACAGACAGAACAAAAAACGGAGAGACAAACGTGAAAAACAAAATAACTTCTTTGTGTGTGTGTGTTTGTGTGTGTGTGTGTGTGTGTGTTGAATCATCACGTCCACTCTGTCTTGAATCTAGAATCTATATGAGCTTCGTAAACAAAGAAGCAAAAAGCACAATGAGCACTCCAAGCTAATCTTCATGTCCCGGCTGACATGAAGTGATTGGTTTAGGGGTTGTGAAGTGATTGCTATTGTGAGTGTTTTTTCATGGGGGCAACATGCTGAGTATGGGTCACACTGTGCAAGAGCCTTTCAGAGAAAAGAAAAATACTTTTTAATGCTTCGTGATTGCTTCTTAGAATGGGATCTCTGTGTAATCCACATTATGATGATAATTACAGATGCTCTGAAATTATGTAGAAATAGTGAGCAAATGGCACTACTTCAGTGGCGAGAGACCTCTTTATTCCAATGTCAGGACAGAGAAGTGGGGAGCTAAAGGAGGGAGCGTGCTGATGAGGTTGAAGAGATGCTACAATGATTTCTGGACTCATTTGGCTCTTTCTTCTGCTTTCAATTTTATCATACAGCCATTTCAAAACTCCATCCATTTGATGTCTGTCAACTGTCTACAATCTTGGGTGTATTTTAAATATCTGTACATTAAAACTCACCATGAAGCGAAAACAAGCCAAATGTGTCATCTAAAAAACCAAACATATCGGTATAATCTGTCTGATTACTTTGACTTTGGAAATTACCCACAAAATATGCTGAAATGACTTAATCCCAGAATGGAATTCAGAAATAAAGTTATGCATGTGATATTTTGCTATTTTGCATTGTTACTAACATTGTTCTGACTGGCTGGGGAGCAGTTTCCATTGACAAAACTATAAGGAGTTTCCATTGTCAGTAGCAGGATTTGTTTTCCCCAGATTGCATGAATAAAAGACAAACAGCATTTTGTTTGTACGTTTTTTATATGTATAATTTCAGACTTGTTTATGTCAACGCACTCAAAGGGCCTAGGTATGCTTAAAAGTGTAGTATCAGTATAGATGCAGCTTTCAGAAGTGCATTGACTTGAATGGTAGACGAGAATAACGGTTAAAACTTGAGCAATACCCTATTTTGAAATGCAGAAATCCATGGCAAATAATATATTACCTAACTTTCTAATGTGTTCTGATGTTAAATGTCTTTGTATTTTCATCTAGTTGAACATTTTGGGGACTAGCTTTGTTACATCAGTCCTATTCTGAGAGCCTCTCTGGACTCTGGTCTGGACTTGGTTACTAAAAGTAGCGACTGAAGACGAGGCATGCTCCTAGATTTAGTCAGCACCAAGAAGCTGCCTCCGTGTCTGTCAGTGTCCAAGCCGCACAGGTGGCAGGTTAAGACAAATCTTTATATCCTTCCAGAGGGGTATTGAGGACGGTTTGGCTGCCTGACAGAGTGCTGTCTGTTCAGCACTCTGTTGTAACACCGACTCAGATTCCCAGAGCAGGACTGCTATACTCATCCTGTGATCTCATTCAATGTGGAAATACAAACAATTCTCAGAAAAGTCATCAGCAGATGCTCAGATTTTATGTAAGGTACACTGACAAAAAACAATCACAAAGACATTCGAATCAGAGACTCATGTCAAGAATCAAAAAGGCTCTCTGTGTTCTTTGACAGTCTGAATCTTTGTTGAATGTATATTTTTTTTACTTTTCTGAGATTTTCTCTTTATTTTCCTACTCTCAGGCTAAAAAAAAAATAGAGAACCAGAAACCTCTTGATGGTTGTATATGATGGGGATGGTCCTTCAGCGGACCGAGGGTCAATCAGTGAATGAGAACACTAGGGTAAATGTACCACCTGCACATTTACCCTAGTGTTCTCATTAGGACCCACAATGCGGTGAGTGGTGCTGTTCAGTGTGAAAAAGGAAGAGTTGGGTAAAAAAAGAAATGGAATAGGGATGGATGGATGGATGGATGGATGGATGGATGGATGGATGGATAGATGGATGGATGGATGGATGGATGGATGGATGGATGGATGGATGACGGACAGAGAGGGTCAGGCTCACCTTTGGTGCAGGCTCCAGCTCCTCCACCTGGTTGCTGCCCAGAAGGCCCTTTATGAAAAGTTCTACTTTGGCATTGAACTTCATGAATGTGACGTAGCAGGTGTAGCACATCAGCAGGCTGATACTTTCCCCCAATGTGATTTGGTTATCCAGAAAGAAATAGATGAGCATGAGCAAGCCAATGATATAGAACGAGACGTCTCTGAACAGAGGCCACCAGGTGAGGTTCAGCACCTCTTTGGAGAACAGGGCGCACATCCCGATCACAAACAGGATGTTGAATACAGCAGAGCCCACGATGGTACCGATACCGACGTTACTGTGGGAGACGAACACTCCTATGACTGAGGTGAAGAGCTCTGGGGCTGAGCCACCTGCTGCCATAAAGGTGGCTCCTGCTACATCATCAGAGATCTCCAGCTTCTCTGTGATGACAGTGAGCGCAGGAACAAAGAACTCATCGCAGACAATGGCTAAGGCTATGAACATGTACAACATGCCAAACATATGAAGCACCACATAGCCTTGGCGTCTGTCTTCCACGCTGAAGTAGTCTGTTGGGTAGTCACCGTGATTCAACTCTACATCAGATGATCTCATGGCCACCGGTGTGTCCTCTGCCGCTGCTGACAGGTTGTGGTGCTGTAGAAGTGTTCTTTGGGGCACTGCCGCCTCTGCTGAGCCCTCGATGGTCGATTCGCGCTCCTTGGCCAACGTTGTGGCCACTGACAAGGCACTCCATGAGCAGAATATGCTGACTGCCACCATACTGATGATGAATCCCAGAATCCGTCCAGGTCGCAGCTTTCTTCTGGCGCCCTGGTAGCGGTGCCTGGAGCAGCTGCTGTCAGGGCCCAGAAGAGGCGCAGAGCTGGAGGAAGCCATCGTGTGTTGACTCCTACGTATTGGTAGCATGAAATCCATGGTGTTTGGCGCAGGTTGTCAGGCAGAGTGGAATTTCAGGAATCCCCCCCAAAGCTGGGTTGGTGGTGCTGATGGCTGCAAGGGCGGGGGTTTGACAGGCCGCGATGGTTTACCGATTTGTGTGCATGCTGCTCCCCGGTCTAAACACAATGGATGCCCTGCAGTCTAATTCCTGGATCCAGCCCATTTAAAGGCTTCCTCATATTACTCACTGCAAGACAAAAAAGTGATGTTGATGAATATGTTGCCCTCTTTCAAACTTATTTCCACTCATTTATCAACATTGTGTAGAAAAGGTTGTAACTTCTGTTCAGGTCCATTTATAATCAGAAACAACCCCAATTAACCATCCCCGTCCCTGATGTATCTCCAACTGAGGTGCTGGTGGCCACAACCCCAGGGTGGAAATAACTTGGATGTGCATTGGAGTGGCTTTAGTTGTTGAGTTTCTCGCTCCATCATGATTCAAAATCATGCAGTACATACAGCAATATCTGTTTTGGGAAGCAGAAGCCACTCTGCACTCTAAACCAAACAGATCAACATGCTCTCTGAAAGCAGCTTGCATGTTTTTCTAAATCTTCGAGGCATGCAGGATCAGCCATGTTACATTTTCCTGTCACTGATGCCTTTTAAAGATGTCACAACAATTAGGTTGTTATGTTTCTAACTAGACAAAATTACTAGGTGAGTAGTTATTATTTAAAGAAAATATTGACGATATGTGGATATCGAGATTGTTTAAAGCATGCTGTGACATTCACAATGCTTTGTGTTTCTCCCACTGGTTCTGTGCATTAGCACATCTGTGGATATATACTGTTGATAAATGTGGGCGCTGATATCCATCCACAGGCCTTGCTGGCAATAGTGCAAATTAACTATAAGTACATTTACTTAGGTCGTGTAGCTAGGCGCAATTTTTAAACTTATACATTTACCTGAGCAGTTCTATTTCTTGCTGTGTTCCACTACTCCTCCACTACATTATTCTACGAAATGTAAATAACAACTGCTTTTACTAGCAACTTTGCAGATGATGGTTTGCTACTGAGCTTTCCAGAACTTTGAGGTCTATATTTGGCTCTGCCACCGACAGATTCACAAATGTTGATTTAAGTTCACGTTGATTATTTAAGAAGATTCAGATTGAACGGCTGGACAAGTTAGTCTCTGCAGAGCACGGCTGCCCAAAGTGAGGCCTGAGTGCCAAAGTTGGTCTGCTACATGGCTTGATGTGGCTGTCAGGTGTTAATAGTGAGAAATTGTATTTTTTAATATTTAGGATTCCTAATTAGTCATTATTTTTAAAATCTGAGCCCAACAGGCAGAGCAACACTTTGCTGTGAATTAACAGAACTTGGGACGCATGCATCATTTCTTCATCTTGACAACACAACAGCTGTATTAAACAACCAGGTTTCAGTTTTGGCACTCAAAGGGAAAAGTGTGATAAAGTTGATGATTGCAGAAGTCCTATAATATTGTTATTATTATTATATACTATTATGTTTATGTGAACATACAACAAATATGACCGAAATATATAACATATTTGAAAATCTGAATTCTTTTGATCTGAAATTCTTTCATTTTCTTGCAGATGGGAATACAGTATGTACTGAATTGCTGATGGCAGTTGATAGCTGTATTAATAGCAGCAATTCTGTTAATGTGCTGTGGCCTTCTTGACATTGTACTGAGAACCTGCAGTGAGATCTCTCTTCTTTAAGTGAAGACATTAGTGAAAGCTCATTAGGAAGCCATTTAATCCCCGAGAAGATATACTTAGATTAGCCTCAGGTGCTGCACTCCGATGTCACTGCACAAAGTCAAAAACTAAGACACCAACAAAATGATTTGTGAATTTGAGGGACAAATAAAAGCTGCTGAGCATTACCATTGTTGAGCACTGAAACACCTGCACTGGGACAAACTGCAATGTTGCTTCTTCATCTAATAATTCCTAAACAATATCCAGTCTTCTACAACCTGCCATGCAACATCAAGTTGTTATTGTAATACATTCACTTAACAGCTTCAAAACCAACTGTGAACTCTGCAAGTAGCATTTTAGAACCAGGCTTGACTTCATCAGGTCATTAGAGCAGAGACATGACACAGCAACACACAAAACACAACATTTTATGATTTTCTCATACCACTGTTGGAAATCTCCTCTGCAACTGGAAGCACTCCAGCACGTCCTAAGTTTCTGATTGAATATTCCACTAAATTGAATCCCAAAGGGGAAGTTCCAGAGGGCTGAAGGTCCCGGCAGTAATTCCTCAGTGAGATTTTCTTCCCTGAGCCGAAGTGCAACTCCAAAACAGCAGGTCAGAAGCCGAGGACCACGGACTCCTCCCTCCCTCTCAATGTTCCTCCCCTCTTTGACACTGCCTCCCTTCTTCCCTGACTGACTCCACTTTACCTCCCACCTTTACCCTCCTTGCCCTCTCTCTCTCCCTCTCTCTCTCTCCATGGTCCCATGTATCATTTTTCCCATCCCCACACCCAGGCAAATGTCTTACACAAGGAGCTTACAGCTCTATGGGACTGAAGCCTATTGTACCATCAGATCGTAGTGCTGTTCTCAAAGCCCTTGAAAACGATCCCATAGCTCTGCGATGTAACACACTGCAGCAGCTTTATAACTTCATCAAAGCGTCGAACTTGGATTGAAAAAAGACAATTTGACATTTGTCATTCTGGCATGCTTTTGTTTACATTCATGGATACTTTTGCACAGATTTTCTCTCATTATATACATTTTCTCTATGACTATAAACGTGTACTTTTTACGTTTTTTTTTGGAAAAGAGGATACTTGATTTTTGGGGCTGATGTTGATGCTGATATGGGAAAGTTAAAACATATTACTGATATTGATATTTTGGCGAATATTCTTATATATGTATACACACACACATATACATGTATATATACATATATATACATACATATGAGGGATCAAAACAAAACATGTGTTTATATACATATATATAAACACATATTTTGTTTTGATCCCTCATATCTGGGTGTCAGAAACAAAAACAAACATTTGCATGTAATGGAGGCAAGATATTTTACAATAGACCATATTTTACATGAACTGTATTGTCTCAAATTACATCAAAGCACTGAAATTTCTGTATTATGGTCTGTAAAAATAAAATAGGTTTATACATATACGCCAATACCAATATATCTGCGATAGGCTCTAACATAAACTCTTTCTGTCTCTCTCTTCTTATTTTACAAATAACTGAAATAAGGTATCAAATAAGTCAATCAAAAATGTACTAATATGTATAAAACATGATTGAGCAATCTGTGTGTGCAAGTGGTGCATGTGCACACTTCAAGTCAGGTCAGGCTTTACACAAGAGAACTGTAAGCTTAGTTGCCACCTGAAGGTGAGTTCAAATGTGACCTATTCTGTTACGTAGTGTGTCAGTTACATAGCACCACTTCTACAGCAATGTGTGTGTGTGTGTGTGTGTGTGTGTGTGTGTGTGTGTGTGTGTGTGTGTGTGTGTGTGTGTGTGTGTGTGTGTGTGTGTGTGTGTGTGTGTGTGTGTGAGAGAGAGAGAGAGAGAGAGAGAGAACATTGGACAACTGTAGCTAATCCCACAGGAAAGTCAGACAAGGAAGACTTATGAATTCAACAATTAAATAATTAAAGACTGTACCAGCAAAATAATTTGAAAGATGGATATCCAGGAGAGTGAGAAAAAGACCATATGTCAAACAACCCTGCTGGGATCAAATCCAACCAGACCTACCTATCGTTTCTCACCTCCTACCGTTCAGATCCAATTAAACAGGAGCATACTTAATGGAGTGGGCCGTTAACTTTCCCTTGCAGGCAAAATGCTGCTGCTTCCAGTCAGTCTCCAACTGTCAAGACCACTTAAAGTCCTTTTCAAGGAACAGTTGCGTCTTTCAAAAAGAATTCTGCACAGAGAATTAGGTATTAGTGTTTTTTTCTGGCTTCATGTGCACGTGCAGGATCATCATACATACAGAAAACTAGAGGAAATTCAAACGTACAAAATTGGCTTGGATATGAAGGTGTGCCCCAACGAGGTAAGGCCACAACCTGAGGTGACACTTGGTTTTGTGCAGAGGTGTTTGACCTAAGTCAGGATTCTGGCATTCGGGCCATAGCTGCTATATAAGGGCTATGTAATGTCCTGAACAGGCTAAACATGTTGCATAACCATTCAAGCTAACCCTACACTCCTTCTCTAGGTAGGCTGAGGTAAATCACCTGTCGAACCTGACATGAAAATAAGTCCCTGGCATTCACCAGATCTCAGGCTTTTTCAGGTTAAGTTTAAGATGCTGTTCTCTTAGAAAAGTAAAAAAGGACAGTTGACTTTGGGATGGCTGGAGTGAGCGAAAAAAATATGTAGCTTAATTACATATGACCTCAAACAATAGCCAAGTGATTATAAATAAACCTTGATTCTGCATCGGACAGTATTTTGCACAATCGCTTGAATTATTAGACTTTCTCTTTTACATCAAGGTGAGAGAGGCTTCTTAAGTCATTTACATTGGTCGGCCAGGTATAGCGAGCAGCGAGAGAGACAGATTCATGTTCTTCTGTGGAGCTGGGATCAGCAGCAGCTTATTGGATAAAGCTTCGACCTGAAATAGCCACTCGGTTAAATATAAGGTGGAGAGAGACCCTCTATCTGTCAACCCAGGTGATCTATACAATGAGTCTATGGATAGAAAAGTAGAGTTTACCTGATTGCTATGCCCGGCATCCCTGAGTTACTGTTGCTACACCTGTCGAGGTCGATGGCAGTTTACACTAATGGTGGCATCTGAAATTCTGAAGTTTTTGAAGCAACAGGCACCTTATTTCAGACAGATGTAGGAAAAAAGGCAGACTTCTCACTTCCATTCTGAGATTGCTGATTTTGCCAGCTCTTACTGACAGATTTATCAGCTGAAGCGAGCTAGCTAATTAGGCTAATATTTGCTACATTATTTTATTTTTTTATTTTAATGTTTATTTAACAGGGACAATACATACAACATTGCCACAAAAAAAATGGGAAAATGTGATGCACATAAGAAGTCTAGCTTCAGCTAATTTGCAGTCTTTGTCCCTGGTCAGGCAACATTAGTTGTTTAAAAGCACGGTCTCCGCCACACACCAACATGATCATGCACAAAGACTGTGGTCTTTGTGCAGTTGATGAAGAGCATCGCTCTTGTATCTCTTGTTTGGCCAACACAGTGGAGGTGGTAAAAGTTTTTTTTTTTTTTAAACCTGTAACCTCAAAAAAATAGTTGTTATTGATCGGAAACTCTACAGTGGTTTCATGAGTTTTGGTGTTCTGTGTCACATGAGGGATAGGCTGGATTTTTGGAAAATAAAAATAAACTATGAGAAAATTGATAAACCCTACTGAGTTAGAATGCATATGACAAATTCAAACTGAGTAGGAGAGTCAAATTGCACACTGATAATAAGCAATATTTCAAAATTACTATATTGAAATCAGAATTATTTATAAGAATATATGTTCACTGTAAAATCCTTAGAAATAAATTCTATTCTACAGTCCTGACATTGATATCAGAGAAACATCATAGAAACACACTTGATACTGCTATTATTGAATCATTACATGCTGAATATCTAATCCTCCAGCCCTTATGAACCACACATAATTAGGAATCATCAATGAGAGTTTCACTTAAGGTTCATTATTTTCATGCAAACAGAAATGGGAATGGGTAAATGAAATGAACAGAAACACCACAGCTGACATAAACAGTAGACATAGCTGTTTTTTTTGAGGCAGAGCACGCAGCTGAAACAGGAGATTGGCACCTGTTTCCTCCCGTGAACCGCAACTGACACATTTTATATTTTAAGAAGCAGGAGCAGCTGGATGTAAATGTTTGTTTTGCTCTCAGCTCTCCATGGTTAGCTGCACTGATGCTGGTCATGTTCTGTTAATCTGTGACGAGCATCATGGCATCAGTAGTGGCGATGGTTGGCAGAAAGACAACACATGCAGCTCATTAGCTTTGCTTACCTCCACCTCTTACTGCCAGCCCACAGAACCATGAAACTAAAGCCCTTGTTTCAGACAGGCAACTTTTCATAATCTTGAGAAAATCCTCTGATCCTCACACACTGAGAGCAGGATTACTCCCGGCCCAGTGGCCCCTGCAGAAGACAAGAGTTGTGAGTTTTTAATTCAGATCATTAATGTGGACAGTTCGTGTCTGCACTGGCCCGCTGGATGGACTCGTAAATCTTTCCTAACTGGTTTTGACGTTTGCCTGCCTTACACTGACACGGTCAGAGATGGGTGAGATTTTTCGTTAATGGGGTTAATCCAGCGTATGGATGTGAGGGACAAGAGAGAAACAGCTCCATCCAGAGGTTTGAACACAACATGATTTCTGTTTGTGGTTCCAAACAGTGACCAGAAATCCTCAGTTTTCCTTTCAGTAACATACTAAAATGTAAATGTACTCGCAGGAATCTGAAACACAGTGAGGGTCATTACAATCCTGATTCACCAAACGTGTAAAGACATTTACCTTCTCATTCCTGGCAACCAGAACTTAATTTGGTCAAGCTTTGCATAGACTAATCTTAAATAGATTTTCATTTATTTGAATGGTGATCAACTGCTTGTTAAAAGTCTAAAACCTGCTGCACCTAACGGACTCAGTGCTCTGTGTGAAAGATGATCCATGTAACATTAACACCTGCAATAACAAACACACGCCTTCATCTGCAGATGGTGTTTACGCCGAATCAGCTGGACGCTCACTTGACTCAGAACATCAGATCAGAGAGCAGTTTTATTATTATTCTTTTATTGGATCTCCCACCGAGCAGGATTGAACGCTGTATCCACATTTCCCCTCTGGTGATATAAAAAGCTCATTCTAAGGTAACAAAATCACAATGATCCTTAGTTTCTACGTTTTATGAGTATTATATTCAATTTCTGTGAATTGATTCCCCTAAATCCTATACACTGAACCCTTAAATAAACATACAAAGGTTTGAAAAAGAAGACAAATTAAACAATATTCTAATGCAGGAATTCAACTTGTTAAGTGTCAGATACAGCAAATCTTTTCGTAATTATTTTTGTATTGAGAAGTCTTCTGGTCCTTCACATCCCGATGCAGGAGGTGGCGGTAATGCAGCTAAAAGTTTAATGTAAAGAAGAAGAAGAAGAAGAAGAAGAAGAAGAAGAAGGAGCCGGAAGTGTGCAACTCTCAGTTTTGTAACAACATTGCAGCGCTGCTCTTTGGATGAAACAAACACAGCCTGGTGTTCACAGTCATTTTATACACTTCTGTGTGCTGATCGTGGTGTGAGAGACCAGCATGGACCCGTCGGAGGCTGGGGGGCTGAACGCAGCCGGTCCCGGTCCAGAACAGACTCCAAAACCCGAGCTTTCTGCAGCGATGCGGGCGAAGATCGAGCGGAACCGGCAGCGGGCGTTGATGCTCCGGCAAGCCAGACTGGCGAGCCGCTCTTTGTCCGCCGTGGAGGGAGCAACCTCGGCCAAAGTGTCCAGGACCATCGACTCCGGGGCCGGCTTCTTCATCGAGGAGGAGGAGGACGGAGAGGAGGAGCAGAGGACCAGGAAGGTTGTGCATCAGCCAGGTGTGTTTGTTGTCGGAGCCAGAAATCAAATTAATACAATGAACAACTTCATGGAGAAAAGGTATAAAATTAGTTTTTTTACTGTTGAATTTACATTTATGAATGTGGAATTTTGCCAAGAAAATTAATAAATTTATAATGAAGTACATATTTTCTTTACTTTGACTTATATGAAAGCAAAATACCACATTCTCCCACAATAAGGCAAAGTCTTTATAAATATGGTCAATGACAAATCTGCTGAAGTTTTGCCAAAATGTTCTGGTGTGTCAGCAGAACCAAAAGAGGTGCAAAACAGTTTCACAAAAAGAACTGTTCGTATTGATCTCTCTTTTAAGTTTAACCATGTAATGATAAGCAGGGCAATATCTGTGAATTATTCTTTACGACACTTCTTTCACCTTGTTTACTATCAGGTTGGTATCTGTGAGGAATCATCCAAACTTTTTTCCAGTCAATGTTGTTTACAAATCGGTTCCAATAAAACACAACATTTGGAATAGATACAATTTCTTTTTGAATCAAGGCACGAATGTTCTTATTGAGCTTGTTCTTCCATATATTTAGCATTTCGAGTGTGTGCATGCGTGCTCATTTACGTGTGTGTGTGTGTGTGTGTGTGTGTGTGTGTGTGTGTGTGTGTGTGTGTGTGTGTGTGTGTGTGTGTGTTTGGTTCCCAGCTCCTGTGATTGAGGCAGACTACCTGGTGTGTGATGAGTGTCAAAAACCCTTTATGGACTCCTACCTCAGCAACAGCTTTGACCTGTCTGTGTGTGACAAGTGCAGGTACACACACACACACACAGTAGTTTTTCTTTAGTGTTTGGCATTTTATATTTTTTATGTACTTTATATACTTTTTATTCCATCACCTCAATAGTTTGTGTATGTTTGATTTGTATTGGTCAAAATAAAGACAAAAGACAGACCATATTATTTTAGTGCTCCTCTGCTGCAACTACAGTTTAGATGTTGTTGATGAGAAATTCTTAACATACTGTGGTATTTTTGTTTAAATTTCAAAGACTAAAGTTAATTATGTCTTATTATTCTGAATTAACTCATATTTAGGACCTGGCCAGAATTTCCTGTATATGATAGTACGATTACTTTCCAAAATAAAGTGCATTTTGTACGTTATTTGTAAATAATAATATACATTTAACTTTGTAATGTACACTATATTGCCAAAAGTATTCACTCACCCATCCGAATAATTGAAATCAGGTGTTCCAATCACTTCCATGGCCACATGTGTATAAAAGCAAGCACCTAGGCATGCAGACTGTTTCTACAAACATTTGTGAAAGAATGGGTCGCTCTCAGGAGCTCAGTGAATTCCAGCGTGGTACTGTGATAGGATGCCACCTGTGCAATAAGTCCAGTCGTGAAATTTCCTCACTCCTAAATATTCCAGTCAACTGTCAGTGGTATTATAACAAAGTGGAAGTGATTGGGAACGACAGCAACTCAGCCACAAAGTGGTAGGCCACCTAAGATGATGGAGCGGGGTCAGCGGATGCTGAGAACATAGTGCGCAGAGGTCGCCAACTTTCTGCAGAGTCAATCGCTACAGACCTCCAAACTTCATGTGGCCTTCAGATACGCTCAATAACAGTGTGTAGAAAGCTTCATGGAATGGGTTTCCATGGCCGAGCAGCTGCATCCAAGCCATACATCAGCAAGTGCAATGCAAAGCGTCGGATGCAGTGGTGTAAAGCACGCCGCCACTGGACTCTAGAGCAGTGGAGACGCATTCTCCGGAGTGACGAATCGCACTTCTGCATCTGGCAATCTGATGGATGAGTCTGGGTTTGGTAGTTGCCAGGAGAACGGTACCTGTCTGACTGCATTGTGCCAAGTGTAAAGTTTGGTGGAGGGGTTGTTTTTAAGGAGCTGGGCTTGGCCCCTTAGTTCCAGTGAAAGGAACTCTAAATGACTAAACTCGCTGATGTGTTGATAACTTGTATGTTGAAGTAAACATGTATGTAAGAGACAGAGACACCAGTCACCCTGTTGTATGTTATATGTTGTGTGTGTGTATTAATGTGGCTGTGGCTCATTCAGATGCTTTAACAATGGGAACTTCTTTCCCCCTCAGAGACAATGAGGAGAAACATAAGCTGATTTCCAGAACTGAGGCCAAGCAGCATTACCTGCTGAAGGACTGTGACCTGGACATGAGAGAACCTCCGCTTAGGTTCGTACTGAAGAAAAACCCTCATAACCCACGCTGGGGAGACATGAAGCTCTACCTCAAAGTGCAGGTAGGAAGACAGGAGCAGTGAACAATGGTTTGTGTGTGTGTTTAGTATTTAAGTTAAATCCAATGACTAAGTTAGTGTTTAACAACTGATCGATGAATCCTGAGTTGCACTCTTAAACCAAACAACTGCTCATGCTGTAAGATATGGTGTAATTTGTTGCGTCTGTCTGAACGATGTATCTGGGTGTCCAGGTGGAGAAGAGATGTATGGAGGTGTGGGGTTCAGAGGAGGCTCTGGAGGAGGCCAAAGAGGCGAGGGAAGATAACCGAGAGGTGCAGAAACAGAAGCGCTTCAACAAGAAGGTCAAAGGTCAGTTTCCTGCTAAAGCCAGAACACTCGAACTTCATCTCTCAGGCTGCAGGTTGAGCTTCGACCCGATCAACTCTGAATGTGCCGTGTGTACACTTTTGTGTGTCAGAGCTGCGCAGGGCGGTGAGGAGCAGCATGTGGACCAAAGACACCAGCGTTCACCAACACCAGTACGGACCAGAGGAGGTGGTGGATCCAGAGGAGGATCTCTACAAGAAGACCTGCACCACATGCGGACACGAACTCACCTACGAGAAGATGTAGATACAAACACCCCCCCCCAACACTGACTGATACAGGTTCAGCCTACAAGGAGAAGCCTAAACCTTCTCTGCCTCATGCTGTGTTCTTTTTTCGGGTATTTATTTGTTTTCTGTCATTAATAAAACACTCTGTCCTGATTGCATCTAATGGGCCAAATCCCTCATATATTGATACTGTAAGTTAGTAGTCATTTCTCTTCTAAACGGCTGTTGACCTCAGCTGAACTCTCTTTAAGTGTATATTTTTAGCAATAATGGCAAATTGCCTTTTCTGACCTCTGCCTATTTCTACACTTCCTGTTACTTTTTGAGGCTTTTAGAGTTTCTCAGTGGGCCAACAAAGGAAGTCACACTACTGAAACTTGAAAATACTCTCTTGCGTAAGATAGTGAATTGTGTGACCGGCTTTATGACCGGAACAAATGTGAGCATTAAGAACAAAACTCTGCTACCTTTTTAAGAAAAATGTTCATTTTGAAAAGGGGCGTCCATTTTTAGGATTTCATGTTTTTGGACACTCATCTGTGTCTGAAAATGTCTTCCTTACAGCAAGTCCTCACAGATTTCAGTCGTATGTAAGGTCAAGTCTACGTTTTAAAATGCAGCACCACCTCTCTTGCCTCACTGGACAGCGTTATATCATAAGTCATATCTCCTTGTGGCTTAATGAACATTAATTACCAGGATTGTTATTGGTGACCTCCATGTCATTGAACAAACGGCCAATGCAAGGACCTCAGTCTGCTCTGAGTTTGCTCGGAAATGGTTCAGCATGAGATCTCATGATTTCAGACCGTTTCTGTGAACTAGTTTTTTCGATACTTACTGCTATCAGCCGTAAAGAGACAGATATTCACTTGGTGATGATTAAGGACTGGTGCTAAGAGATAGCTTAGGAGTCATTTTGGTAATTTCTGTAAAGAAAATGTGTAAAATATTTTATAAATCTTTGTAAAATGAATTTGTCATGTCAAAGTCTGTTTTATTAAAGTTTTGATTTAGTTTCTTGTCACTTCCATTCATCTTACATAAAGCCTGTTCCTGTGGGGTCGGGATGTTATTTGTGGAGTGGGCTGTTGTGCATTAAAGGGGGTTTGAATTTGGTCCCTGAGATACCCAAAAGATTACAGGTTATTGGGCTGTTGGGATAAACCAATACTAATTCTATTGACACATAAAAATTAAATATTGATATCGTGTTACCTACAGTAACATAGTCTAACTTGACCGCAGTGGAGCCAAGTGGCCAAAGCTGGCTCACCATAAGGTACAATTTGGTGGACAGGATGACAGTTCAAATGAGGGACCTCGGGATCCTACTGCTGAGGAAACCCTGAGAGGCATTTTGAAGAACTTTTTCACCCGTCGTGTCAGAAACAAATAAGATCAGACTTAGAAGATAAATCAGTTTTTTAAATATTTTTAACGTCTTGATAGTACAGTACAATTGTTCTTTGTTTTCAGCCAGTGGTCCAACATTTAGGTTCAGTTTTGGATCTCCAAGGGAAAACGTTGGGGCAACCCTGGTCTACATAATCCAGCACCTCTTCAATCATTACGGATTCTTCATTACTGAGCAAATAGAAGCAAATGAAATGCGTGTTAATTAGTATATATTATTGATAACAGTGACTTGAAAAACAATCTGCAGAGAAGCTACTAAATGGAGCTCATGGTGAGATGGTTTTGACTACTGTTGTCTCCGAGGTCAAGAATTAACTTTCAATATCAATAAAATCATGTTTTGATCATTTCAAGACAGTACATGGTAATAAACATGATCACTGTATTTACATTTATGTATTAGAATGTATATTGTTCAAACCAACTTCTAAAGAAGATCCACAGCCTGACAGTTGAGACTGCTGTGGACTCCGGCGGTCTCAAGCTTGTAGACAACCTCACACTGTAAGTCATTCTGTCCTGACGTGTCCACAGAGACAATATTAAACATCTCATATGGAGGAATCAGCACTTCATCCTCTTCTGAGTCAAACTCAGAGTAGGACTTGAGGTAGGCACCGAAACACGTGTGGATCTCAAAGCAGGTCCTCCGTCCAAAGTGACGCAGGTCCTTGTCTAATGAGCTGGAGGCAAATGAGCCGAAGCGGATGGTTTGTCCTTGTTCCCCGCTGAAGAGCAGTCTGCTTCTCCGGTAGGTGGTGTAGCAGTTTCTCTGGTTGACTTTCAAGAGCCGGATGGCGTCTGACAGCAGGAAGTGGAGGGCATGGAACTCAAATGAGATCTTGTAGGAGGCCCTCCCCTTGCGGACTGCTCGGTTTAACTCATCATACGACCCGGCCGTGTAGGCACACAGGGCCTTGAAGTGAATCCAGGACAGCGGGTCATAGATGTCCTTACTCCTCATGGCTTTGAGGGCACAGCGTTTTGTGTAGGTGGAGTGCAAACCTTCCCTGGTGCTCCTTGGGAGGTGGTGACGTTTCACCTTGATCAGCATCCTCTGGGAGCAGCCATAGTACATGTCGTCAACAGAGTCCGGAGACAGGCTCAAAGGGATTGTGATAATTCCGGATGGACCTGACGGGTCCTGTACTGAAGCACCAGATGTCTTCACTGAGTCATGTGTGTTGTTCTGAATGGCAGCCTGAAAGAACATATTCTTCACTTTTACAGGCTCTTCAGATGCTGGAGATGGGTCCACTGCAGCCTCCTGTGTAGGTGTCTTCTCAACATCAGAACTTTTCCAAAGGGCCTTCATGGTGACCTCTTCAGGCAACTGTAGAAAAATGAGAACATGGAGTTTATTTAGATGCAGCGCTGCAACATAAACAGTTCAACTGAGACCAGATCCGAAGCTAGAAAAAGAAAGAAGCTGCGAGCAAGCCAGGAACTAAAACATCCCAAACGTCTGTTTGTTTCTGACTGATATGGTTATCTTTGCTGAGTGATACTGAGGGCACCAGGCGTGACCACATACTGTAGTTTGATATTTACAACCTTGCACTCTATTTAAGAATGTTAACCTCATGCCTTTTGGTATAAAACATGACTCACATTACAGGACAAGCTCTGGAACTTCAAGACTTGCTGGTTTTAAAATTGTTGCAGTCTGGCAAGCCATTTCAAATAATGTACCTTTTGGTTTTCAAGGACCTGAACAGTTTCCCCTTTTAAAGTATTTTTAAATTAATGGATATTGTTGCATATGTATCTGTATGCATCTGTCATCTTACCGTCATTGCATTCAGAAGTCTCATCCTTACACAGAGGCAGCAGAGGACAAACGCACTCCTTTTCAACATGATTGAAGATGCCTTACAATGATAGAAAAGGCAGCTTTTTCCAGACTACAGTCTTTAACAGTATTATCACCAGGCAATGGAACAGCAGGTTCTAGTGGTCTGTGCATCATGCCAGTTGCCTTATATTTGAGCTGCTGTGGGTGAGTTGCCTACAGGGCAGGGGTGTAGTCACCAAGGGTTTTCCCCGATAAATATATTTTTGGCAGAAAGCAAGATTTTTGTCCATTTCATCAACTTCAAAAGATGGAAGTTGCAAGGTTCAGCTCACCCAAGTTACCCAATTGGTATTCACCCACATGGATGGTTTTGGTTTCACATTGTCAGAAAGACACCACAGAAATGGAAACGGTGTTGCGTTTTTTTTTGGGGGGGGGGGGGGGCCTTAATCTGAAATGGGAAAGTTTGTGAAGTGGTCATGAGTAATCAAATTGAGCCAAAATAAGGCCATTCCTCTTTTGTATTTTACCAATAAGTCTTAACTCAATCTTGACTTGGGTGAAACCACTGTGACAAAATGCATGTCAAAACAGGGAACCTTGTCCCTTTGTCTGGGAAGTTCCTTTAACTGCTTTGTCAACCATCTTATTTTTGAAATCTTTAGTCAAATATTTAAAAAAAGTTTTACTTGAATACTATTAGAAAAGGCTCATCACATCAGTTCATGAAATGGTGGCAGTCCCGTCTATACCCAATTTGTTGGCAATTTCTAAGCCATAGATCAGTCTCAGCCTATTCGCAGCAAATTTGAATCTGTTACATTCATGATCCAACTATAGAGTATGTGAAATATCTGCTGCAATAATCAGTCCTTGATTTTGTACTGTTGGTTTGCTGGATAATGTTTTTTTTAAGTTAAAAATGTAGATTTCAGATTAACATGCAGCAAAAACATTAAGGGAACCAACTGTATGAAAGTTAGTTTATTTTCTTTAAACAGGAATTTATCAAGAACATATACACATAAATTCAAGTTAAAATTCAAAGGTTCTTTGAACATCCGGGCTCTTGAACACAAAAGCATCCTCTGTAGTGTCGACCTTCACTGCCTCGATGTCATCCTAGAAGGACAAGACAGAAAAGGTTCTGTCAAACACCAACTGAAACTTCAGTATAAAAGACATTACACTGGAGCCCTTTTACCAACAGTGAGACAAGGACTCCCACGCCATCAGATACAGACAAGCTTACTCCAAAGTTGAATAAAATTTAAACCAGATGTTGTAAAGCTGCATAAAGAAAAACCCTTTAAAATAATCTGCTCATTCACTAGGTTAAAATGTAGATAGTTTGCTGTACGATCAAACACTTACATCACCAAAGTAACGCTCAATGAGGTTATGAGCAGCCTGGTACACTGTATCGTTGTCATGGCTCTGCAGTGTCTCGATGCGGTCCAGTCCTCCCAGCTCTTCAACCAGCAGGCTGAGTTTCTCCGTCTCACCGAGTTTCTCGGCAGCCTGAAAAGTCACGTGCAGCAAGTGAAACCATCTGATCTTCCAGGTTCCGTAGCAACTTTTTTGAACAGTTTTATGCAAATAATCAATAGTTATCCCTTACCATGAAGATGTTGTTGATGGCATCCAGTATGACCAGAATGACTTTAGCATCTTTGACCTGCAGCAGGTTGATGATTGCCTCCAGAGCACCACACTGCACCAGTGTGACCACCTGCTCCACAGTACCCCCACTGGTGAAGTTTGTCACTGCCCACACTGCCTCCCTTTGAGTCTTGAAGTCACCCTGAGAATTGACCATAGCATCAGCTTCTTCCAATAGTGTTTTGCCATTGTTCATACAAAACTTGCATTTTCAAATTCATTCAAAGGCTGCCAAGGTGAGGTTGTTGTTAGAAACCATGTAATGACATGCAAGCACAGGTGGTGTGAACATTAACTGCTCTGTTCTAGTTGAATCTCGGTATGATGCAAGTGTTTGTCAAGTCAACATGCACAAAACCAGGATCCTGAAACTAACACTTTCTTTTAATGGTGACATATCAAAACGCTCCAAGTAAAAAACATTTGTTTCACCATCCACATGCCAAGCACTCCTGTAGTTCACAACTCACATTTCTGAGCTGCTCCACCAGTGGAGGGAGCAGGCCACAGGTGATGACCTGTTGGATTTGCTTACAGGGCCCTGCAGCAATGTTTGACAACGCCCACGCTGCCTCCTTTTGCACGCTGGCCTTTGGGTGTCTCATCAGTTGAGGAAGGATGTTCAGAACCCCGGCATCAACGGCTGCCTGGGTCTGCAGGTCTGAGCCGCTCACTATGTTCCCGATGGAGCGGAGAGCTGGGGTCTGTGGGTCAGAGGGGTAAACTGAATACCTCACAGAACGTTTTGCTAGAAAGTGTTTTTCAGAGGGCTAAATGAGCCAAGACCACACTACCATGACACTCAGCTCCTTGTGGCTCATGAGCTCCACCAGTCGAGGGATGATGCCAGTTTTCACCACAACATCAATACGGTCATTGTCACCATCTGAGAGATAGGAGATCGCCCAGCATGCATCAGACAAGATGTCCTTATCACTGAGGTGGAGCAGCTGGATCAGCGAGGGAAGCACCTGAAGGAACAGTTTGAGCATCACCTTTCTGGACTCCAAATGAAGCACTGGGTGTCAAAGATGCTCAGACCACTGAGCTGTGATGGTCACTTACCTGCATGACTGCAGACAATGGCGGACATGGGTTCTTATTGCGACACAAGTTGGACAATGTCCATGTTAGATTGCGCAGGTAGCCAACCTGGAATGATTGAGCAATATGACAGACATTTATACAGCAGCAACATTTAGTCTCACCTACAGCTGAGGAAAGGTTGGGAACTCCAATTTAACACAAAGTTCTTTCTTTTTTTTAAAAAAAAGTGATGGGAAAGTCTGAAAATGCAAAATCTTGGAGTCAAAACCTGTGAGCTAATGCAACTTTCACTTACGACAGTTTGTAGAGATGGGAAAGATTCTGATGTGAACATCTTGTGAGCATTCATGTCATCAAGATTTGAGTTTGTCATGCAAGGATCATAATACTGTGGGTTCATCACTATCAATTTCTCCTGGGTACATTATTGAACTGTATTTGCAAGACATTGACACTTTAGCTGCTCTGGTATTTGCAAATAAAGTCGGACATCAGCTTTTTGAAAAATCTGAGTTTTAGTTTCAAGTATGACTTGCATGTTGATATAACTGATATTCCAATACGACATAAACAGCATGAGTATACCCATGTACCTCATGCTCCGCTTTGAGTCACATTAGACACTACTGGCATAACAAACCTGCAGTGCTAGATTTTGAAAGAAAAAAAAAATCACTTGCTCTCCTGAATCAGTTTTACTTTTTAAAAAAAACATCATGACTTGATAGTGTTACATGAGTGCAACAGGTGGAGTACTCTGAGAAGCCTGGAGTAAATGTGGTCTGTGTAGATAAACCTTGATGTGTACTTGGCACCAGCCTTGTACAGTTTTGACTTACTGGTGTGTCTGGAGAGATGCGGGACAGTAGGGCCGGGATTACATTGCACTCAATCAGGACGTCTCGATAAGCTGGACCATCACCTGTCAAGCAGTCACATTTTGTGGCATTAGAACAGCAACAATGAGATCAGCGTGTATTCGAGGCAATATTTTTTATATGCTGAGCCCTTCATAGTGGAAATGAGACCAGTTAATACTATTGACAGTTGTATCAATCCAAAGTCAAATTCAGACATGACAAATTTTTTATTTTACCTGCAATGTTTCCGAGAGCCCAGACAGCCTGTTCACTGATGTGCAACATTGGTGATGTCAGCAAGGAGATGAAAGCAGGAACGGCCCCATGTTCCACCACCTGAGACAGAATGTACATGTTCAATTTGCCACTCCAAAAAAAAAAAAAAAGGCCCGAGTCTATGAAGTTAACATAAAATTTAAAGTGATTTAATATGTTTCAGGCATAATATAAAAGTTGACAACCCAAGTTGCAGTTGAAATGAAACATTAGGCTAGCCATGCTTCGTATGACTTCAGTTCTGTGTTCCCACCTGTTGAGTATGCCAAGACGTTCCGGACGCGATGTTCGTGAGAGCCCAAGCCGCTTCAAACTGCAGAGTCGGCTCATCATCCATACTCAGGAAAGAGACAAAGCGAGAGAGTAGACCTGCATCTATGATCTCCTTCAGAGGAGGGTTACGCTCCTGAGAAAGCAGCTTCCTGAGGACAGGGTGAAGGAACTTTACTACAGGGATGAACACTTTAGTTTCTCCTTCCTCCATTATTTTCGATGGAACATTGGAGCACTATGCACAAGCACAATTGTGAGTAGATGGCATGAAACATGAAAATGTCACAATTATCTAAATTACCTAAACAATTTTCACAATAAAACAATTTGGAGGAAAAAAAAACACTTCACTTGTTCATAGATTTACATTAATTTTCTTTAAATTTTCTTTAGTCTTTTAAGTCACTCATGTGACGATAGCGTCATTCACCCAAGATTAAACTTATCGCGAGTTCTATGGCAATTTGCAATAAAATCTCATCCCATCTTTGTCAGTAGTGCAAGAAAATGGTAAAAGTGACCCTTACAATCCCTTCTAAGGCCTAAGTAGCTTAAATTAATATGCTGCATTTCTTCTGCAAACTGTCAAAAACTAATTGACAAAAAAAGAGGAAACAATATTGCAATTTCTGCTTGAAAATAGGCTTACGTTTTATGGGTTTGGGCCAATTTTCTGTTGAACAGGTTATAGCAGTCATTAACTGGCACTAAAGTCACATGAGACCATTTCAATCATGACTTTATGCTTGGTGGTGTCCACTCATGCAGCTGGTGCCCCTTTAATTCCCTTCCCCCCCGCCCCTCAAACAGCTCCAGTCCGCCCCTGTTAAGAGGTCCTTCCTGATGGCTCACCTGGCTGCCTGACAACCTCGGGTTTGGGTCTCCTTGCATTCGCAGTTCACAGCTTTAATGATATCCTCGATGGATAAAGTGGTCACCTAAACGACAGACAGGCTGTTAGAGATTCGAGTAGTTTGCATTAAATCTTTTAAAAAGGTTTCTGTGAGCGGACCATCTCGTTGGAGGTGTAGTCAGGAGACAGGGCATCATCGTCCGGCAGACACGACAGCGTTATATTTCTTCTCTTCAGGAAACTCTCATTCTTGTGCGCTTTGCGCAGCTCCACGCACTCCGTGATCCTTTTCTCCCGGAGTTTCTGCAATAAGCCAAGATGCAGTGTGCGTAAAAAGCATTCATAAACATGACCCTACAAAAGAAAGCACTTACGGCTGGATCTTTCCCCTTGTTTTTGAATTTGGTGAGGCGCTCGTCGGTCATGTTCTTGGTGGGCATGGTGGACACGTCCTCTCTGCTTGAGACACACAGGTGAAAACTCGCTGAAGCCTTCAGCGGGGAGTTTTTAATGGGCAGAGCCGCCTCAGGTGAATCTAATTACCTGTGATTGACGTCACACCCCTATCCATCTATTCACGCGCAGCTGTGAGCGCATCCAGCTCATCTTTATGTTTGACGCACATCTGGGAATCCGTTTCTTTGCAGCATGTGCAGAAGAACTGACGTGTCCCGTGTCTGTGACAGGACGTAGGCCGAACGGCTGTTTTTCAAAGCACAAAAGTATTCAGTAAATTGCGCAAAGATCAATGCGCAAACCAATGAAGTCTTTATTTTTTATATAAAGGCATGTACAAACAAATGCACTCTCAAACCCAGACGGTGTGAGGAGGTGTTAGGTAGTCTGGATTCAACTGATCCTCTTATTTCCTGGTCATGACTCGTGTAATATGAGTTTCGTGGCTCAAGAGTCACTAATGAGCTGAACAACAACATGTACAGTCAACTGCAGCTACCAGGCTTTAATTCAACAATGTGAATACTGCGACGATAGGTGGCAGCATAGCACAGCTTTCATCTGTTTACCGTGTGCCGAGGTAAAAGTGATGATGTGTGATGTGTGACCAAATGAGGGGAAACTAAAAAGGGATCCTGTGAGTTTAGATTGTATCTTAAGTCAGAGTACTGTTACGTCATTGCAGAAAAAAGAGGGGACGACACGAAATATATGAAAATGAATAGATATAATGTGGAAGAGAAGAGAGAGACTGAGAGAGAAAATGAGGCAGACAGTGATGGAGTGGCGTCTTCCTGCGTAACAACCAGGAAGGGCCGAACAATGGCAGCTGGAGTGGAGGTTTCCCCCTGACCAAGTTATAATCACTTCCTCTGATAACATAAGTACACACACACACACACACACACGATCATGTGACTGAGTACTTCAGCTCATGTGAAAACACTCACCACCCTCACCACAACCCTTCTCAGGGTTTCTTTTGAAGCAACATCTTAACCTCTCTCTCTCTCTCACACACACACACACACACACACACACACACACACACACACACACACACACACAGGCCATCACAAAATCTGACTGCTGCCAAAGGAAGCTGCCTTAGCTAGTTAGCTCAGTTAGCCGTGCAGCTAGCGGCTCAAACTGCTCAGGGACTAGGGGATTGTTAGTGTTTACAGCGTTAGCACAGGAGCTTTGGGCCAGGCCTAGGGCTAGCTAACCCTGTAGCCATCTTCAGTAGATATTTCTGTCATGTGTTTGGGCCTTCTAAAGAGTTCAAAAGTGAGCTCTGCAAGTAAAGCTCAGAGGCAGGAACACTACGAACACGATGATCACAAGCAACACTGGACTGACGTGAGAAAACAGAGCAGACGGACCGACAAACAGTGAGGGAACGACACAGGCTTAAATACAAACTAAACTACTGAGGGGAGGAGGTGCAGGTGGAGAGACACTGTGAACAGGGCAGTGCTAACTAGGCTAATGTGAGACAGGTGTGGGGGGACAATCAGACTTGGGAGGAACACATGAGGGAAACAGAACTCTTGGAACACAGGTGGGCAGGAAGAAGAAAGTGACAACAAGTTATGACTCAAAAGTGCAGGAAACAAATATTCCACCTTTTTTATCCCAGAAGTAGGTTGTCGGTTTGATTCTCTCTGCTTAAACTGCCTGAGTTAAAACGTTTTGAGTGAAATAAGAATGTTTTTGTTCCTAGCCACATAATGATACCAAAATGTTCAAAGCACCAGAATGAGGCTGAACATCATCAGCATTTGGCCTGCAGGCTTCCAGATGTATAGCTCTGAGGTAAGCTGTGTACATGTTGGCTTATTTTGAAGTTGAGAAGTTGCCCCCTGGTGGCCAAAGATACATTCACACAGCTTTGAGAAGAAACACTTTTCCCACCTTTACTCGTCTGTAATTGGTCATCTTTGGGTTTTCATTGCTGGAGAACATGTTGGATTGGTTCAGAAACAGACTTGTAGAGGCGATAGAGGGATGGACCTGTCCTAGACTTCAGGTCTTTCGTTGGATTTACCTTCTCTTCTTTTGGCGAGTTTATGTGCATTAGTTTAGTGGCCCAAGTTTGTGCGCAAGTCAGATTTTTGCAGCCGGTCCAGGATCATTTAAAAGTGCGGAGCAGCAGACACTTCACAGGGCGAAAATGAAATCATGAAAAATAATTTAAGGAAAAGGATGTTTCCCCTCATCTCGACATTTTCTCCTCTGCTCTGTTTTCTTATGCCCGCTTCACTGTTAGTGATTTCCCTCTGTCAGGCGTGGGAAAACAAAGATGGATGATTTCATTTGTTCTCATGCTCTGAGGCTACTTTTATACCGTCATTACCACAGAGGTCAGAATGTCCTTCAGAGGACAACTGGACGGTGTGAGCCTTCCCCAGAGGTATAAAAACACGACACTGCTTTCAGAAAAACTAAAATATCTGGCCATGATTCACGGTATAACGACCTGTTGATGTGGCATTTTCTTGTGCGTGTGTGTGTCTGTGTCTCTGTCTCTGTCTGCATGTGTGAGCTGGTCTGGTTGCCCGTGAGATCATCCTGCTGGACTTTTGACCCTGAAGTGCTTATGAGTCCTCAGAGACATATTGAAGGGTGTGGAGTGTTTCTAACTCCTTGTTAGTCTGAACAATGTGAGGTGAGTGGAGGAAATTCCTCTGTGCAGGTTCAAGGTTTCACAACACACACTCACACACACGCGCACACATACACACACACACACACACACCGTACTGTACATACATACAAAGGCAGAACGCAGAAAAAGTCACTTACACCTGATCTCACATAGAAATAAATTAAATGAAAAATAAAAGATAAACACATACAAATAACTGATCTATAAATGAGCTGTTAATTTTTTTCTTCTTTAATTTTTGAGTTGAAGAGACATGAAATAAAGGTTCAAAAATATAAATGTATACAGCTTGTCTGCAATTTACATAATGTATACTGTAGCTGCTGAGTTACTGTGGATGAGTCTTCAGCGTGATGATGTTTAATGTCCCCAGCAACCTCTGTAGTCTTATTCACCTCCTTGTCAGCAACTGCTGCTGTTCGAAAGACACATTCACCCTTTAAAATTCCCAGGCGGGGCATTTGCTGACGTATTTTATGTTGAAGATCAAAACATGAAAATCTCCTGTCAGATGCCTGAAATCTCTCATTGCAGGCAGCCAAGTGAAAACTCATTCTAAAGACCCACTGACTTTGAGACAAAAGTGCAGATATGCTAACTTACTTCTGTGTTTTACGACTCATCGCTGCGGCACTCCAGACAGTGATTACACCTTAACAAAGACATGCAACACCACAGAACTTATATATTTTATTCATTTTCTCTTTATTCGTTAAGATTTTTGAGTCCAAATTGGCTCTTCATCAGCTGCTGAGGAACCTCTGATTTCATAATTTGAATAACTAATGCCAAATGTTTGTAAAGCCAAAGCAAGCAATCACAGCTTCGAGACAGAGCTCACAGCAGTAACCAGGTGGCTGTTCAGCACAGCATCCTATTGGGTACACATTGTTGCTAATGGCTTCATTAATGATTAATAAATGATTTCTCTTGCTTTGTCTTTTTAGTTGCTGGGCATCAGGGCCACAATCCATGTAGGCTATTAACTATTCATTAACTGCAGACTTATGACTTATTAACATTTATAATTGATAGATGACTCACTAACTGTTGCTGATGGCTTATTGAAATGTAAGAAACTCCTTAGCATTTGTTATTGAGGTGATTATTAACAACTCAGCAGATAGAGGGATTTTTAAGAACCTGGCAACCTGGAACCCCCTCTTATTAATGGCGTATAGCTCATCAATAAAATATTAGTGAATGATTTATAATCTATTGGCATCAAGTCTTTAGTTACATCTTTTATACCTTTCATTAAAAAATAAATGTACACATTTCATTTTAATTTATCTAACAGTTTTATGACATTGTTTCAGCTTTCACTGTCTACTATATTTCTCCGTCCATACTCTCCCTCCACTCCTCCATCACCGGCTCCCTTCCTTCAGTCTTTCTTTCTTCAATCTCTTCATTCGTCTGTTTTTACTTCTCTCCCTCCCATCCTCCCCGGTTCCCAGATCAACTTGAGGTGTCCATGGGAAATCATTAGTATAGATTGTTCTGCAGTGCTGCGTCAATACACACACACGCACACATGTGCATAATATGCCCTCTGAATCTAATAATGGAAGGATGTTTAAACAGTCTTTGCTGTCTTTAAAGAGCAACACTGAGGACAAATCCTTGGCAAGCAGCGCTGTGTGTGTGTTTATGATTTTATGTGTGTGTTGCGTTCATTATGGTAGGAAGAACTCGGACACATGCAAGGATGGATTGCAAAAAAAAAATGATAACAAACATGTAGCGCAGTGTGGCAAAGACAAAGGTGAGCTTTGTCTGTCCACATAAGTCAGCGGTTCTCAGATATCAAAGCTGAAGGGAGAAAAAAAGAACCACAACAGGATGTGGGTTAGAGTGACAGAAAGAGAGAGACAGATACGTGTGTGTGTGTGTGTGTGTGTGTGTGTGTGTGTGTGTGTGTGTGTGTGTGTGTGGGTACACATGAAAAGCATCAAAGATGGAGGGAATTTCCATTAAAAAAAGAAACAATTTGATACTGATATCAAACATATTTCAAATTCTTAGACAGATGTACACGAATGCTTGTTATTCTATTTCTGCTCGTCAGTTCTTCATGCTGTCACACCTCAGGAATGGCTACTGTCATTGCATTTCTTCTTCTCTTTGCCCTTCTCTTTCTCCTTCCCTCTCTTTGTCTGATTGGCGTTTAGCTCCACTCTATTAATATTTCATGCTGCCACTCCACCACCTGCCTATCAATAACCTAGACAAGACACACCTCAGGTCCAATCCATCATACTCACAACTGACCAGGCTGCAAAATTCTGTGTGTGTGTGTGTGTGTGTGTGTGTGTGTGTGTGTGTGTGTGTTTGTGTGTTTGTGTGTGTGTTAATAGATCATTTGTTTCTGCTGACAAAGCCCCAGTCGTTGGTTTGTATAAACGGGCTGAGGACTCCACAGCTGAGAGATCGAAATAAGCCATTTATCATTTCCCATAGATGCATTCACAGTCACACACACACACACACACACACACACACAGAGAGAGAGAGAGAGAGAGAGAGAGAGAGAGGAGAGAGAGAGAGAGAGAGAGAGAGAGAGAGAGAGAGAGAGAGAGACATGCATGCATGTACACAACATGATTACTGCCACTCAGGGTTAAATAATCATGCTAGATTTGATTTTCTTTTATTCCAGTCATCGGTCACAAGATTGAAAGTTCATAGGATGTAGAAGCAGGAAACAACTTTGAATTGTTTTACTACTGATTCTTCTGGTAAACAGTCAATAAAAGAAGTTTATTTATAGGATTAATTCACCCTAAAATTTAAATGTATTCATCATCTACTTACCATTATTTACACCCTTGAACTGCGGTCAAGCCTGGGCAGCTACTTCAGATGGGGTGCAGGGTTAGAATCCTGCTTCTAAAAGGGTGTCTTTTCAAATCAATTTTGGATCTTAAGGCTTGTGGAGACATAGATTATGCCAGATGAAGTGTATGCAACCAGTCCCCATCTACTACAGTTGTTTACAGAAATGCTGCAGTGCTTTTTTGTTGTGAAGCTCCAGACATGACTATGAAACTTGACTGAATGTTTTGTGTCTGGGTGAACTTTTCCTTTAACCTCTCGAAGCTGAGACTCTACAGATTCAAGGCCAGAAACATTTGTATTTAGATGGAACGAATACGATATAGTGAAATGTAAGAGTCATTTTAACAGGCTGTTACATGACAAATGTCTCTAAAACAGATGAATATGTCTCCACTGAAATCTCTCTAACTTCGCTCTGCTACACTTTATTAGCATCAATCCTGACAGAAGGGATGTTCTGATGTTAAGCTGTGGTTTTCTAGAGGTTTTGGGCTGCAACTACATCATTCCAAGGGGGTTCTCGGTCTAAAAATGCTAAATTTAGTCAGCAGAAATGGAATGTTTAATTCAAGCTGTGTTACAACTTTGATTTACTCTGACCCAGCAATATCTATACTGATGTGTCCACCTTTGTAGAAATCACACAAGTGTTAACATTATTTTTGTAGACGCTGTAGTTGCAGAGATATATAAAATCTCCTGACTGAAATCTAGCTCCAGATCACCTACAAAATAGATTCTGTGGTGAGTTTTGTTTTGCCAACTTCTGTTTCAAAAGTTAAGAATTCGCTTTTAATTGCAAATTTTAAACCAAGAAAGGTTGGAGGCCATTTTACCCAGAAAAGAGAGGGACTGATGTATGGTGGACAGCTCCTGTGATGGTTACGACTGTTTGCGAATGCAGTAAAAAGCAATGAAACGGTTTTGCTGTATTGTCCTCTAGCCAGCCCAGTCAAACTATCATCAGCGTGCAAAAGTGGGGCTTGTTTTAATGCACCTGTGTGCCTTCAAAGCATTCCCACACATTGGTGACACGCAGTAAAAAGTGGAAGCGGTGGACAGTTTGTGGAGAAAGCAAACCCATGGTCCAGTGCAAACAAAGTTACAGGGACAATTTTCAGACAGCCGATCCGTTTGTTTGTACCCACTTATCTTGTGCGGGGTTGCAGGAGTTTTCAAACACCCGAATGTTTAAATACTCACATGTGTAATTGCACAAATAAACAAGTGGAATAAGGAACAGATCACACAAGATCAAAATAAAGTTCTCCATTTACTCTGCTCCTGAACCATATACTCTGATTTTTTTTTTTTTTTTACAGCCCAGAAGAGAGCGAGTGGCATTATCTGTGGATCAGCCAACTCCCCGTAACAAGAAAGGGAATCAAAGCAGTGGAGGGGAGATGGGGAGGGGCGCAGGGCCGCAGAGATGCATGGTCGAGAACTTCAAAGGTGAACGCGCAGTTCACACAGATATGAGGCTCAGACAACAGGGCAGAGCCCGCATAGACTTTACAAAAAGAGAGAGAGGGCAGAACTGAGAACATACACATAACATACACTCAGTGGGGGGGCAGAGCTGCCAATACTGTCAACAATAACATCCTTCATTCTTGCCAGCTGGCAGGCTCACAAGAGGAGGAGGAGCTTGGGGGCTTCAGAGGTTCAGTGGGGACTTTCGTGGGTGTTGTCTTGGGGGTGTGAGCCAGGTATCAGGTGTATCTGGGCTGAGAGGCCCCTCGCATGGGCATCCTATTCACCTGCTGCCCGGGCCCGGACAAAGGCTGGGGCTCTGGGGCTCCACTGGGCCACAGACAGGCCTGGTAACACTAGAAGGTCTTAATGGCTCCAAGGTGAAGGGAAGATGGTAAGAAGAAGATTACAACATGGGAAAATGTTGGGTTAAAAACCAGGCTTTTTGATGATCTGAGGCTCCAGTCAGCTTTTTCCCATGCAGCCAAACAGGGCAGCGCCTTAAGCTGAGAGTATTTATTTTTGTTCATTTATGTGGTCCAGGAATGTCTGTATATATTCAATTAACATACAAACATACAAGTTAAAATCAGACTGACTGAATCTTTATTACTCACACACAGTTCATCCTGTAACATAAACACCTTAATGAAAATCTGACTAAATCTGTTACAATTTCAGTGCAAATATTTTGCAGGTTCATCAAGGATGACTGTGTTTCTATCTCATTCCAGCATAATCAGAGGATGTTTGGCATCTCTTCAGAATTTAGTTTTTCGATTAACAGTGACATATTGATATCACGTCACAAGTTATCTTTGTATTTAAGTACTCAGCAATGACTTACCTTCACATATTTTAAGTACTGGCAAATTCTGTACTTTAAATGCTCAGTCTTTATCTTTATAAACTCATCCTCCACGCTCAACTGTGAATTTGTGTGTATGTGTCTATGTGTGTGTGTGTGTGTGTGTGTGTGTGTGTGTGTGTGTGTGTGTGTGTGTGTGTGTGTGTGTGTGAATGAGTATGAAACTGATCCGAGTGTAAGCGCCAGTGTGTCCCCGTGCAACAACAGCAGTGACAGTCATGAAAGACAAGGCGTGTTGATTTCTGCATTGTTCTGTACATTTTACTACAGACATACACATTCTGCTGAGGGCTGAACCTAAACAATAATTACCATACCTTACCATACCTGACTACAGACAGATGTGTGTGTGCGTGTGTTTGTATATGCACACATTTTTTTCTTGTTTGTAGACTCAAGGCTCATGTTATGTAGTACACAGATTTGTTCTATGACATTTAAATCAACTGCAAAAAACATTGTTATTTTAATTTTATTTGCGAAACGAAACGAAACGAAACGTACATTTTTGATGTTATTCAGCATCTCCAATTTATTAACTTTATTGTTGATGAAGTTGAAGTGCAAACATCATTGACTTATAGAATACTTGAATATATATATATGAAAACTTGTGTCTTGAAGTAAACATGTATGTTACGCTGTGATACTACTTTCTATCACTTGTTTCTGTACTATGTAACTTCAGTGATAGGGTAGGATCACAGTGTTACATACATGTTTGCTTCAAAACACAAGTACTCAAGACGTAACATTGCTATAATAGAATAAGTTTTGTTTGTAGTTTGCGCGTACATTATGTCTGACTGTTACAGATATGGGATTTTAGTTTACAACACTCAGAAACTGTGGGAGGCGCCAAATCACATTTTGATTATCTCCAGTCCAAAACACTTTGGTGGCTCACAATACATGTATTACATTGCAGCAAACAACTTAATGCTTTTCACACTGCACCAGAGCTAAAAACTTTCTAAGAACCCTCAGAGTTGCATGCTAAGACAGCTGTTAGGCCAGGCTAAGGAAACCTTCACACTGGCACAATTCTGGCACACTCCAAATGGGGCTTACTCAAACTCAAGCCAAGGTTTTGCTGGCCAAGTTCCATAGCTTACCCAGTTTAGGGTTGATACAAACCTAGCCCAGAGACACGCTGGCTTCGAAGAACCAGGCTGGCTTCAAAGGCTCTGGAGGAGAGACGCCAAGAGGAGCGGCAGTAGGCTTGTGGGATGGATGCAACAGCTGAGGAGGTCGGTGTGTTTTCCAGGACAACTACACCTCGCATTCTGCTATATCTGCACCACAGCTGGCTGTTTGTTGTATGAACTGACTGCAAGAAAAACACAAACATGATCAGAGCTACACATGTTAAAGCCTCTATGCTTAACTGAAACATTTAACTCATAGACTCTAACTAATGCAACCAACAAAGGCAACCAATCAAAGGCAGTGTATGTATGGGCGTGTTTTTTGGGCATGTGTAAGACATGCAGTGGTATCCATAACAATGGAGCAATAATGCGCCATTACTTAAACATTAGTCCTGTATGCCAAAGGACATTTATCCACATTTGGGCTAGACATGCAATCTGAGTCTGTAGTCCAGGGCTTAAGTTAACCTTTGGTTAACAATTTGTGTGTGAAAATTGGCTTGGTTGTCCAAGGGTTAACTCTTGTTGCGAAAAGCCATCTTGTTTCCTGTCTAAGATGTGCATCACTGACGCTTTAAGATGATAAGATTTCATTTAAAAACATTCCTAATTTAAGATAATTAGTTTTGGAAATGGTGATATACTCTAAGGT